>JAKTWB010000028.1:0-29670 GCA_030560845.1 Pichia scutulata
ATAATGGATCAGGTAATGGTTCCGGTAATGGTTCTGATAATGGATCAGGTAATGGTTCCGGTAATGGTTCTGATAATGGATCAGGTAATGGTTCCGGTAATGGTTCTGATAATGGATCAGGTAATGGTTCTGATAATGGATCAGGTAATGGTTCCGGTAATGGTTCTGATAATGGATCAGGTAATGGTTCCGGTAATGGTTCTGGTAACGGTTCAGACAACACTGTCAACCCTAATACCGATACCAACATCAACACCACAGCCAACACTGATATTCCATCACCAACAGTTGTTGTGCAACCACCACAATCTACATCATCTGAAATTTCATCACCTTTTGATACTGCGTCTGTTTCTGTTTATGAAGCTTCAGCTGGTACCCTTTTCACAAATGTCAACAAATCAATTGTTTATTTTATCTTCTCAATTGCATTCTTAATTTAAACTTAGCAGTTTAAAATTAAAACTACTACTCAAACAATACTTTTTTCCTATGAGACCTTTTTTTTAAAAACTTCTCAAACTACTTTTGTTTCCCAAGAAGAGCATTTTGTTCCTTGACAATTCATAATTTCATGATTATTGTCTATTTTTAACATTCTAGTTGTTTTAATTTCATTACAATCTTGAATATATTTTTAAGTTTATATACATATACAGTGTTATTATTTGTATAAGTCTAATCCATACAAATTTTTTAATCATAGTTTTTTGTTTGCTTCGAAAACAAACTGTAGGACCTTCAATCTAATTATAATTTCTAATTTATAATGCCGCTAATGTGATTGGCGCGGAGGAAAATGGAAAATTTCAAATTTTACTTATGAATTGTTTGTGGCCCATAGTTGGTGGTTGGTGACCTTATACAATTCCACTGTCTACGTTAACAGAACTTTATGGTTCTAAGAGTGAGTAACAATGTAGCGTTTTGTAGTGCTATAAATAATGTAGACAAGATTTTGTCGGGACTTCACTTTTGCGATAAGCTGATGTTATTTTCCGTCTCTTCCGCTAGAAATTGCCGTTTTTTCTTCCAAAACGAAGTTAGGATTTAACATTGAAATATTTTAATATTTAATATTTTATGTTTTGGATGATAGTGTATTTCGTATTTCTCTACAGATAGGAGGACATCACATTCTTTCTATCACTTTATTGTTATCACAATCTATTTCTTTCTTTTTGTTCCCATTCTTGGTTATCCACTGTCATTGTTTCTCCTTTACCACAAAAAATACCCTGCAAGGTTTAATCTTCTATCATGGTTAACCAACAACACAAAAATTTAGAAAAGTTCATATTGTCCGATGCCGATTTGAAGGACGAATTTTCTTCTTCTTTCTTAGATCCTGGTGTTTCAAATACTGATGTCGATTGGTTATTTCGTGGTAGAGAAGTTAAAAAATTATCTAAAAAGTCAACTAATACAATCAGTAATGAAGTCCAATCTCATCTTTTACACGCTCAACAAAAAGCATTAATTAAATCAATGGGCAATGAAACGGTTAATGATAACTTAATTGACACTTCGATAAATCTACCTTCTCCAATCAGTTCAAGTACTTCGATAACAACTTCTCCTGTTTCAATTCCGCTAAAAAATGATACCCCACTCAAGTCATCCTTAAAATCTTCTGCGTCAAACTCTTCTTTAAGAATTGATACTTCAATTTTACCCAATTCACCATCAAATAATACCACCTTGTCAAGCGCAGCTAATCAGCTCTTCGAACAAAAAATGTCGAATAGTTATAAATCAACATCTTCATTGGTATCTACAACTCCAAGTTCTCATCCAAATAAACCACCAACTCCTACATCAACTCCAACAACAACTGCAGCAACAACTCCAGCAACAACTCCAGTAACAACTCCAACTTCAGCAACGGGTACAAGATCAAGATCTTCTTCTCTTTTTGGTAGACAAAAATCCCTTTCAAATGCAAGTGAAACTTCAAAACCGGTCAAAAAATCTTTATTATCAACTTTATCATCAAAGCTAAAGTCCAACCAATCTCCAATTTCCCCAACTCCAATTAAGGCATCATCTCCAACTCCAGTAGTTTCAAGAAGTGCAACTCCAAAAAATACTATTCCAGCTAAGACTGCCCCACGTTCTCAAACTTCCGAAATTTCCCATCAACAACAACAACATCAGCCACCATCATCACCACCATCATTGGCCAAACAACACAAATCCAACTTACTCGGTAATATTTCATTCAAACGTGTATGTTTTGCACTTGATGAATTAGTTGAAGATCCACAACAACAGATTCCTTCAAGAAGGCCAAAAAAAGGTAATGTTTTGATACCCGAAGATATGCTGGCACCACCTCCAAAGTTGTCAATTGGTATAACAAATAGTTTTAATGAACAAACAAAGGATAAAAAACCAAATGTTGATCCAAACTTATACGAACAAGCTGTTGTGAGACAAAAATTCTTTTTAAATGAATCTAAAAAACATTCGCAAGAAGCTCATACTGCTGCTTTAAGAATGGCTAGAGAAGTTTCATCGTTTAGAAAAAGGAAGACCTCATTTTTAGTATCCGATGATGAAGATTCAGATGAAGAAGAAAATATCACAGATTCAAGATTTGTGAATAAAGACGATTCACTGGATATTGATACACCACTTCATGAACACGTTAATTATTTTGGAAATGATACATCAGGGTCATTTTCAAGTCCAACTGATGAATCAAATTTTGAAATCAATTTGGAAGTTTTATATACAAGATGTTGTCATTTAAGAGAAATTTTACCGATTCCTGCTACTTTGAAACAATTAAAGGATAAATCAAAACCATTACATGTTCTGAAAATGCTAAACCCAAAACCCACATTCATTGATATTTTATCGTTTTCTGATTTCTTGTCAGTTGCACCAATTATTAATGTAACTTTTGATAATGTTACAATCGACACTGAAATGTTAAAAATTATTTTAGTTAGTTTAAAAAGCTCAAAATATTTAGATAAATTATCTTTAAGAAATGTACCAATTGATAATGAAGGTTGGAAATTTGTTTGTAAATTTTTAGAAATTAACAAAAATATTCAAAAATTGGATATTTCTCAACAAAAAATTAAGAAACCGAATGATGGAATTTCAAAATCAACTTTAAGAAATGAACTCAATTGGGATTTGTTTGCTGAAACTTTAGTTGTACGAGGCGGTATTGAAGAACTCGTTTTAAATGGCTGTAATTTAAATAATAAAGATTTTGAAAATTTAGTTAACAGAGGTTTAATTTTGAAAACTAAAAAAATAGGTTTGGCTTCATCACAGTTAGACAACCAAAAAATGAAAATTTTATTGAATTGGGCTTCTATGAAAAATTCAAAATGTATTGGAATTGATTTTGCATTCAATAATTTATCGTTAGGTCAGATCAAAATTTTAAACGAAGCCATTAAATTGAATTCATCCAGTATAAAGTTACAATTTTTATCATTAAATTCAACCGAAATTGCTCTAAATGAATGTTCAGAACTTGTTAAAAACTTAACATCTTTAAAATCTTTAAGATATTTGGACTTAAGTAATAATCCTCATTTATTCCCTGACATTATACCAGTCTTAAGGGATAGTTTACCAAATTATCCAGATTTGAGAAGAGTTCATTTTGACTTTGATAGTTTAAC
Organism: Pichia scutulata; assembly: GCA_030560845.1. Classification (NCBI taxonomy): domain Eukaryota; kingdom Fungi; phylum Ascomycota; class Pichiomycetes; order Pichiales; family Pichiaceae; genus Pichia; species Pichia scutulata. The sequence goes on from JAKTWB010000028.1 coordinate 3,651, forward strand.
CGAATTTTCAGTTGTCCAATTATGTTTAATATTCCAAAAATGTCCTAAATTAGTTCATGTTTCAATTTTGGGTAATCAAACAGTTTCATCTAAAATATTTTCGGCCTTATATTCTACTGTCAAAAATTCTCATCTTTATAACATTGATATGAATTATGATGGATTGGATGAAGAATTGGTATCTAGAGTTTCATTTTTTTTGATGAGAAATATGGAATCTTTCTTAAATGCAAATTCCAAAACATCAAAACCTAATAAATCAATTAAGTCCTCTGCTGAATCAGATATTAGTGCAAACACAACATCTGCAGCTGCTGATTTTAATGCAAAGGATGATGATTTAATTTTTGATGGATCCTTGTTAACTAAAGCTGCTGAGCATTTGCTAGAAACTGACCTTGACATTGCTGGTGAAGAACGTCTAATTATTTACAAGTCATTAATCGAAAAAACAATTAAGTTAAGAAGTGAAATTCATAATGCAATGAATAGATTGTTTGAAACTCGTGAAAAGGGTAATTTATCAATTGAAGGTAAAGAAAATTTGTTAAGACTATGTTTATTGGATGATTCATTAGAAAATATTTTCACTATTTTTGCCGATGAAATTAAATTAAGTGATAATGATAAAAATAATCTATTGAATACCAATGATAACAAGAATAATATTGAACACATCTCACGTCCGAGTATGATGAGAAATTTATCATCACAAATGATAAGGCATCATTCGACTGAAAATGTCAATAATAATAACAGCAATAATGAGTTTAATGAAGAGCCAATTGCTACTCTTTCGAGTGAAGATCCACATGTTGTTGTTGCAGATGCTGATAGCGTTCCAGTCGATAGTACTACTGGTAAGAGAGTTTTAATGAGAAAGTTCTCTTCTACAAGTGTTCATGCAAAGAAATTAGAAGAAGAAGAAGGTGAATTACATAGATGGGGTTTCTTCGTTCAACAACAAAATGATATTATGCCTGATGATTCACAAAATTCCAATCTTGATTCAAATGATATTAAAAAAGAGGAAGAAGAAGCAAAGATTGCAAAGGAAATGGAAAGATTAAGAATTGAAGCTGAAGAAAAGGAAAGATTAAGAGTTGAAAATGAAATGAATGAAAAGAAGAAGTTAAAAATTAATACAATCCCATCAGGTTCCGAATTGAGAGAAACAATTATGAAAGCCAAAGGTATTGAAAGTATTAATGATTTAATTAAAAAGGTTAATAAAGATTTCTCAACTGTTGAAAAAATTTATAAGCACGTTGATCCAAAGAGAGCCCCAAGGGAAGTTTCACCTATTGTTGAAAGTCCAACCGATGATGGTGGTAATAATGCAGCAAAATTAAAGCCAAACTCAAATTCTAATTCTAATTCTCGTTCAAGCGGTCTAAATAATTTAAGTAATCAGACAGATTCTTTAGTTATTGATGATCATACTTTAAGTCCAACAATGAGTAATGATTCTTTAAGTGATGGAGAAATTATTGGACAAGCTGATGAAGTTTATGAAAGAATTTTAAACAATGTTATTCGTGTCAGATCCAATAAAAATGAATAACTTTAATGAAAAATATTTTCTTTTTTTTTTTTAATTTATAAATTTAGTATGTATGTTTAAGGGAATTTTACTATCTGAATACTATTTGCCTATATACAATATGTGTATTTCAATTATCTTTTTTTTTCACATAATTTAGACTTTAATAAGTTGAGATGCAGGCACAGAGCGTAGAAGGAGTAAAAAAAACAGGGTCAGTCTTCGATTATTGTTTTGTTTTCATTTTTCAGTGTATTCACCCTATTTCATGTTGAAGTTTTTATCTGATTTGTATCTTTTTATAGTCCTTTTTTACTATTTTTGCAGTGGTGATAATGAGTGATATGCCACTGAATGGAATATTTTTTTTCATATCCATCATTACTTGTAAAATCATACAAAATGCACCTTCAGTTTTTCAGTTATTTATGCAATTAGTACCGATAATTATCGAATTTAGTTATTGTTTATACTATATGAGCATACGGACTAAAATACGAAATATTGAGTACGAAAAATATGAATGGGAGCTTACAGGACTAAAAACATTGCGTCGATAATCAAGTATTAACATAAAACCAAGTATTAAAAAAAATGAGTTTCCAACGTGAAAAGAAGCAAAGTTTCTAATTATTGATATACTTGAATAGTATAAATAATTAGATTACTGAAAATGAAAAAAAGTTTATTCAATTTTTATAAAAGAATCAAGTACCGGCATGGTGAATCATTGAGGGATGATTTATTCATATCAATTAGAATCAATAAAAATAATAATCGTAATAAATTTAATTTAAATTCTCATAATTCTGATACTAGAGTATTACAAATAGTGATTTATTGTTTGATAATAAATATTTTAAGAGTTTAATTGATGATGATAAATTAATTGAGGAAGATCAAGATGGCTTAAGTTAAAGGAGAATGGAAGAATGTCAATAGTAGCAGTATCAATAAAGCTTATTTGAAACCATTCAAAGCAAGGAAATGATCATCCTTATTGGTTGCTCAAAATATCTGTCAATTGTAGTTCTCTTTTTACTTGAAGAAATAAAGATCTTTGCATATGAAGTATTAATGCAGTTACATTGTTTTTTAAATTTTTATTGTCAAGTAACGATTGCAATTGTGAAATGGTAACCAAAATATCACGTTCATTTAAAGGTATGAAGTAATCCATTTTACAACCATTAGTGAAGTTTTTTGGAAATAGTGATGCCCCTTTGATTATTAAATTTTGACATGGTGAATTAAACATTTTAAACTTATAATTTAAAGCAATCATAAATCCATAAATATCACAATCAAAATAACCATAAATAGGAGTTTGCTTAAAAAGTTTAGTTAGTATGTACGTAAAACGTTTTGTTAATCTATCAGGGAATCCTCTACCAGTTATTAGGATTGAATCTTCAAAACAAGGGTTTTCAAATTCATTGTTCACCAATCCTGATAGAATTGCATCTTTTTCAAGGATTATAATTGCTTTTGGTTGTTTGGAAACATCATTATTGAAAATAATTTTGAAATCTTCAGGTTTTGAATTCAAACTAATTGGAGGGATTAAAGTTGAAGAATTGGTTCTTTTAATCGAATAAATTATATTATCGTTGATCAATATCTCTAAATCTGCGTAAACCAAACCTTTTTGAGAGGCTAATATGTTTAGATCTTCGATTGATATCCCTAAACAATCGGCAATTACATCAATGCAATTATCAACGATCGATTGTCTTTTAAATAGGTTAACGTCCAAATAGTAAATTTGTCTTTTTGATGCTACTTTGTTTAGTTTTAATTGATTACAAATTAGATGTAAAATTTTAAAATATATGGTGAATTTTTGATTAGTCTTATAATCGAAATCTGGAAATGTTATTAAAGATTTTGATTTTGAAGTTGACGACGATAATTCCAATTTGATTGTATCACCATTTTCTAACCCATTTTCTATAAGCCTGAGTACCGTTAATAGATATTGGGCAATTGTGCAAGGGGAACTGTTATATAAGTGTTTGTCAGTATTAAAGAAAAAAGAAGGCTCAGTAAAAAAACTTGATCAAATCTGTGTAAAACGTAACTTACGATTCAGATAAGCTGTGACAATTTACGTTAATCGATCTCTCTGTCATCTTGAACAATAATAACTAGTATATTAATAATTAGCTATAAACTATATATCATCAATCTATACAATATTAAAGAGAAAAAACTTAAGCAGAAGCCTTGAATTCCAAGATCTTTGCTTCGACTCTCGCTTTTCTTTCGTCTCTGGTGAGTTTGTATTGCTTGTATTTCTTGGATTCAGCAGCATATTGGGCTTTCTTGTCTTCTGCCTTCTTTGGAGATGGGTCTTCTCTGATCTTTTCATGTGCTTCCATGTAGATGTCTTCAACAGCATCTGCATCAATGTCATCTTCAATGTAAGATTTGAATAATAAAGAGTATCTTTCTTCATCATCATCCATTAATTCTTCCATGTATTCAGCAACGTGACCACCAAAGATGTACTTTCTTAATAATTCAGCATCTAATTCTTCACCTTCAATATCCCAACCTGGGAATCTTGATGGAGAGTGTGGAACGTATAAACCACCATCAGAAGCACCCTTTAAAGCACCAAAAACCTTGGCACCAGTGGTGGTTCTTTGTAAACCGACATCAAGGAAAACCTTAAATGGTCTTGGACCATCTTCAACAGCTTCGGTTAATTCGAATTCACCTTCAACTTCTTCAACACCAGTATAGGTTTCATCTAAACCTAATTTCTTTAAAGCTCTTCTTGCAACTAATAAACCAGTTGCGTAAGCAGCTGACCAGTTAGTTAAACCATGGGTAATACCGTAGTTCTTTAATTCATGAGAATAAGCAGCAGTTAAAACAACATCACCAGTAAGAGTTGAGGAAACAATTTGACAAATAATATCTTTGTTGGTGAATCTAACAACTAATCTGTATTTTGGAGTAGCATACTTGTTCTTTGCTTGAGTGATTAATCTCTTTCTAGCATAGTAATCGGTCTTACCTTCAGCTCTTCTTCTGAAAGGAGTTTGGTATCTTGAAAGGTAAGCGGAGGATCTGGTGAATTTGAAAGAACCCATGTTTGACTGTTTAATAAACGGATAATAAAGAGGGGGGGAAATATATGTAAAATGGATAAATAATTTCCATATGATAATAAACATTAGAAAAACTTCAAAACTGAAAAATCCACTGAAAAAAAAAAATCCAATTGGCGCGTCACACACCCGCGCACCGCACACAAACCGCCACCCGCCACCGCCACCCGCGCACCGCTAACAATACTTCTCGCCCACGCCCATTTCCAGAAACCGGCCGTTGTTTTCCCCCATGGGAAGCCATCTCCCAGCAAAAATACAGTGAACCGCCATCAATTTCCCACCACCGTAGAATAGTCCCCCCAAAAGCTTGGGAGTAATCAGGAAATACTGGGAAGAATCCACTCCAGTGGCCCTTTGGACTATCAACTCATGGGCACGTCGTTCATTACGGGCATCCATACCCTGATTGATTTCATCCACCACCCGGAATGGAGTGTTGGTGAGTCCTTGTAGAGAATTCAAAAAGATGGCTGTAGTGGTAGACTTTTCACCTCCCGAATGTTGTGCTCCATTGAAATCTGTAAGTGGTTCGTTATCTCTAAAACTGACTTGGATAATCAATCTCCATTTATTGTAGTCACTCTCACTTTTATCCAACTTCACATTACCTGCACTTGCAATTTTGGCCATGTTCTCTCCAAAATCATTGGATATGATTTCAACAATCTTATCCAATTCACTTTCCCAACTTTCACAGTTTTCTTGTAATTCTTCAGTATCCCTTTTAATTGCATTTTCCAATCTAGGAATCCTACTTGATAATTCTTCAATTTTTTCTTCATTATCTTTTAATTTCTTCATCGAATTTTCACTACCACTACGATTGTTTAGTTGAATCTCAGAGTTGATTTGGTCAATTTTACTATTCAATCCTTGTAAGTTTAGTGTTTCATTTTCGGCCATTTCGGTAATTATTACCGACATTTCTTTTTTATCTTCCTCTTTTAATTCTGAAACTTTTTGTTTATATGCTGTAAGAGTATATGTATAATCTTCATTAACCTTCTTGAATTCTGCCTTAATTCGTTTGATTTTCTCATGTCTTTCCTCCTTTTCAGTTTTAATTGAATTGTTTAATCTACTGATCGTTAATGATTTGTTTTTTTCTTCAATTAATTCGATTCCTAACCTAATTTTATTTTCATCATTAACAACTTTTTCAATTATTAATGACTTCTTATCTTTGCTTTGTAATTTCAATTTTTCGTTAATCAGCTCATCAATTTTACTAAAAATTTTGTTTTTATGGTCAACATTATTATTATTGTTTCTTAATGATTTATATAGTTTTTTCTTTGCTAACATTTTATCTTCAATAATTGACTTTTTTTGATTTAACTTTTCAATGATTTTATTGATATCACCAGCTCTTTTGATGTCTCTATCAAAATCATTAATCGAATTGTCCTTTTCAATTCCTTGATTTTTAATGACTTTTAATTCATCCAACAAATCAACCTTATCATTTTCAATCCTCTTCCACTCTTCTTCTAATTTATGAATATATTGATTAATATTTTCCTTCTGTTGATTGGATAACCCGTTGACGAAAATACTCGATTTTAATCTAAAGGATTTAATATTAGTAAGAATTTGTCTTCTACCAAATGAAGATCTATTCATTGTATAAACTTCATCAAAACTAACATATTTAACTAAATTCAATCCCATTTCAATTTGTTCATTAATAACTTCCTTTTGGGAATTGCTTAACCCCTTAATTGAAACTGGAATTCTATGTAAATAATTATTTTCACATAACATCTGTATAACTTCTGGGGACCCATTCAAAAAATCTGTTGCAAATCCATCAAATCCTAACCTAATTATTTCTTGTCTTGGGATTCTATCTTGATCATAATTAAATGGCTCACTAATTGTTCTAACTGAGGTTTTACATGCTAATTTCGTCGTAAAATCAACAACTCCATTGAAATCCTTAGTTGTTGGAACCACAATTGCAGTTAAATTTTGTGAGGAGATTAATGTTTCAATAAGTGGTGCAACTGACTGTTCATTAACGTTTAATGTAATTAATGCAGGCTCAAAAAATTGCAAATCTGTACCTTGCTTTCTTAATTGTCGTAATTTATAAATAGTATTAATTGTATCTCTATACCTTTTTTTATCCAACGTGTTTAATCTATCTCTTGAGTTTAATTTATTTTTTTCTTGATTAATATTAATTGAAATCTTTTCAATTTGACGTTTTGAAGCATCTAGTTTACTATTAATAATACTTAGTTTATCATCAATTTCATATTTCTCAGCTCTAATTAATCTTCTTTGTTCTTTCCATTGGACAATTTGTTCAACATCAGGGATTTCTAGTTTTAAAATATCTTCATTAACATTCTCAAATTCATCTTTATATTTATAGTAATCTCTCTTTGCCTCTTTCAGTTTTATTTCGTAATCTTTCAAACTTGAAAAGTTTAAATCAATTTTGGAGTTGATATTTTTAATTTTTTCATCAATCAGTCCAATTTCTTTCGAAAATCTTACTTCATTCAATCCACAATCCTTTAATTTATTTTCAACTTCAATTACGCCCTCATCTGTATCTTTTAATGCAACTTCAATTGGTTTAACTTTTACCAAAAAATCTTTATATTCATTTTTCTCATTTTCAAATGATTTATAACAATCATCCCTTTCACGCTTTTTGTCTTGATAAATAACATAAGGTTTGATTAATTCAAATCTTTCTAAATCTTTAGTTAATTTTATAAACAGTTTATGTTTTTCGACATTTTCTCTCAATAAATCATTTTTTAGTTTAAAATCTTTTAGTTGTTCGTTATGCTCGTCAAAGTTCTTTGATGCTAGACTAATAGAATTTTGTAATTGAATTATAGAATTATGTTTCTCTAATAATTCACCACTTCCATAACATCTTTCAATTTCCTTTAATAGTTCATCAGACTTTAAATCTGCAAATTTAGAAACTCTATCTTGTGGTAAAAATTGGCATAGATTATCCAATTGAATATTGAATTTTTTCAAAATTCTCTTGATTTCAGATTCATTGACTAGATTATGATTAATCTCCCATTGTGTTTTTCTACCTCTAAATAACTTAGTTGTAATAATGATTGAGTCTCTGTTCTCATCTTCAAAGTTTTTTAATTCTAATTCAATAATCGAATCATTTTGATTATCTTTAATAAATCCATCAGTTATCATTGATTCTTTACCTAAATTCGATAATTTACCACCTAATCCAATGCAAACTGCACAAACAAATGTGGATTTACCACTACCATTTGGACCAATAATCAGATTCATTTGTGGTCCAAAATGAAATTCTGTTAATGAATATGACATAAAATTGGTTAACTTACATCTAATTATTGAACCTGGTTTAAACGCGTTCAAATCTGGTTGATATTTGGTATTTAATCTTTTTGGTTCAGGTAAACCTTGAGCAAGGTCATAAGTGTGGACTGTCATAATTGATTAAGTAAAATTCAAAAGTTTTATGTTATGTTAACTGATCCAAAGGTAGTTCCTTTTCCATTTAATATTGTTATCAATATAAAGTAGAGTTGTTTCAAAATGAACTGAAAATCTGAAAAGAAAACGCGTTGAAAATTGAAAATCAAACTTCAAATTAAAAAAGATCTTATTCAGTTAACTTTATCTCAATATAGATGTCGGTTCATTCTGATTGTCTATTGATTTCTTCAATTCACTAACCATGGTCATCGAAAAAGAAACAACACCCGTTAATCAACAAAATACCAATGGAAAGACATCCTCAATTATTATGATACGACCTTTGGAAGGGATAAACAAAGAAATCATTTATAAACAAAGGTTAAATCGACCATTTAAAGTGGTTCAAAGTTTACCCATATCCAAACAAGCTGAAGATATTGATTATTCTAAACTAACACATCCATTAAGTGTAAAAGATAGTGGAGTATTATACAATTCCTTGGTTGTGTCTAGATTTAACTGGTTGAATCATATATTCAAAACATATTGGACAAGAAGAGAACAAAGTTTAATTGGTTTAACAAATTCAAATAAAAAGGATAAAATGATTAAGTTTTGTGATTCCAGTATAAATTGTGGTGGACTTCATGACTTCAAAGTCAAATTTTATTTTTTAAAAGATGATAAGAAAGAAAAAGAACATCAATTAGAAGTTGAAACTAAAAAGTTGGAAAGAATAAAAAGAAAGCAAGAAAAAATGGAAGAATTGAAAAGAAAGAAGGAAGAAAAAGAAAAGGAAGAAAAAGAAAAGGAATTGAAAAGAGAACAGATTAAGCTTGAGTATGAAAAAAAGTTGAAAGATGATGCAAAGATAAAATTAGAACAAGAAGAATTGAAAAAACAACAGGAACTCAAGGAACAACAGCAACAAAACGAACAAGAGAAAAAAAATGAACAACAAGAACAATCAGAAAAGAATCAAAATAATAAAGTTACTGAACCTGTAGAAGGACTTAGTAAATTAAATAAACAACCTGATAGAGACAACGAGAAATTTGATAAACCTAGTGAACAACCTGATAAATTGAAAGAACAGCCTGATAACTCTAATGAAAAGATACCTAACAAAAAAGCAGCATCAGAAAAATCAAGCAAACCAGATGAACCAATAATAAAACCAGCTACGCCATCCATACCTACAAAATCAGTTCTGAAACCAATAGAAATTAAACAAGCATCAGCAAACTCGATTACTAAAGGAGGGTCTATTACTTTCAAAGCAACTGATAAACCACTAACAAAATTGAAGCCTGCTTCTACATCAAACGCATCAGCATCAACAACATCAACAACATCAACGAAAGATATAATGTCAAATCCAGAAAGTGCAATAATGATTCATAATTTGAATTTACTGGCTAAAAATGATTTGCACCTAAAAACTTTAATGAAAGAAGTTGCAAGTGGTCAAGCAGATACAGATAAAATTTTAGAGTTTCAAAATTATATTCAAAAGGCCAAAAATATGGGTGATGCAACTGGTTATATGAATAAATTAAAGCATAAGAAAGAATTTCAGTCTACCGAAAAGAATGAAAATAATCCGAACGTTAATAATGTCACTAACATAAAACCAAATATTATTAAGTTAACGCCTGAAGAAATTAAAAAGAGAAATGATGAATTAACCAAACGTGCAAGTGAGATTAAAGCTGAACAAGAAAAAATCAAATTAGAAAAAATTAAAGCAAAAGAAGAAAAGGAAAGACTGAAGAAGGAGAGAATAGAGCAAAAAATCAAAGAAAGAGAAGAACGTGAAAGACTGAAAAAGCAAGCAAGAGAAGAAAGAGAACGTGAAAAGGAGATTAAACTGAAGGAAAAATTGGCTGAAAAAGAAAAGATCAGATTAGAACGTGAAGAAAGAGCAAAAGAAAAATTAATCCAAAAACAGAATAATCTTATGAAAAATGTGCTTAAGAAATCAAGCAATATTAATAATAATAATGGTGTGAATAATAGTGATTCTGATTTAGATTCTGATGATGATGATGATAGAATGGGAAAATTAAATAATGATGATTCAAATGATGATTTATGGAACACGAAATTATCACCATTACAAGAAAGATATTCAGCAGGTGCAAGTATAGTTTTTGAATTTAATGAAAATAATGCATCTAGATTTATTTTACCTAGAAATACGATTTATGAACTCATGGATAATGAAGATGAGGAAGAAGAAGAAAAACAAGAAGGAAATACAGTAAAAGATGAAAGTTCCATAAATTCAAGTCCATTACCAAAATCTCCATATGTTACAATTCTTGCATCCTTAATTCTAGTTCATAATCAAGGTGAAATTGATGGTTGGGAACGTAGAATGAATGAACTTAAACAGGCACGTGACAAGAAACAAAATAATATAAAGGAAGAAGATAATGAAAGTTTGAATTCAAATTCACGTAAAAGACGTAGAAAGAAGGGTAATACGTGGGGATCAACAGCTGCTATCAAAAGAGCTACAAGAGCATCTAAACAAGCAAAGAACATTGAATTGTTAAGAAACGAAGAAGAAGATTATCATGAAGAAGATAACGAACTAAATGAAATTAATGGAGATGATAAGCCAATTCCAATTTACTCTTGTGTTTCCATAACATTAAGTAAAATACCATTTAGATTTTCAAATTTTATAATGAATAGTGGTAATCCCTTACAAGATTGTCAAAATTATATGAATGAAATTATGAAAATTGGTAAAAGAGTTGACATTAATCAATTATGGTATCAAATTGATGGTTTAAGGGATGAATTATTAGGTGAAACTTTACGATACAATTTGAATAGATTAGATTATGCTGAATGTGGTGGTAGAAAGAGTAAAATTGACTTTCATAAAAAATTTGGTAAAGGTGGTAGAAGTTGATAGACATTATAAAAGTCATAAATTAACTTAACAAAATTATATATATATAATACAAAAATTATGTAGATCTATTTGTTATAAATAAAATCTTTAATATGCAGGGTAAAATGTTTTAAATTATCACAAAACAAAAAAAAAAGTAAAAGGATATTAATCGTGCACTCAGCAATTTAGCTTAACCAACACTAATTTTTAGTCCAGAAGTAAAATCATCATTTGAAAGTTTTATATCATCGCAATTTTCTTTATCATCATCATTCATTTTATTTGGTTTTTTATGAGTTTCAGTAGCAGTATTAGTGGTAGTCGTTGTTGCTGTACCTGTACTCAAACTTCTTGTTGTTGTAGTGGTAGTTGTAGTGGTAGTGAAGTAATCCGTTTTTGAAGTGGACAACTTTGGTGTTGAAGCAGCGTTGGAATGAATCAAGTCATGAGAACTTGGCATATTGTGGATTGTCATTGTTGTTGTTGTTGCCTGTGTAATAACTGGTAGAGCAGGTGAGGCCAATGATAATCTTGCAATTGGGTTTGTATCAGTGTTTGTTGTATTGGTATTAGTAGTTAAAATTGAACTTGCTGAAAAATCATTTGATGTTCTTTGAGACGGTGGCAATGATCTATTGATTGGTGGCTGAAAATCACTCAAAATAGTATTGTTATTAGTACTAGTTGTGATCGACGATGATGATGGATGGTGACTTTGAAAATTTAATTGATCAGAATTACTATTATTATTATTATTATTATTATTATTATTATTATTATTATTATTATTATTATTATTATTATTATTATTGTTGTTGTTGTTGTTGTTATTGTTATTTGATAAATTTATCAAGTTGATTGAAACTGGATTTCTAATTGAGGTAACTGATGGTGAAGATGAAAGCACTTCAACATTATTGATATTACTGTTCAAAGAATTAGTGACATTATCATTGAGAGATTCTTTCACCGTAATCGAACTGTTTCCATTGCTCAAAGCATCTGAAGTTAATGAGGTTTTGATTGTTGGCGGCGAAATATTTTTTTTCATTGATATATTCTCTAAGTTAGTATTGGAACTTGATTTACTATTAATATTAATTGATGTTGACATTTGATCTAAAACTGGATGATTTATGTCAGATATTGATTCAGATTTCTTATTAAAATCTTGCTTATTCATTTTTGTTGTATTTCTATTGAAATTATTTGTCGCCAATTGCCTATTTGAAACTAAAGATGATTTCATGTTGTTTTTGGTGTTTGTATTATTATTTAACAAACTACTCAAATTCATATTCGATACACTTGCAGTCATTTGGCTAATGATACTTTCATCAATAAAATTTTTAAACCTTAATTTTGAAGTTTTTTCATCTAATAACATTGTGTTTTCAAAAATTCCAGGCCTTGAACCATCCACTTTAACACTGTTTGTATAATCAACACCATTTAATAAATTAAATAATTCAACTCTATAACCTCTACTTTTAGAAATTGGATTACCAATTAAATGAATTGCTTTCAATAAAACTTTGTTCTTGTTTAACAACAACAATTGTTTTAAATCAATAATTTTACAAATATTGTTTTGTCTTAAATCAAGTTTTTGTAAGTTTTTCAAATTTTCAATTGAATCTAAATTTGAAATTTCATTACCTCTCAAATTTAAAACAGTTAATTTTTGGAAATTTTTTGGGAATTTTTCAAGTTTTGTTAACTTATTGAAAGATAAGTTTAAGGATTTCAAATTAACTAACTTTGATAGTGGATGACTTGGGACTTCGGTTAATTTATTATATGATAAATCCAATACCGTAAGATTATATAAGCTGTCAAAAGAATTTAGTGAAATTTTTTCAATTTTGTTTTCTGATAATGATAGATGCTTTAAAAGTTTCCAGTATGAAGCAGCATCATCATTATCACCAATTGTATTATTTTTAGCTTTGTTTAAATCAAGTAATCTTATATTATCATTGGATTTATTATTAACCTCGTTTGATGAAGACATCAATTTTGAATAATCAGTTGTTTCATTTGAATCTTTCAGCTTCTGATGGGTATTACTGTTGATATTATTAGTATTATTAGTATTATTGGTATTATTAAAATTATTAATTGTAGTAATTGTTGGGGTGATTGTTAAAGATGAAGAAGGTCGTGTTCGTCTTGAGAAGGATTTTTTTTGGGGTTTATAATAATAAGATCTTCTGGCTGAATGTACAGACGATGACAATGGTGGTTGATTATTTGAAGATAAAACATCTTCAGCATATAGCCTATTTGGATAATAATTTGAAGATAATGAACTAGGAGACGTTGAAAATAATGGTACATTATCATTTGAAATTGAATGATGATAATTATGATAATGATGACTATAATTATTTGTGTAGCTGTAATGATTATGATGAAAATTATTTGGGTTAAAAGTCTGAGTTTGATGTAGAGTAGGAGATAAATGACTTTTGTTTGATGAAGTTGAAGAACTTGATAAATTTAAAGAAGAATGGGATGATGGGATATTTGAATTAGGTTTAGGGATTATTCTATTATCATCGGAAACAGGTTTTTTATCATCAAAGTGATTATCATCTAAAATAATATCTGGATTATTATTGTTGTTAGTATTGGTGATGGTAGTATTATTGTTAATATAATCAACATTATTATCCATAAATTCATCCTCTTCACCTCTGAAATAAGAATCTAATTCAACCAACGTGATTAACAATTCCTTAGGATCAGTTATATTTGATTTTTTTACCACTAAATATCTTAATTTTTTAGCTAATAAATTCCAACCATAAATTTCGTTTGGATCCAAATCATAAATTTCTAGAACTAGTATGTTTTTGAAAACAACGATTGGAGTTGCAGTTTCAAAGGGATATTCTTCATGACCTTCAATTAATTTTGCATTATGATCATTTGCTAATCTTAAACAAGGTAATTTTGAAAATGCAGAATAAAGATATTTTAAATCAGATTCAACATTTTCAGTTTTTGAATTGGAACTAAAATTGTTCCAAATTGCAGAAACTGAAGACATTACAGATTTAACAGAAGAAATTGAATGTAATGATTGATTATCAGCATCTATTTTTTTGTTCCTTTGAAATTCACTTAAAAATGAAACATAATTTGAATTATTATCCGAATCTATATTATCTAACCTTAAATTCATTGGACCAATATTTATTCCTAAATCTTTAAACTTACCTAAAATAAAGTATAGATTATGTAAGGACAAAGATAGTCTTACAGGTTTGGAAATTTCTTTTGTTAATTTGTCATCTAAATCGATTGATTGGTCAGTGGTGGTGTTAGTAGTATTAGTGTTGTTATTAGTAGTATTAGTATTGTTACTAATACTGTTGCTGCTGCTGCTGTTGTTGTTGTTGTTGTTGTTGTTGTTGTTGTTGTTGTTGCTGCTATTTGTATTATCCTTTGAGTTTAATTTTTTATAAGCCGATAATGCATTAGCCAATTGAGATTGATGTGTTTTTATGAATAATGTTAGTTTACTTATATAAACATCACCGTCATAGGTATTTTTGGGCATTTTTTTATTATTGTGATTATATGACGTAATGGATGTATTATAACGAATAATTGTGAATGAACGTTATAAAAAATGGGACTAGATGAGGAAACTATGCAAAGAGTAAATGACTAGAGGAGTTAATAGATGAAAGAACAAACAAAAAAAATGCAAATGGAAGTGTACGTGAGTTGTATTGATAAAAATGGAAAACAAATGATGATAATATATGGGTTGAAGATATTCTGACTTGTAGCGCCAAGGAGAAGCTATGAATGAGTAATTGGATGGCAAGAAAATTAGTGTTGATCTAGAGCAATAGAAAGCTAGCAAAAAAAACAATAGTATACTATCTGTTATTTGACAGCTCAAGTAGATAACACAGGTTGTAAAAAGTGGTACTTGTATAATCCAAAAAACTAGCAACAATAAAATGAGAAATTGCACTACAACAAATTGAATTGCTAATTTTATTACAGATAACAATTGATGCCACACCAGGAATGAGAACGTGGGACGGTATCTGGTATCCACTACAAGCAATAATTGAAACTAGTAATAAGCTTGGAAGATGGGGTGGTTACCAATGGCGTGAGAAGGGGGCGTTGGGGAGGTTTGCGGAGGGAAAGAAGGGGAAAAGGAGGATGAAAGTAGTGAAAACTTGTGTTAAATAAACAAAAAGCAAAAGCAAAAGCAAAAGCAAAAACAAAAACAAACGGGAAAAAAAAAAGAAAACACTCCCGGTTTCCCAAAAGGGAAATTTGCACCTGACAAAACACAAAGTACAATAGTGTAAAAGTGAAAGGGTTGCAAACGGGTATATAGGATGTGGTATAGAGTCGAGAGTATAGAGAGTATGGGGCTGCAGGTGGCATCAATGCACATGGCGGGACGAGCTGGCAAGGGTCATCACCGAGGCAGCAGCAGTGTTCCCGGTGGCTCCTGTTGCCGTAGAGTTGATGGTGACAATGGCAGGATGTGTCAGGATGGACAGGGAGGTGATGGCAGTGGAACGGGTAGAGTTCTGGCATTTGCTTCGAACGTCAAACGAACAGTCGTCAAGCCCGTAGTTGTCGTTTTCCTCGTCCTCTTCCTCTTCCTCTTCCTTATGGTTGTACTTAATCGAATCCAGTTCGACTTTTCTACTGGCATTACCTCGAATACTTGCATGATCATCATCGTCTTCGTCTTCGTCATCGTCATCGTCTTCGTCTTCGTCATCATCATCTTCTTCTCCTTCTTCTTCGTTGTCATCATCTTCATCTGAAGAATATGAAACCAAAGGTTTTGTGCTGACATTGTCTTCTAAAATGGAACCACTGAAATTGCTGGCGGCATCCATATTGAAAGTATTATTGTTAGGACTCAAAACATGGTTATTCGGATGAGGAATGATGTTTGTAGTATTGGGTTGATTGCCTAAAAAGAACTTGGTACCATTGTTGTTGGAATCAGTACTTGTCATATCGCTGTTATCCTGGAAATGTATTCTTGTATAAAACTGTTTTTGATGACCTTTAAAGGAGGTATCAGAAGATATATAACTTACCATCTCATCGTTCTCAATATAGGGGACATCGTTGAACTGTGGCGAGTTGTGAGAGGCTGATTTTGTCAGAGTGATTGTTGGAGGTTGTTTAGGTACCGAATGGGATGATGTTGTTGTTGTGGATCTAGTTCTGGAGGGGTAGCCATGGGGGGCCAAAACAACAACGTTGTGGTTGTTGTTGTTGTTATTGTTGTTGTTGTTGTTGTTGTTGTTGTTGTTGTTGATGAACCGTTTGACCCAGGAGAACTTCTTTCTGGGAACGGTGGCTGGGTATACTCTGGTGTCCATGGTGGCAGTGTTGCAAAGGAAACAAAGATGGTTGAGTTGGGTAGAATAGTAATCAGTAGAAGTGGTATGGTATTACTATTAGTCAATAACTTCTAAGAAAAATGAAAAACAAAAAAAAGTTATTTCGTATTTCGATTCCAAAGCCTTCTTATCAGCTGCTTCTTCCTCTACTTCGTCTTGCATTTCCACCCCAACACCCACCTCCACCCATCAACGACACACAATGTCCAATCCCCAATCGTCTAAACTTGTTCTTGTTGTTGCTGCCTGTTTTTTGCCGCCCCTACCCGTGTTTCTTCTCAATGGCTGCTGCAAAGCCTTAGTTCTTGCCCTTCTATTGACCTTTGTTGGTTTCCACATCCTAGGAATGGCATATGCTTTCTACTACATCTGGCCTTATATCACGGACGTCCTCCCAATTCCAGGACACGACTTTCCCCGTCCTCTCGAAGAAGGTCAACCTACAACAACCACACCAGCTGCCACCAATTTCCCTAATAAAGACCCTTCCCATTCCATCCACACCAGCTCACCCACTTCTCCTCTGCTTCATCCAGCTCCGGCTGCAGAGCCTTCCAACGGTGCCCCTCCAGCCTACCAGGACACCATCCAGTCCTCTTCAAACGTCCCAGATGCGGCTCATCAAGTGCAAAATCCCTCCCAATTTTACACCGATCACAAAATTCAAAAATGAGAAATTCGAAATTGATAAATTTGCAAAAATTCAACAATCAAAAAAAAAAATTTTATAGTTTATAACCAACCTCTATATCGTTTCTCTTCTTTTCTTCAACACCCATTTCACCATTCCCTCTAGTTATGAAAATCAAAACAATCTCTAGATCCTCCGACGCATACGTCCCCGTCTCCAATGCCAGGGAATCCGCCCTCCCAAGAAATCTTAACCCAGAATTACATCCTTTTGAAAGAGCTCGTGAATACACTAGAGCTTTGAATGCAACCAAACTAGAAAGAGTATTTGCCCAACCTTTTGTTGGTACCTTAGGTGATGGTCATAGAGATGGTGTTTATGCGTTAGCTAAAAACTTTTCCGCTGTAAATAAAATCGCAACTGCTTCAGGTGATGGTATAATTAAATATTGGGATATTACTTCAAGAGAAGAATCTTCTTCTTATAAAGCACATTATGGAATGTGTACAGGTTTATCGGTTACTCCAAATCAAAAATCAATGTTATCTTGTGGTACAGATAAATCAATTAAATTATGGCAAATTTCAAATGATTCAGATTACAATCAAAATTACGATTATACCCAAGTTAATGATCAATCAACTATATCTACAAAAGGTTTACTGAAAACTTTCCTTGCGGATTTTTCTTTGATGTCCTTAGATCATCACCATTCGGATGATATGTTTGTTACTGCAGGTGCTGAAATTAATTTATGGGATATTAATAGAAACAAACCAATCTCAAATTTATCTTGGGGTGCAGATAATATAAATTGTGTTAAATTTAACAAAACTGAAACTTCTATTTTTGCATCTTCAGGTTCTGATAATTCTTTAATTTTATATGATATTAGAACTAACTCTCCAACTCAAAAAATCAAAACTTCAATGAGAAATAATGCAATTGCTTGGAATCCAATGGAAGCTTTCATATTTGCAACTGCAAATGAAGATCAAAATTCTTATCTTTGGGATATGAGATATTTGGATAAATCTCTTAATATTTTTAAAGGTCATATAAACGCTGTTATGGATATAGATTTCTCTCCAACTGGTAGAGAATTAGTAACTGGTTCTTATGATAAAACTTTAAGAATTTTCCAAACAAATAAAGGGCATTCAAGGGATGTCTATCATACAAAGAGAATGCAAAGATTATTCATAACAAAGTTCTCAACTGATTCAAAGTACATTTTCTCGGGTTCTGATGACGGTAATGTTAGAATTTGGAGATCAAAAGCTAATGAACGGTCTGGTCCAAAATCTGCTAAGAAACGTTCAAAGGAAGAATATGATGAAAAACTTAAAGAAAGATATGCCGATATGCCGGAAATTAGAAGAATCTCAAGACATAGACATTTACCACTTCATATTAAAAAATCAACTGATATTAAGATTGATGAAATCGGTTCAATTAAACGTCGTGAAGAAAATCGTCGTAATAATAGTCAACCTGGTGCTGTTCCTTATGTTCCTGAAAGATCAAAAAACGTTGTTGGTCGTGTTCACAAACAATAACTGGTTAATTGATTATAGTGTGTTGATTACTTTTTCATTTGTGTAACTTTTTGTATAGTAGATAAATCTGATAAACCGTTTTTTTTTTCAAATATTTATTGCAGAGCTACCTCAATCCACAAACTTGCAACATAATGCAACCATGTTTACTCTTTGTGATTACTATCCCGTGAAACTCTCATTGGTATAATAAGACAATCTTTTGAATTGTAATTTTTAAATTCTTTATCAATATTTCATTATCTCATAATTTCTTTTTTACAAGAAATGAAACCTCATTCCATCAGCGAAAATCAAAAAATGAGAAATGGTTGTTCAATCCTTAAGGCCTAGATTAGATACTGAATCCACAAACTTATTTTCTCTTCTCATATGACAATATATTATGCCAGGAATAACCATTTCAATAGATGTATGTATCAATCACATTATTTATCATTTGATTACCCTTTATTTAACCGTTACTAACAATTTCAGAGAGGTGGAACATTTACCGATTGTATTGGGAACAATGGATCTGGGGATCCAAAAGATGACTACGTTATTAAATTATTGTCAGTTGATCCAAATAATTATTTAGATTCAAATTTAGAAGGTATGAGAAGAATTTTGGAACATTTCACAAACGAGAAAATACCTAGGAATAGACCAATAGATACATCTAAAATTGATTCTTTAAGATTAGGTACAACTGTTGCAACTAATGCATTATTGGAAAGGAAAGGTTCAAAATGTGTTTTGATTACAACGAAAGGTTTCAAGGATGTTTTGGTTATCGGTAATCAAGCAAGACCTAATATTTTCGATTTGTCAATTAATAAGCCTTCTGAAATTTATGATTCCGTGATAGAAATTGATGAAAGAGTTACTTTAGAAGATTATGTTGAAGATCCAAGAAATAAAATTTCAACTTCAAATAATGATAATTTAGTAAAAGGTATTTCTGGTGAAATTGTTAGAATTATTCAAAAACCACATGTCGAAGAAATTAAATCCATGTTACAGATCATCTTTGATCAAGGTATTAAATCAATCGCTGTATGCTTAATGCATTCTTATACATTCCCTGATCATGAAATACTTGTTGAAAAAATTGCTAAAAAAATTGGTTTTACAAATATTTCATTATCTTCAACTTTATCACCAATGATTAAGTACGTTAATAGAGCAAATTCTTCAATTGTTGATGCATATTTAACACCAGAGATTAAAAGTTATTTGAAAAGTTTTCAATCAGGTTTAAAATTTGGTTTGAAAAACACCGAAAATACAAATGGTATAAATTGTCAATTCATGCAAAGTGATGGTGGTTTAGTTGATTATTCAAATTTTTCTGGTTTAAAGGCAATCTTATCCGGTCCTGCAGGTGGAGTTGTTGGTTATTCACGTACTTGTTATAATCCAGAAAATCCAATACCATTAATCGGTTTTGATATGGGTGGCACATCAACTGATATTTCAAGATTTGGTAGTAATGGTAAATTTGATCATGTTTTTGAATCTTCAATTTCAGGAATTATAATTCAATCTCCACAATTAGATATCAATACTATCGCTGCTGGTGGTGGATCCATTTTATCATTTAAACATGGATTATTTAAAGTTGGTCCCGAAAGTGCATCTTCTCATCCTGGCCCTGCATGTTATAGGAAAGGTGGTCCTTTAACTATAACTGATGCAAATTTATTATTAGGTAGGTTAATACCTGAGTATTTTCCTAAAATTTTTGGTCCAAATGAAAATGAAACTTTGGACTATGATGTTGTTTTAGAAAAGTTTGAGTTATTAGCAAATGAAATTAATAATGCTCATGATAATTTGAAGAATAAGTCTCCACAAGAAATCGCTTATGGTTTTATTGAAGTTGCTTGTGAAAATATGGTTAGACCAATTAGACAATTAACTGAAGCAAAAGGCCATATAATTTCATCTCATAGATTGGTTTCCTTTGGTGGTGCAGGTGGTCAATGTGCCGTTCAAGTTGCAACTATTTTGGGCATCAAAGAAGTCTTAATTCATAGATATTCTTCAATTCTTTCCGCATATGGTATTTTATTGGCTGATGTTGTTGAAGAAATTCAAGAACCTTGTTTAATGGAGTTCAATAATGAGAATCTAATTGAGTTAAATAAAAGAATCGATACTTTAAAGATGAAAATTGTTGAAAAATTAAAAAATCAATGTTTTAACGAAAACAATATTGAAATTGAAGAATATTTAAATTTAAGATATGAGGGAACTGAATCAAGTATTATGGTATCGAATGAAAATAATGGTGAATATTTGGAAACATTCAAAAAAATGCACTTAAGAGAATTTGGATTCTTATTTGATAACAAATCAATTTTAGTCAATGATATTAGGATTAGAGCAAGTGGTAAGGTTGATAATAGAGTTGAAGAAAATGTTGATTCACAAATGTCAAAACTTCGTCAAAATAATGAATTTGTTAAACCAAATCCAAAGAGATCAAAATTCATAAAAGAGATTTTCTGGAAAATTGATGGTGAATTAAAGTCTTTACCGACTGAAATTTATCGTTTAGAAAACTTAGAAATTGGCACTTTACTTCATGGTCCTACAATTATTGCAGATGGTACTCAAACTAATGTTATACCACCTGGTTCGGTTGTAACCGTTTTGAAAACTCACTTATTTATTCAAATTAATGGTGATAAGCACGATGGTGACGATGGTGACGATACTGAAGAGGTTACTTCAAAACAAGATGCAATTGGTGGAAAGCAGAATATACATGAAATCAAAATTGAACCTGTGTTGTTGTCAATTTTTGCAAATAGATTTATGGATATTGCAGAACAAATGGGTACATCGTTACAAAAAACTTCGGTTTCTGTCAATGTTAAAGAAAGATTAGATTTTTCCTGTGCATTATTTGATTCAGTTGGTAATTTGGTTGCAAATGCTCCTCATTTACCTGTTCATTTGGGTTCCATGTCTGCATGTATTTCAACACAAGCGAAATTATGGAAAGGTAAACTAAAGCCTGGTGATATTTTAGTTTCAAATCATCCTTCGGCAGGTGGAACTCATTTACCTGATATAACTGTTGTAACACCAGCATTTGATGATGATAAAATCATATTTTATGTTGCATCACGTGCACATCATGCTGATATTGGTGGTCTACTGCCCGGTTCAATGCCGCCAAATTCAACTCAACTTTGGCAAGAAGGTGCAACAATTTTTAGTGAACTTTTAGTTAAAGGTGGTAAGTTTCAAGAGGATACAATCATTGATAAATTACTAAATGAACCATCAAGATATCCTGGTTGTTCAGGTACTAGAAGATTAAGTGATAATTTATCCGACTTGAAGGCACAAATTGCTGCTAATCAGAAAGGTATTCAGTTGATTTCTTTATTAGTCAAAGAGTTTGGTTTAGATATAATTAATGCTTACATGATTGCAATTCAAAACAATGCTGCTGAAACTGTTACAAAAATGATTAATGAACTGGTTGACGACAACAATGAAAAAAAACTGAATTGTATTGATTATATGGATGATGGATCTCAAATTTGTTTATCAATTTATAAAAATAAAAGCAAGAACAAGGTTATTTTCGATTTTGATGGCACATCACCGCAAACTTTTAATAATTTCAATGCACCAACTGCAATTACGTATTCTGCAATTATTTATTGTTTAAGATGTATGGTTAGTGAAGAAATTCCACTTAATCAAGGATGCTTAAAACCAATTGAAGTTATAATTCCAAAAAATTCATTGTTATCACCATCTGATGGATGTGCAGTTGTTGGTGGTAATGTTTGTACATCACAAAGAATTACTGATACAATTTTAAAAGCTTTTGATATTATGGCAGACTCTCAAGGTTGTTGTAATAATTTTACTTTCGGTAATGGTGGTAATGGACCCGATGGAAAGTATGTTCAAGGTTTTGGATATTACGAAACAATTGCTGGTGGCCATGGTGCTTCTGAAAATTGGGATGGTATATCAGGTGTTCATACAAATATGACAAATACAAGAATCACAGATGCTGAAATTTTTGAACGTAGATATCCGATTATTTTAAGAGAATTTTCAATTAGGAAAGGTTCAGGTGGTAAAGGTAAAAGAAATGGTGGCGATGGTGTAATAAGAGATATTGAATTCAGAATACCTGTAACTGCGTCAATATTATCCGAACGTAGAGTTATTGCGCCTCATGGAATGCATGGTGGTGAAGATGGAGCAAGGGGTATTAATCTATGGATTAAAAATATTGAAGATTTAGACGGTAATAAAGAGGAGAAGATTTTCAATTTAGGAGGTAGATCGAGTGTTGACGTTGATGCTGGCGATAGAATTGTAATTATGACACCAGGTGGTGGTGGTTGGGGTAAAATTGGTGAGTGAGGTTGATACTTGTCCACCTTGACTATCTAAGAAGGAATTTAACTAAGAATTATTGGTGGTTCCTTGGAGAAACATGAAAAGTTGGGTATACTGTTCTCAGGCATGTCTTTAATATTGTTAAAATTATGGATTATTTACTTAAACTTAGTAATACACGTTTTGTAAAACATTAAAGAATCTCTATATATGCACATTGTTCAATCTATTCGAACAGTTGAAGAACGCTATGTAACTTAACTAACATTTCATCCCATTCACCTTGATCAGTACTTAAGACTGTGAGTGCACCACCTGCACCACATCTATAAGTATCAAAACCATCATCGTGTTTTAAATCATCAGAATAACGGAATAGTGATCTAATTATAACACTCCAATCAGCATTATCATTAATTGACCAATAACCACAGATACCTGAGTATAAACCACGACGTTGATTATTTTCAAGCTGCTGTAAAATTTCAACTGATCTTTTCTTTGGAGCACCAGTCATTGAACCTGGTGGCAAAGAATTTGCTAGAACATCAATGCCTTTGAAATCGTTGGTGAAACTACCTTCAATAACAGACACTAATTGATAAATTGTTTCGTACTCTTCAACTGACATTAGTTTTGAAACTTCAATTTTATCTAATAAAAACAATAAATTATCTCTAATTAAATCAACAATCATTAAGTTTTCACCTAATTCTTTTGGAATTTTTAAAAGCTTACATGCCTTTTCATAATCAATACTTGGATGTTTTTTTAAAGTACCTTTAATAGGACGCATTTGACAAAATTTTGGGTTCCAGGAAATAAATCTTTCAGGGGATGTCGATAAAAGCATTGATGATTGAAAATTTAGATATGCCGAATATGGTGATGGATTTTTTTTAACTAATGATTTATAAATATCCCACGAACTAAAATTATTTGGAATTTGAACGACTGTATTATATGTTAAACATAATTCATAGGAATCACCTAGATGAAGATATTTTTGACATTCATGGAAAGTCTTGAAATATTCATCTTTATCGGGTATAGTAATTTTTGTATTTTTAGCTAATGAATCAATTTCAAAAGTTGTATCTAGTGATTTTATGTCGTTTAATTGATTTTTGGTTTTCAGTAAGAATTGTTGATCGTTCTTTTTAATTGAAACAACGTATTTATCATTTTTAGGAGAAATAGCTAAGAACCTTTCGACAAAACACAATTTAGTGTCATCAATATCAGATTTTGTACGTTTTTCTAATGTTTCAATATCAAGAAAACTACCTTCTTCATACGACATATAACCAATCAAGCCACCAATAAATGGACAATTTTTCAGTAAGTCGTTTGAAATTTCAGGTTTAAAATATCTTGATGACATATAATCTGATAAAAATTTAAAAATATCATTTGCCTTAACCAATAAATTAGATGAACTTGAATTCCACTTTGACATTTTAATAATGCTTGGATTTTCAGTTGAATGTGTTATCACGTCGGATCCATTTTCTTCTGGTAGTCCAATAATTGACCATTCACCTGGGGCAGACGCCGAATTCAATAACAGAACATCTTGATTCTCGGATTTAAGTAAATCACAAATTTTCAAAATGTCAAATTCCTTGTCTGATAGGACAACTTCTTCAAATTGATAATCAAACTCAACTGAGGATTTAAATTCACTTATCAAAGGTGTTGATACAACAACATGTTTATCATGAGAAATGTCAATTTTCGACGATTTAGATTTATCAACTGAGCTCCAAAAATTTTTGACCATTTCAAAACCCGAGTTTGAACAAATCGATTCTGGATGATACTGAACACCATAATGTGGTTTTTCCTTATGTTGTGCAGCCATTAAAAATTTAACATTATCCTCGGAGGTATAATAAGCCAATGGTTTAATTGAATCTGAATTGTTCAAATCGTCAACAAAAATTGAATGATATCTAACAGAATCAATGGAATTAGGTAAACCCTTGAAAATTGACGAATGATCTAAAATATCAATTGAATGAATTTGACCATGAATGGGTGCATCTAAATAATTGACTGTACAATTATTAACTAAACAAAGAATTTGAAATCCTAAACAAATTCCTAATATAGGTTTTAATGGAAATTCATTATAAATGTAAGGAATGATACCGATATCAGAAAGATTGTTAGGAGATCCAGGGCCTGGGCCAATGACAACAGCATCAACAGAATTCAGCAGGTTGTTTAATTCAATCTTATCAGATTCATGATCTAAGTTATAAGAATCATTGTGAATTGTAACGACATGGGCATTGGTGGCTCTGAGAAGAAGATCTCTTAAATTGTATGTGAAAGAATCATATGAATCCACTAGAAGAATTGTCATTATATCTGATGAATATAAGCAAGTAAATTAAATGTTGCTTGCGTATTTATCAGTTGTAAACTTGAAGAAAACCCTTGAAGAACACCCGTATATGGCTAAACTTGTGTTTCAAGAGTATGAAAGCATGAAATCTTTTTTTTCTTTTTTTTTTTTTTTTTCTTGAGAGTTTCAAATGAAGGGTGGACCCTATAAATCTTGACACGACACGGTTTTTGTTGTTATTGACAGGTGTTTTGAGTCTTTCAAGGGTTGTTGTTCTGTACTTGAATGAATCTATTTAAGATTTTTACTACTTGGGTTAGATGTAAAAAGACATAAAATTTTGAAAATCCAACTAATGTGTTAACATGTAGATTCCTCTTTTTTACAATTGTTGTTTTGATATTTAAGTAATTAAAAACTCAAAAAATTTTACCAGTGTATATTTACAAAAAATCCATGACTTTTAAGACTTTTATTTTATGAAAAACTTTATAAAAGATAACAAGAATCAGAATAATCTGCTGAATATACTAAAATATTTTACTGTAACAATTGTTATTACCAAACCAAGTGTTATTAAACCCTATTTTTTTACTTAAAGCAAATTAAACTACTTTTCTGAATCAATACGAATGAATTAAAATTAAAGAAATAGATATATATTAGAGAATAAAGTAGTATAAAATTTGAATA
>JAKTWB010000030.1:0-13545 GCA_030560845.1 Pichia scutulata
ATTTAATATTAAAAGCGCAAGTGGTTTAGTGGTAAAATTCAACGTTGCCATCGTTGAGCCCCTGGTTCGATTCCGGGCTTGCGCATATTTTTTTGATTTGATTATTTGCAACATTTGTTAATGAAGTGTCATTAACTTTCCTTTCTATAGAAACAACTTTTTTTTTTATCTTTTAACTGATAGCAGTTGATACAGTTTATCAACTGATTTTGTCATTATTATTCAAATGGAGCCCACACATCCCATTGTACATCATTTGGCAAGAATCAACCAAGTATTAACAAATATTTCAAATGCAACAAGTTTATCAAAATATCAAATAATTTTAATTGCAATATTTCCAATGTTAATTGTTATGGGGCAGTTAATGAACAAATTTTCACCAGATGAAATGATTCATAATTATTTTACTTCGACAGGTAATCTAGTAAACGTATACTTTGTGAAATTCGGATGGTTTTGGACAATTACTAGTTACTGTCTTTTAATCTTCAGCAAATTAAAAACAAATAGAATAAGTAGAAGGTCACTGATTCTATCGATTACAAAAGTTATTTTAATAACAATTGGTTGGTTTTTTTTTACGCAATGGTTCTTTGGTCCACCATTAATGGATAGAATATTCATTATTACAGGTGGACAATGTGACAATGTTCACGAATCGAAAATACCTGAAAATTTGAAAGAACTGTTTAATCCCTTATCAGATGCATTAAAATCTGGCTATTATTCCTCAAAATATATTTCATCATCAAAATGTAAATCAATCAGAGGATCTTGGGAAGGCGGACATGATCCGTCTGGGCATATTTTCTTATTAACTCTGGGGATTACAGTTTTAGTAGTTGAATCAATTGAATTATATACAAACGATGAAATTCTTTGGACTTCTGATTTTCCTTTGTTTAGATCGCTTTATCATCCAACTGTTTTTGTCCTGTTTGTTATCTTTTTAGAATTTATGATGTTTTTAATGACTATTCTTAAATATCATAGTTTGGCTGAACAAATGATGGGATTTCTTGTTGCCTTGATGGTTATATGGGGTACTGACAGAATTCTTGAATTGTGTATTAATGATTATGTGTAAAAATATTTGTGCAAAGTGCAGTTTCAATAAAAGACTCAGCGTGCGTTGTTACAAAAACATGTTTCCGAATTCAATATTTAATTAATTTCCTACGTCTTTTCAACTTCTCTTCTTACGTTTTAAGATATAAAGCATGCTGACTACTAAGCGTGACATATTTTCTTGGGCGTTAATTGCTTTAGCTGCTGAACCTTATGTGGTTTCAGTTCTTGGAACATACACACCCATTTTGCTAGAACAATTGGCAAGAGAAAATGGTGTCTTAGAAAGTGATCACCTTACACCATGTACTGCATTCAATTCACCTCCGGAAAATGGACCAATTCCTAATCCACCACCACCAGATCAATTTAATATATTTCAAGATAATGTTCAAACATGTGTTTTACCTATTCTAGGAACTAAATTTTACATAGATACATCAAGTTATGCATTATATACATTTTCCTTTTCTGTTTTAATACAAACAATTTGTGTTTTAACGGTCAGTGGAATTGCTGATAATAGTAATTATAAAAAGATGCTTATACTGTTATTTGGTATTTTTGGTGGAATAACTACATCGTGTTTTGTCTTTGTCAATAAACATAACTACTATTTAGCTTCTATATTAGCGATACTTGCTAATTCTTCATTTGGCTGCATCAATGTTCTTATGAACTCATATTTAACAATTCTCATAAAACACTATCCATTTCAAGGGACGTTAGACAATAGTCAAAACCTTTTTGACGATCAAAATAACAATTTTTATAATAATGATTTATCGATGGTTGATGATGATAGATTAGGGAATGTTGGATCAAAAATAAGTGGTGTGGGGACATCAACTGGTTATATTGCAGCATTAATTATTCAATTAAGTTCTTTAGTATTATTAAATTATTTAAAGAATATGAATCCTAGTGTGATTTGGTGTATTAAAATTATTATATCAGCGATTGGTTGCTGGTGGCTTGTATGGCAAATACCAATTGCAATATGCTTAAGAAATTTAACTGGAGCAACTGAAAGAAATTCAGAATTGTCTTTAAACGGAATGATTAAAAAGGGATATGAAGATCTTGGGCATGCTATGCTCAGAGTTCATGACTTGAAAGATATATATTTTTATTTATTGGGATGGTTTATCTTATCTGATTCAATTACTACGATAAACTCAACCGCAATATTATTTGCAAAAACTAACTTGAACATGCCAATGGTTTCCTTAGCTAAAATTGGTGTTTTGGTTATGTTAAGTGCAATTAGTGGATCTATTATAATTCCAAACGTTATAATTGGGCATTTTGGATGGGATTTACAGCATGTTTTGATTGGTTTGATTTTATGGTGTTTATGTGTTCCAATTTACGGAATAATTGCTTTGAATTCTAAACAAGAAATGTATCTTCTAGGAATGTGGTATGGTATTGGTCTTGGCGGTTTAAACACAGTTAGTCGAAGTATTTATTCTATCATTATTCCCAAGGGTAAAGAAAATATTTTTTTTTCAATATTTAGTTTAACAGACAAAACAAGTTCAATTATTGGGCCACTTGTTGTTGGTTTGATTATCAATATATTTCACGGATTACGAGGGGCATTTTGGGTCTTGGCATTGCTACTTATTATTAGTATTCCAATTTTATCCAAAAAGTTCAATTTGGGTAGAGCAAGGTTAGAAGCTGAAGTATTTAATTGAACTGTCTGCTCTGATATTTGTTTTGACTTGCTGATAAATACTTTTTTCTAGCATATCAAAGTGGTAATCATTCTTTAATTACAATGAAGGCATTCCAAAGTTCCTTAAAATGGCCTTTTTTTTCACTTATAACGTAATGTCATGCTAAGAATAGGCGACATTCAACATTTTGTATATTAAAGTGTTGCAGTATACATGGTCTTATGACTGGCAAATAAATCTGTTATTATACAGCATGCTAGCTGTATAGTTCATCAATTGTATAATAACTTAGTGATTCACCATGGAAGTAATTTAAATTTCTTCAAGTAATGCTTTATTCGTTTAAGCACAAAAAT
Organism: Pichia scutulata; assembly: GCA_030560845.1. Lineage (NCBI taxonomy): Eukaryota > Fungi > Ascomycota > Pichiomycetes > Pichiales > Pichiaceae > Pichia > Pichia scutulata. Next base: position 3,113 of record JAKTWB010000030.1, read on the forward strand.
TTACTCAAAACAGACGTCTATGTGTCATTCGATTTGATTTATATTACCAATTGAATATCTTTAAGTTGTTAGAATGAGAAATCATTCTATTGAAATCATAGAAACCTTTATATGAGAATTATTTGTTTTAGTTTTGATGTTCGTGATTCTTGGATGCACGGCTACATTTTTCATATCGGAATTTAATGAAGAGATCATGAACTAGTGGCATAATTATAATATTCATTTTTGCTTATACATCAAACTTCAGTCTAATACAGCCAACATATATATATTCGATGTTGTTTCTCCTATATTGAATTTTAGAACTGTATATCAAAGAATACATTCAGATATAAATATAATCGCATATATATGTATCATTTACACACTAATTATGAACTATCTTTATAAACCTTACTTACTTTAAATTATAATATTAAAAAATATTACGTAATATGTGCGACAATCTGCTTGTTGCAAAACTAAAAACGCTCTGCTAATTTTCCAAAAAGCACAAATGTTTAATTTACCTTTTGTAAAAAGCATAAATATCGCGTAAAGTAGTTGAACATTGGATTCGGGTGTCGGTATCAATTAAATTTTATTTAATTTTGTTTGCCTCCATTCTAAAATGGTAACATTAAGTTCGTCATTTACTACGATGATGGCTTAAATGAAACCATTCTTATATGGTTTCATGCATGTGATGGTTGGTCTTTACATTGATGCTGTTTTGATTTGATCAGGCTTTAGCAATGCCAGAATGTTTACTTCTCTAAGCCTTCAAAAAGTTTCATTATTTGAGTGCTTTATTTCCATTGATTTGTAAATTTTATTATTGTACCACCATTTTTTTGCGTTGTTTAAGTTAAAAAGTTCTGATAAATTGAAATCACCGTATAATATTTGTTAAGAATTAAGTTTGTTTTGGCTTTCTTTATTTTTCGTTCAGCACAGCACAACTGATTTCTTTTTGATAACGTTACACGGCAAAACTTATTGCAATTGATTTGTAAAATCAAAATTAATCAAGCAACTCATTCATCCAATAATAGTAAAAAATGTGAGAATATGCTATTCCTGTCGCAACTGGGTTTATTGAATAATTGGTCAAAGTGATGAAGCTTGCAGTTTTCTTTCAAATTTTATATTAAACAAATTGAGCCTTTTCTATTTTATTTAAAAGCTAATTCAAATGTTTATGATAATTGCTAAAATATATTTCTTACGATGTTTAATTTTTCTTCAAAAGGGCTAAATTAATTTTACAGGATTCTATAGTTGCTGTTGTTAACAAAATCTCGGTCTTACATTATTGTAATATTTATTAATTATATTTATTAGTAGCTAATTTGCGACACAAACGAGATCCAATAATAAAGAAATAATTAGGTGAATCTTACGTATGTTTCAATTAAGCATAATTACTACTAAAATGTCAGGTTATTCTATAAAGGATTAAAATAAGTAGGTAAAAAAAGAGATCCTGTGTAGTATAGTGATTATAATATGAGACTCATTCCACGTCTACACTCCATAGTATTGGCGTACGGAAGTTTATGTGATTTTAGGATAAATAAAGATCACGTTGAGATAGGAGATTTTGATTAGCGACTATCAACGCAGAATTTTAATCAGCAGCTCAGTTGAAGAACGTGGAAAACCGTTGTAAGTGAAAACCCGTAACTTTTACTTCGACTACGTTGCTTTTTGTAGATATCACTTTACAACATTTATAACTGAAGATACATTTTGACTTAGATCTTCATAGATGTATATCGATTACTACACATAAATAAATATCATTGGTAATTATATGTACGTAGAATTACTTCAGCCGTCGTTGCTTATCTTCTAACTGTCTTTTTTTTTTCAGTGATAGCACTCAAAATGTGATGCTAAAATATATTAGATGATTATATCCATACCCCACAAATCAAAAATTCCTACATGCATTTTTAAATTCATAGTAGTATATAGGGATAGGCAGCGGGCGTTTCCAGTTGAAAAAGGTTAAGATAATATTCAGGTTTCACTAAAGCAAGCCGAGTTCCGACAACAATCGGTGGATCAAAACATGCATGCGGCATTTTTATGCCATCGGCAACATTTTTTTTGTGCTTGGCAAAATTAAAACCACGATGTCAAACTTCCAGGTTGCTTTTGTAGAAGTATAAGTAAGAGCTTCAATCCGTTCTGTATATGTAATTGTTACGTTTGTGTTAACATATAATAGTAATCAAATTATATACCAAAATCTAGATTTGAATGAGTAATTGGTTTTCAAACTCAACTGAGTTCAATATATCCCTGTTAGATCCTCCATATGGTAATAAATATACACCAGTTAATCCAAATGTTCATGGATTGGTTACAGTTCGATTTTTGGATGAATTAGAAAAAGTCTCAACTATTAGATGTGGTATACTTGGATCTGCACATATAGTCTATCACTATAATGAAGTTTATTATGAAAATAATCAAAGGAGAGTCAGGCGTCAAACGGTTAAACAAACACATAACTTCTTTGATAGGTATAATGATATACCGTTGCCTACTCAAAACTGTGATATTAAACACAGTAACGAAAGGGATATTTGTTATGCTTTTAAACCAGGTCAAGAAGTCCGCTTTGCATTTAATTACAATATTCCTACTAATTCGTATTTTCCAAGTTCTTGTTACGAATTCGGTAACCATACCGCACATATTACAGTTACGTATGAAGTCTATGCAGAAGTTCATAAATATGGTTCAATTTTAACATTTAAAACTAAAAAACATAGTTCATGTCAAATACCAATTGTTTATCAATCGGGAATGAATCCCTTATTACGGAAGCCAATGCAAATTCAGATTTTAAAATACCAAGAAGCTAAAATGTTTAAAAATAAAATCAAAAAATTTTATTTTGATGAAAGTACAAATGCGTTGATTCCAACAGCAATGCATAAACCACATACAAAGAGTAGATTTATCAGGCAAATTTGGGATGATAATTATAAATCAGAAAACTACAAAAACATCACTAAATCAATTCCAATTACAATTGTTATGGTCGTTACATCAGCCTTTGACTTAAATGAACCTTTTAATAGTCAAATAGCATTAGCTTTAATTGCAGAGTTAGCATTAATTGGAGTTGAATCTAATCAAAGTAAAGAATTTGTACATAATGGACAAAGTACCGATCTGGGATTAATTAAGATTGAATCACTAACTGTTGAAGTTTCCAACACGTTCCATCTTCAATGCAGACATCATCGTGTTCGTGATAGACATAATACTGATGTTCATCGTATGAGTGATACGATTAGAAGAAAGATTCTAAAAATTACTTTCAAGGATGCGTTATGCGATATTAAAGATTTCCCATTTTCAGCAAGTGACAATGCATATAGATATGAAGTACCAGTTGAACTCTTAAACAGAAATGCAGATGTCGATATAAATCAAACTTTTAATCAAATAATGGGGCAAAATTCCATTATGACATCAGGGTCTGTATCGGATTGGTATTCAAATACTACTGAATTTATTTTTACTTGGGAATTATCAGATGCCGGATCACAGCGTGTAAAATACGAGATAGCAACAATTTCTGCTCCTGATGTTCTTTTGGAAACAGATGACTGTTCTAGTGATCACAGTAGTGCCAGTAGTTCCAGTAGTTCCAGTAGTTCCAGTAGTTCCAGTAGTTCCAGTAGTTCCAGTAGTTCCAGTAGTGCCAGTGGTGCAAGTGGTCCGGTAGATGATGGTCTCGCCTATACTGCACCACCACCGTACGAAGGTAACCCTGGTGCTATTAATGTCTGGGATGAGAAGAAGTAAAAACTTGATCGTTTGATATTTGTCTTCAACATTCGAACATTTGCTACAAAGAATCCCGTGAGCACAAGGCGAAAGGATATTTTAGGTGGAGCAATTTCTATTTGACTTTTTTATAGCAAATCATTAATATTATTTAAGTTTATAATAATCTTTTTTACATTTATTGTCTTTGAATTTTTACCATAATTTCTTCGTGCTTTAATGTATACCTCATTATAAATATGCCTTAATTCGTGGTTATTTGAATCACAATTATTTCCATGGTTTACGTTTTGTTAATTGATTTTTTAATCTCACCTTAATTATTGTTTATCATGAAATAGCACCTGGATTTATAGTTACTGAATCGGGTTGACCGTGTTTTAGTTGATAAACAAATGGGCTTGATAGTTTGAAGTGCGGATTAGTATGAAAATTGATATGCGGGGTACATTGATTTTCATGGGGACCGAAAGCGTGAAATATTATCCTAAGAGGCAATTAGAAGAACCTGGTCTTGAAGCAGGTTAATATTAATCTGTTACTTGCTGAAGAATAGACTGCAAGATGGTGCTGTTACTCTATTCTGGTTCATAGGCAACCAATATTACACCATTTTTTTACTTTACCTTACTATATTTTTTCATTTATTATATAGTATTATTTTCTCTTTCTATATGCTTTAGAAGTAAATACGGTAAAACAGATTTTCAATAAAAAAAAACTATAATAGCTTTCTTAATCAGTTAAATTCAAAATTTGACAACTTCAAAAGAAGTTTTGGTTCAGCTTTAGTGTTTAGAAATAAGACAATAATAAATTATAGAATAAATTGAAAATATCAAAATTAGATAAGGAGACGTTCAAAAAGTACATAAAAGAAGTAAATTAGGTATCAGAAATACTCTTTTTATTGTTTTGTAATAAAAATGGTTGAATAATTTGTTAGTAATCACTACCTTAGTAATCATCGTAAAGATCACCATCATCAGAGTCATTGTCATCGTCATCGTCATCGTTATAATCATCGTTATCGTCATCATCATCAGAATCATCATCAGAATCATAAGAGGTGGGAATTTCATCTTCAATAACATAAATTTCGGAATCATCACCATAACCTGTGGGAAATGCTAAACCAATTTCTTGGTCTTCTAAATCAACAACAACAACTAAACTGTCTCTTATGAAATCTGGGCCTAAAATAATTGTTTCGCCATCATCATTTGGTAAAACTGATAAGATAAATCCATCTGGTCCAGATACATTATAGGAAACAGCAAAATAGAAGGAGTCATTAGATGGTGCTAATGGAGATGTTTTATTCATATAGATTGGTACATCACCCCAGAATGGTACTAAAAGGTTAGTTAAACCAGTACCATATATAGTGTCATTAAGTGATAAGGTAATCCCAACATCATTAAGAATTGAATAATAATCAATTTCATCATCACCACCATCATCATCACTATAATCAACTTCTGGAACAACTAAAATATATCTACCTAAAGTTTCATTATATGAAACATCGAAGGTTGAATTTAATGTCAAAACAAATGATGATAAGACATCATTTGGTAAGAAAACATTATTGGATGTAGTATCAATAATTACTGTGTATTCAGCATCAGTAATTGCAGATGTATCATATTCATTACCATCATCATCTTCAACAGCAAAATTAGTAATATTCATACCTGAAATGTTAAAAGCAATTGCTTCGTCAGCTTCAACTAATGGGAAAAAGGTAATATTATTTGAAATTAAGGAATAATCAATAGCACCGAAGAAAATTGATGATTCATAAGAACCAACTGATAATGCATAAACAGCCTTTTCAATAACACCATTTTCAACAAGTAAGTATGGGAAAGACTTAAATGTTGAGTTTTCATTTGAATTACCAATACCTAGAACACCAATATTTGATTCAGAAGTTTCAGCAACACCAAAAGTAGCATTAATAGAAGCACCTGAGATTTCAACCGTATCATTACCAATAAAACTGAAAGCATAATCATCAGATGAGGATATCAATGAACTTTTATTAGTTGAAGCAAATGTTTTTGAAGATGAATGGTTGAAGACACCATAAAGTCCACAATTGTTTTCAAGAATATTCATTAAATTTTCAATTGTGTAGTTACCGTTAGATATGTCATTCTTTGGCGCAAAATCATAAACGGTTGATGTATGCGCAATATCTCTTTTTGCAAGAACTGGCTCAACGTCTCTCTTTATGAAACTATCAGCATCATCGGTAGTGTATGCATCTGAAAGATCAGATGCATAATTACTAACAAAATTGTAAAACGCAGAACTAAATTCAGAATCATAAATTTCATCATCAGAATCATCACCAGAACCATCATCAGAATCATCATCAGAACCATCATCAGAATCATCATCATAACCAGTCACTGTTGCCATGGTATATGTCGATCCATCGACAGTTGTAATAAGAGTTTCAAATATGTCATTAACAGCTGCAGTATCCATTGCAAGATAAGCAACCTTCGAAGTAATATGTTTACCAAAATCTTGAGCAATTGAGGGAAGGTCAGTAAAGAAACCGCTAGTCTTAGTAGCAGTTTTAGTAAATTTATAAATTTTATTAGTAATTACATTATGTTCACTTGAAATCAAAGATTGGTATTGAGATTTTCTTTCATTTGCATAACTTTGAATGTTAACTGAAGCAGAAGCGTTCAAAGCATGAATCAAACTTGATGCTTGTTCTTCTTGGAAATTTTGTACAGCAGAGTTGACATTAGATTTTAATTCAGAATTGACAGTATTCCATTTATCATCATCATCCAAATATGGAATTGAATAATAAGCTAAGCAAAATTCATTATCTTGAGAATTAACCCAAAAATCAGAAGATGTAGAATCCAATTTTAGTAAGACTGTTTGGTTATCAGAACCAAGTGAGACTTGAATACCAATAAAATCCGGGCCATTGAACAAATCTTGTTTAATGAAACCTAATGATGAGGAAGTTGGAGCCGCCACTTTAACATGGTCTCTTTTGTAAATTGGAGAAGCCTTGATAGTAGTTGCCAATAAAGCTGCAAACACAGCATTGTTGAACAACATGATTGTCAGTTAGTCAATTGGTGCAGGGAAAAAGCAAAAGAAGAAAGAACGTAAGAAAAAGAGCTAAAAAATAGAACTAAAATGGAGAACTACAAAATAGAACTAAAATGGAGAACTAAAATGATAGTAGGGTGGAAAGTAGTGTCCTTTAAATAATGTTCAATTAAGTAGGCTTACTTGGCCACTTTCCAATGAAAAAAAATGAACAGTAGAAAGCAGCAAGTTGCCGAAAAATCACTAATGCCCGGATTCAGAAACACCAAAGCCTCACCTCTCTGCGCAATCAGGATAATCCCGCCTAGCCCCGAATAAACTGGCATAAGATATTCAATGTACTGCTGTTAGTAGAGTCAATGTTTGTATTCCCTTAACATGCAACGACACACAGTTGAATTAGCTACTGTGTCTCTGTGTACTGGCGAGATCAGATGTACAATCTCTTCTAGTCCGAGACATTTTTGAAATGTCCGACAGTCGGTATTGCTTCGGCATTTTTTTTTTTTCATTCGCACTCGCTTTTGTGCAAATTGCAATTAATGTTTTGGGGTTTTACGGTTTTTAAGTGGTAAATTGAGTTTGAGTGATTTTTTATACAATTACCAGTAGAACCAATAGAATATTAAACACGTTTTACGGTAGCTGATAACCATTAATTTTGAACCATTGCTGAACATTCTCTTTGGCTTGTATTCTCCATTTAAAGACATTATGGATACTATTTAACGCTTGCTTTAAATCCTTTTCATAACACGACCTAATGTCCACATTGAAACCTCATTTCTAAATTTACCATAGTTTCCTTTAAAAAATTCCAGAATTCAATTTTCGTTTGATTGTTAGATACTAATGAGATAGATAAAAATTGGTAATCCATTTCTGGAACACTACCGTCAAAGAATAAATTTAGAATTCTTGGTAAGTATTCTTCAACTTTATTAACTGATCCGAGCGACCTTAATGCAACTTCACGTCCATCAATCGAACTTGGTTCGTTAACTTCCTTTAAAGCCAAATTAAAATTTTCATCACTACATGTTTCTTTATTTGATAATAATGTTCTATAAACTGCTTGCCTGAAATGTGGTTCAATTCTGTTTGAATTATAAGCTTCTATAATATAATATCTAGGGCCCAGGTAGGCGAAATTTCAGAGAAGGGTCGCTAGTGGTTTTCAAATATGTTTCTCATTTCAGATGATGCTGTGTTGAAAAATCCCGATTGGGAAGTTTGGAGGATTGGAACAATTTTTGTTCTTTCAGATAACGGCTGCTTTTGGGAGGGTGTTTTTTTCTTTTTTTCTTTTTCTTCTTTTTTTGCTCTTGGGGGCAAAGCGAGTTGCTACTTTTTTGATAAAATGTGTTTTTATTAGTGTTGTTGACAATTGTTTTGGTTACAGACTACATTCTGCTTCAACCACGTCCATGTTCTTTCAAATCTGGACATTGATAGTCATGATTACACTTACAACTTAATTCTTGTTCACAATATCCTCAATATGCAATATTAATTGTCACATTCACTTGTTAGGAATGAATGGTATGCTTAGAAGAATACCAGATTATCCAGATGGTTTTCAATGATTTAATGCAATATGTTGATTTGGAGCAGTATTATCATTGTTATATGACTAATTGATAAATGGATTAGTAAATAAAGATTCAAGAACAAATTCATTAAAAGATCCAGATTTTTTTGAAAGTAATGAAACATTTAAATCAAATGAAGTGAAATCAGAATCAATTGAATTACCCACCGATGTTCCATACATTTAACACAGTAGCAATTCAATCATAGGATAAATAATAAATATATGTGTATATAAATATAAATATATGTGTATATAAATATAAATATTTAATAATAATAAAATAAAATAATTCAGTATAATTAATAAGGTCTATTAGATCATAAAGTATTACGAGATTAAGACTAATAGATAAAATATCGAAAGAAATGTCAATGATATTTATAAATTCTCCATTAGAACAATTTAAATAAACACTTTTGTATCATTATCACCGATATTAGATTCAAGTGCTATAAATGTAACTACATTTAGTTTATATACAGGATTAGTAGTATCATCAATAATGTTTATATTTGGATTAGGATCAGATCGTAAATTAGTAGTTGGATCAAACTGGTTTCGTAATATTAATAATGATCCAAACATTACTACTACTCCTCTTACTTTTTCTGGTATTGAAGCATAGAATGGTAATAAACATCACTTAGGTACACATTCTTATTGTCTATTATTTTCATAATAGTTAAGACTATGTGATTAATCAAAAGTAAATTATATTACTATAAAATTTTATAGTATCACGCCTACTTCAATATATTAGTACTGATAGATAGTTAGCTTGTTTGAAATTGGCAACGTTAATTAATAATGTAAGAAAAATGTAGTGGTTATAAAATTATGATTAAATTGTTAAATGGAATAACAATTGATGAATGAAATAATTGATAATAATAGTGGAATGTAATTAAGTTGTTTTTAGCAATTGTATACAATATATGTATGTATTTGACACAGTAATTGAAATCCATTTGTTCAAAACAGTAGTATTAAGTAAAATGTTAAAAGTATACATTTGATTTAATTAAACTAATTGATATCCATTTTAGTCAAGTTTAGCAATCATTTGATGCTAGTAATTTGTGTTGGAATTTGGACAGTATATTGATCAATATACTGTTTGAAATAATCCGTATAAAAACCACGTATGACAAGTGTGTTTATTTCAAGCATTGTAAATACGTAAATCAAGGTGGTATTCCAATTGTTATCAGTAAATGCATATCAGTTAAGATAAAGTGCAGATAAATGATCGCCAGCTGCATTTATTTTAATTCAACATAATTTATTTAAATGTAAATCCAGCTGATAATATTGTAGATAAGAAAGATGTAATTTATAAACAAATAGATGTTATTAGAAGCAACAAATAATAATGTTAATAAATTGATTCATATATTAGGTGCAGTTTAACACAAATGAATCAGTATAAATAATTATCACCAATTGGAGTTGGGTATTGCAGAGTTGTTTTAATTATAATAAAACATTGGTAATAAATTGTGTGGTAGTAGTGAAAGCACAAATAATGTGGTGAATGTTAAATGTATTTAATATCACGTAGATAAAACAACATCAACCGTAATTTTATTTGGTTGATCCCACACTGTTTTGGCCGGTGCATATGATTTTTGAATTTCGCATTTTCAATTTTTTATTTTAGCATTTTTTTATTTTTGATTTTCGCATTTATTGATTTTTGATTTTCGCATTTTATGATTAGTTTTTATAGATTCCTAAAATAATAAACCTATTCCAGATTTTGCCTTGTACATGTTGTAAACGTTTTTGGTTTGTTCAACAATATAATAGTTCATAAAATTTGATGGTTCAATTTTTAAAAAAAACAGCATTTATTTCAATGCTATTAATATGATTATAATTAGAATTTATAGTATAACTAAATTTACGTTAGATTTTAGATTTCCTTGTTGAAACGATTAACATACGATTT
>JAKTWB010000031.1:0-11058 GCA_030560845.1 Pichia scutulata
GGGAAGAGGGTGTTGAGGGCGGCGGTGATGGACGAGAGAGAGGTGGGGGTGGGGGTGGGGGTGGTAGGCATTGTCTGGTGGTGGTGGGTGTGGTAGAAGTAGTGGTGGTAGTAGGTGTGGTAGAAGTAGTGGTGGTAGTAGGTGTGGTAGCAACAGCAGCAACCGTCTTTTTCACCAGCTCTCACCAGCTCTCACCATTTTCATCATTTTCACCATTTTCACCACATGAATTCGCATGATTTCCACATCACCACTTTAGACATCCATCCTCCACCCCCATCCACATCACACCATGCTCACATCGGAATCCCTCACTGCTGCCATCAAGTCCCGCCTCAATGCCGCCGAAGTAGAGGTCCAAGACATGTCCGGGGGCTGTGGTCAGGCCTACGCCGTCATCATTGTCAGCGACATCTTTGCCAACAAGAACAAGCTCGCCCGTCATCGAATGGTCAACAACGCCCTAAGCGACGAAATCTCCCAGATACACGCTTTCACTCAGAAAGTCTTCACCGTTGACGAATGGAATGCTCAGAAAAATTTATGGAACGTATAAATAAAGGGATGATTAAAGGACAATATTGATATAACAATCTATCTACTATATGGTGGTGGTGATACCGTCGTTGCAGGTGTTGTTGACCTTGCTGACCTGGCGGTTTCCACGTTCTCCCTCCTCTTCCTCTCTCCCATGTGGATCACCCTCCTTTTCAACTTCCCCTCTCCTCCATTGTTCTTCTCATAAACCCGGTTTTGAAACTCTTTAATATGTCCAATCCGTTCATTATCTAATTTTTCTTCCTCTCTAATCTCAATCTTATTCTTGTTATGATTCATATTTATATTGTAATTATTATAATTGTTAATTATACCTTTACTAATCAAATCCTTGTTGAATTTATCAAATGTCAATTTGTCAATCCCATTACCTAATGACAACGTTTGCCGAATACTCGACAACCTCGTCAATCTCATCAACGACCCCGGTGTAATCTTGAACGGATTCTCCAAATCCAAATCCTTCAAATAAACCCTCTTGACATCTTCATGTTCCTCGATCAACAAATCCTTATGAAATTGATCAAATGACTGTATCGTATACTTAAGACTGAATTTATACAACAAATTGGGTAGAAATTCCTTGAACAATTCCGTTATTTGGTTCTCTATTTTACCTTGTAAAAAATTCGCAATCGGCGATATCTTATCAAACGTCGAATTCACATCGATATTCTCCAACGGATCGTTCTTGAAAACTAACGTCAACCCCTTGGATTTATTAAACACTATAATCACAATAGAACTCAACTTGAAATTACTCAATTTCAAATTTAACGGGATATCAAAATCACAATCACTTAATATGAACCGTGGTTTAATAAACTTAAATTCATCTCCATTTCCAATACTATTGCTATAGTTTTTCAACAAATTGGCACTTATCTTGGTATTCAAAGTAATCGATGCATCTCCATAGTATTTGAAGTTGAAAATACCTCGAAACTTATCAATACCCAAATCGCCAATTTCTAGAATTTGGAAATTCGGTGCAATTGTTCCAAAATTCAACTCCTTGATCCCTATCTTATCACATAAAATCGCAGGCTTCGTGTTGGAATTCAATGATTCTTCAAGTAATTCGGACGCATAGGTAGAAAACGATTCCTTTTCAATCGAATTCCAATTCAATTTGAACATTATCCGATGCTTACACAATAAAAGAACCTCACACTAAATTAGTGCGTCACAAACTTTTTCTCTTTTCGGGGGGTATACACACACACACACTCATTATACAATCTTATTGATATCAACTTTTTCAAAGTTTTTAATAAACTTGATAATCTCTCCTTCTTCCTCTTCAAGTCCACACTTAACTCCCTCATTGTCTTTAAAAATACAAACATTCTCTAAATCACCCTCTTCGTCGTCAAACCATTCCACAACTTCCCCATTCGGGAAAATCTTCTTAACGTCATTCTTCCTCCAATTCACAATCGCTTCTTTAAACTCTTTACTTCGTAAATTAATCTCTACATCCCCTCCTCCACTCATACTCTTGTATAACTCAAACAACTCATCAACTTTCAAATCTCTAAAACTACTCTCAAACTCACTTAGTTCAATGATCGTCTTGAACTGTTTGAATTCCATACCTCGACGTATCTTACCAATGGTTTCATAATTCGTTTCAAAAATCGTATCTATTTCATTAGATTCGTATTTCTTGTTATTCGGGAAAATCACCTTGAAAATCTTCTGAAACTCACTCTTTGTTAAAAACCCCTTGTTTGTGCTATCAAATTCCTGGAATATTTCAAAAATAGGATTTAGTATAATCTCATATTCAAATCTAATCAATTTATGTATCAATAAATTGCTTTGATATTTACTTAAATCACAACATTCACGTCTATTCAAAAATTTGAAAATTTTCAACATCTTCTTAAAATTCCTCCCCTGTTCACTAACCGAATTCAAACCTTTGATTGCGTGATTAACTAATTCATTTATGAAAATCCATTCATTTTTATTATCGTTAATCAGTTTCATATATTTCAGTTTATTAAAAACCCCAATATCTTCTCCATCTCCACCACATGAATTGAAAATTGTTTCCAGATTCTTAACATTATAAATAATAAACAAATGCAATTTTTTCAAATCTTTCAAATCTCTCATCACCTTATCAAATTCACCTCTTTTATCCTCCTTGTCTTTCATTTTGGAAATACTCAAAATATCTTGCTTTAGAATACCACAAGATTTTGAGAAATTATCCAGATTTTCCTCAAGGATGGTTTTAAAATACTCAATCTTATCAGTTAACAAACGAACAACACCTTTGAAACAAGTATTAAACTGCTCGTCTAGCAATTCCATAAACATGCGTACTTTGGCACCGGATTTTTCAACAGGCTCGTCAAACACACTGAATCCGAAATCTTCATACGCCTGATCAAGCTCAATTTTGGATATTTCCAGCTCCAAAATCTCCTGTTTGAATTTCTTGGATTCCGAATTTTCAAACTCCTTTAATACAGAATATTTAGAAATCAACTCGATTATTTCAACATTTTTAAACTCAAACTCTAAATTAACAACATCTTCTAATTGACTAATCGACTTAGTCATATCAATATTCAAAAGTAAACTATCATTATCATGTTCACCCACATTCTTCATATCCTCCTCCAGTCCTATAAATCCATTGAATTTCCCGATATCTGACAATATCTCCAATTTCAAACTTTCAACACTATTCAAATACTTATCCTTCATACAATTCAAATAACTCATAATCAAGATAAATGATTCCGATTTTAGTTTCATATTCAAGTCTTCCATTGGTTCTTCGTTTTCTGGTAATGTTCGATTTAACACATTAGGTCCAAAAAACTCGGTAAATTCATTCATCTGTTGATCCTTTTCAGGCATGGCTTATTCAATTCTTACAGTTATCGTGTACTATAGATTCCATCAACTGATATGAAACATCTCATCTTCTTTCATCATTTGGAAAAATTCCCAATGTTTTTTTTCATTGTGCGAAAACAAAGCAAATTATAAACCATAAATTAATAATTGGTGTATAAATATATATACTATAAACTAACTCAATTTACTGTTTAAAAAATACATGATTCATTGCTTCCTTTGCAGTTAATCTTAATTGATGATCATAAACTAACAAATTATCAATCAAATCAATAACTTCAGCTTTAGCCATTAATTTATTATCTTTATTAATAAATGAATTCCATGTTTTACGTTCGTAATTACCTAAAATATGATCATATTCATGACTTAACTTTATACCATATTTATTAACATACGACATTAAATCTTTGGTACCTAAAACCATTGCAATCTTAACTAATTGATCAGGATTTGAATCACCTTTGAAAAATGGCTCCTTTTTAAATATAATTGCTGCTAACATCGCACCAACTGACCATAAATCAAGTGAATAATCATATTGTTGTAAATTAACTAATAATTCAGGCCCCTTATGATATCTTGATGCAACTCTAACATTAAAATCTGTACCTTTATGATAAAATTCCGCTAACCCCCAATCAATCAATTTCAAGTTTTTAGAAACTGGATCAATCATTATGTTTTGTGGTTTAACATCTCTGTGTATTATACCCATTGAATGTGAATAATCTAATGCAGTTAATAACTGTGTAAAATAAAACCTAATATCGTTTAATGTAAACTTCGGATATAAAATTCTAAAATCTACATTATTAACTCTTTCAAAAATCAAAGCTGGAATTTTACTATCTTTATCTTGAATTAAATCATATAGTTTAATAATATTTGGTCCACCATTTAAATTTTTCAAAATCTTAATCTCTCTATAAATCTTCTTCAATTTAACAGGTTTTAAAACTTTAATAACACATGCTTCATTGTTGGCTACACAGACACCATTGAAAACTTCACTATATTTACCTCTACCAATTTTAGAAATGATTTCATAATTGGATATATCTCCCCATTGAATAGTATATGATTCATAATCCCAATATTCCTTTGGTCTTAATTCATTAGCATCTGCATAAACTCGAGCTATCGAGTACACGTTAGACATTTGTTTGCTTGAATAGAGTGTATGTGTGGGTTAATTCAGTTGATGAGCAGTTCACTTTGCCCTCTTCATCGTTCAAATCAAATCAAATCTCAAATCTCAAATCTCAACGCTTCAAAAATGCTCTCAGTGGTGAGAATTTCCAATCTCCCTTAATGCCAACCAAATTTCAAATTTCAAGCACTCCTTTCTTACATATATATACATATATGTCGTTCCTTCTTTTCTGATAATGAAACCCCATTCATTACGATTCACATCTCCAAATGAAACATTACTCACATCCGCATTGATTGATCTCCAACATTTCCCACTTGCATTGTTATCAACTCCGTTGAAATTATACACCATGGATAAAGAAACATTACAATTTTGTACGTATTTATGTATTGCATCATTGGAATTGAAAATGGTGTTAAGTGTGGTGACTCACATTGGAAAGAAAATGGTTTTGATATACCCTGATTTAATTAATCATCAAATGCATCTTTCTTACATCGATATAGAAATAAATAAAGACAATGAAGTTGGTATCGATGTTGATTATCCAAGATTAATAAAGACAAAAATTTGTAACCTATCACAATCATCTGACTTGGAATCTTTATTATTACAATCTATAAAATTCAAGTTTGGAAATGATGCTAGTTTACAAGACGTTGAAAATTTTTTGGATGTGTTGATACCTATCTTGACTAAATAAGAAAAGTTACATGTATGATATTGTACTGCTACGTTTAGATGATTGATAAATGGATTTATGATACCTACGGTTGGTTTGTTTATGCTTATGTTGATAAGAAAATGTGAGCGATTAAAGTAAGATAACAGTTGTTCAATATCTATCCCCCTTTTTTTTCCTACACTTATACCAGTATTAGTTAGATATTGAAGTAGAGACCTCGTACTGTGTTTATAAAGTTTTTAGTTTGTTTGTGTATAGTTTGTTTGTGTATAGTTTTTATAGCTTAACATGTAACATATACTGTGGACAAAATGAAAACGAAAAACGTGAACATAGAAAAAACAAGTAAAATTTAATTTGTTTGAAAAATTTCAACATGGACCTATAGATAACACCCACATCTTTTCCATTTATCTATCTAATTATCTCATGAAGTTTGCCAAGGTTTTCCAACAGGTATTAACGGATGAACATCTACCTACCGATTGGACGTCACGTGCAATTCAATATAAAAAATTGAAAAAAAGAATAAATAAAGTAGTTGATGAATTGGAAAATGTAGGTATTATCAATTCTGCTTCAATTAATTATAAATTGGAAATTATAGATGGTGAAATCCATCCTGTTATGTCGATTCAAATATCACCGTTAATGAAAGGTTTGATTGTTGATAAATTAGTAGATTTTGGTTATAGTTTCCAAATTCACCCAATTAATGTGATTGCTAATGATGACGATGATGATGATGATGAAGTTTTGGATGTTGAGGACGACAGTAAGAATGAGAACATGGATGAAAATGATGGTGATGTTGTTAAAAATGATACTGAAAGTGATACGCTACTAACTGATAACGTTGATGTCCAATCAACAGATAGTCAGCAATCAAAACGTGAATTAACTTTATTATACACAAAATATCTTACAGCTACACCAAGTATAATAGATAATCAAAGTACAATTTCGGCCATTAATCCGTTTGATTCAAAGCCATTTTATGAACTGAAAATATCATTGTTAGAAGATACAAGATTTTTCCAAATTTTGTATAATGAAATTGAAGAATTGAATAAATTCCAAATCGAAAAGGAGAATGAAATTACTGAAAATGTTCAAATTATTGCAAATGAAATTTCAAACTTAACTGTGCCTAATATGAAAAGGACCGATTTATATTTATGGAGAGAAATATTCCAATATTACATTGAAAGTGAAATTTTCTTCAGTACTATTGAAAACCATGCTGGTGAAATGGATATTAATACGAGTAAGGAAAGATTTTTCCAATTTTTAAACAAATTACAAAGTTCTAAAGTTGAAATCAAATTTAATAATAAAGATTCCATAATTGCATTAAATAATTTCAAAAATTTAAATTTCAAAATTTTAAAAATTTCAAACTTCCAATCGTTCAATAATTTAGCAGTTAGAAAAATATTGAAAAAGTTTGATAAACAAACACAATTACATACTAAGGAAATTTTTCCACAATTGATATTCGATAATAATAGTAAGGTAAATTTACTAAATACATCAGTCGCTTATGATATTTGCTACATTATATCATCTAAATTATTATCAATCGTACCACAAATCGATGATTATTTATGTCCAATTTGTTGTTCAATAGCGTTCAAACCAATTCGATTAAGATGTGGACATTTGTTCTGTATCAGATGTTTAGTTAAACTACGTAGGAAAAATGAAGATAAATGTCCATTATGTAGAGAAAATTGTTTACTATCATTAACTGTTGATGATTTAGATGTTGCACAAATGAATTATTTGAAGTTATATTTTCCTAAAGAAGTTAAACAAAAAGAGTCGGAGAATGATAAAGAAATTTTAGTCGAAACTTATGGAGAACAGAAGGGATGTGTAATTGTATAGTAGTATTGTTAGTTGTGTGTAATATAAAAGATAAAAAAAAATTCTATTCTTTCTTTTTTTCCATGTTACAGTCGATCGACTGGAAAGCGAAAATTAAGGAAAAACTTGGCTTCGGAAAAACGGGAAAAAATGCAACATACAATAATTAAAATTCTAGTTCTCCCTTTCCCCCGCTTTTTCCATTTACCTGACAATCATCCTGTTGAAACAAATTAATGGATTAACAGGGCTGTCCAATTTAATTGTTGGCAACAAAAACATCGGTGTCCGCCTGTCATTTATGCAGGATAATTTGCTCAGTCACACTCGGTGGGGGAACCCCAACAACAGAAGATATATATTTGGTCACCGACACAACAATCATCATAGAATAGTGGGGAAAAAAAGGAAAAAATTGGGCTGGTTGGCACGGCCAATTATTATAATATAGCGGGGAAAAAAAAAACAGAAAAAAACAGAGAATGGATAGCACAGCCAATTGCCGTGAAATAGCGGGGAAAAACAATCCCAGCCCCTCATCCCGCGATCGGATTTTCTGCCGTGTGACCGGATTTTGTTCTGTTTTAAAAAAGTGGAGAAATTATTGACATTTCTGGGGAAAATCTAATGAGGAGGAAAAACTTTAGTTTTCGATTGCTTTTTTTTATTCAAGTTGTTGGGTTTCATGTCGGAATATAAAAAGTAGACAATATGCCACTTCTTGGAATGTACGTTTATGATGTTTTTACTTTATTTTTTTTTCTCTTTTAGTATACAAAAAAAAAATATAATATATAATACTTCAAATTATGTCTGACAGTAAGTCTTTCGTTGATAATGTCTCCATCGAAAAGTCTCTCACTCCTGCTGAATTCGTTAAAAGGGAAGAAGCTCCATTAACTTGGAAAACTTGGGTTATTTGTGCTTTCACCTCTATTGGTGGTATATTCTTCGGTTATGACTCCGGTTATATCTCTGGTGTTATGGGTATGAACTTTTTCATTCAACAATTTACTGATAAAGTTCCAGGTCAACCAAATTTTGCATTAGATTCATGGCAAAAATCTTTGATTACTTCTATTTTATCAGCAGGTACTTTCTTTGGTGCTCTCATTTCTGCAGATTCTGCTGATTACATTGGTAGAAGATCAACCATTTTAGCTGCATGTTGTATTTTCACAATTGGTGTTGTTTTACAAATTGCTTCCAGTTCTGTCGCTTTATTATCAGTGGGTAGAGTTGTTGCTGGTTTCGGTGTTGGTGGTGTTTCATCAACTATTATTTTATACATGTCTGAAGTTGCACCAAAACAGGTTAGAGGTGCAACTGTTGCTGGTTATCAATTTTGTGTTACCCTTGGTTTATTAATTGCTTCTTGTGTTGATTATGGTACAAAGGATATGACCAACTCGGGATCTTATAGAATTCCAATCGCTTTACAACTATTATGGTCACTTATCTTAGGTGGTGGTTTATTTTTCTTACCAGAATCTCCAAGATTCTTTGTTAAAAAGGGAAAGGTTGATCAAGCTGCAAAAGTTTTATCAATTTTAAGACAACAACCAATTGAATCAAATTATGTTCAAGAAGAATTAGCTGAAATTATTGAAAATCATGAAAGAGAATCTTTCTTAATCCCAACTCAAACTTACTTTCAATCTTGGGCTTCATGTTTTACTGGTGGTTTAAGAGATCAATCTTCAAACTTAAGAAGAACAATTCTAGGTACTTCATTACAAATGATGCAACAATGGACTGGTATTAATTTTATTTTCTATTTCGGTACAACTTTTTTCCAAGAATTAGGTACAATTAGCAATGAATTCTTAATTTCAATTATTACAACTTTAGTTAATGTTTGTTCAACTCCAATTTCCTTCTATACTGTTGAAAAGTTTGGTAGAAGAACTTTATTGATTTATGGTGCAGCTGGTATGTTTATCTGTGAATTTATTGTTGCAATTGCTGGTACAGTTGATGGTGATAATAATAAAACCGTTTCTGCAATGATTTCATTTATCTGTATTTATATTTTCTTTTTTGCTTCCACTTGGGGTCCAGGTGCATGGATTGTTATTGGTGAAATTTTCCCATTACCAATTAGATCAAGAGGTGTTGGTCTATCAACTGCTTCAAACTGGTTATGGAATTGTATCATTGGTGTTATTACCCCATATATGGTTGGTGAAGATCAAGGTAATTTAGGTGCAAAAGTTTTCTTTATTTGGGGTTCATTATGTACTTGTTGTTTTGTCTATGCAATCTTTTTAATTCCTGAAACTAAAGGTTTAACATTAGAAGAAATTGATACTATGTTAGCAGAAACCAATGCATTTACTTCAGCAAAATGGAAACCACATGCATTAGAAGATTTCACTGAGCTCTATAAATCTGATGTTGTTCATCAAGAAAACGTTCCAAATGATGAACTAGCTTAAAATCTTTACTAGATTAACTAGTGTAAATGTTTTACTAATTTATTAGTTACTAATTTTCTTTTTCTTAATTACTCAAGTGTATATCTGCTTTCTTTTGTACTGTATATTTACTTATGATGTGTTCCTTTTTAATGATCTCTGTTATCTAAAAAAATAAAAACTGTGTAATCAAACAAGATATTTTCAGACAGGAAATAAGCTTCAAAGAAGAAGTAATAGCATAAATTGGTAAATTCTCAATTTCTGATAAAAAAATGCACACAATAGTTAATAATTTTTATAACACATACCCCTCTTCTAAAGAATAATCTGTAAAACCCTTAGTTCAATTTCAAAAACAACAAACACAATTGACAAAAGATATTTGTTCATAACCTTCATAACCATTCCAGCTATGTGTTCTATTATTAGAGAATTAGTATTATTAATTTGTAAGCATTTTCCAATTTTGGAACTGGATTCCAAAAATCAGCCAGTTGAATTACTGGAAAACAAGTAAAAAAATTAATTTTTACAAGCGCCCCTGGTTTTCACTATTATTAAGACAAATATATTTTACATTACAGCAAAGATAATAGCTTACGTATTGCATAAACGATTTTGAATAAATGGTCAGACCATTTATATCAGCTTGAAAAAAAAGTACTGGAAGTGAGTGTTATGTATATGTAAATTTGGCACAAGAAAAAGGCTGTGCTTTTGAATATCTATGAATTAATAGAACTGTGTCACGCTTCCTCTTCACAAGTATCTCTGCCAGTTGATGGTTTCGTCCAAAATGTGCAAAAACAAATTAGTAACAAATTTAAATTGTGCGCGCATACTTGTAAAAAACACTGCAGATTTTAACTAATTGCAAAATATAACGTCAACTCCACCGCATATCGTGCGTTTTTCACAACGTTAGTGTAATTCTTCCATATAAGTTTTTGGTACCAAATATCTTTATACGCCTATTCTTAACGGTTGCTACAGTTACGTGTGTATACAGCCAGTTAACTAAAATATTTGTGCAAAAAATCAGCAGATTTTACAATTTTGTGTAACACCGATAAATTCATAGCATGTTACCGGCAACTTTTTCATGCAATTTTATACATAATTTAATGAATCAACCAATGAAAACAGAAGATTTCTTATTAAGTTATTACTAGCAGTTGAAGGAAGTATGTCAAAAATACGTTTTTGTAGAATAACTGTTAGGCAGAACAAATTTCAGAAAACGGTACGATCATTAATGAGGCCCAGCTCTTCACCTACCACCATTTAGTGCCATCTTACAACAAAATTCACAACCCCCAGGTCTGCCGACTGGGTATAATAATTATCATATACCACCGCCACAGCAACAACAGCACACATATTACACCAAGAGGTGTTCCACTGCCACTACAACGGATTAAGGTCTGTGGCGGTTATTTTCCGTAAGTTGAGCCGCGTCCGAATTAATCTGCTCCCCTCGCATGTGT
>JAKTWB010000082.1:0-262033 GCA_030560845.1 Pichia scutulata
TTAGATTTACAGCCAAATGGTGGCGAACAATTCATGCAAGATTAGGCAGTTCTTTATTATTCAGCACAACCAATCATCCCCAAACTGATGGACAATCAGAACGTACTATTCGGACGCTCACCCAGTATTTAAGAAGTTATTGTTTAAGAGATATGTTAAATTGGGATAAACTATTGTTTGCAGCTGAATTCAGTTACAATTCCACACATCATGAAGGTATTAAAGCTACACCATTTGAAGTTGATCTCGGATACATTCCTGATGGACCAAGCTATGTCTCTCCATCATCCATTATTAGATATAACGATCAAGCAAACGAATTAGCAAATGAATTGAAGACAGTCTTGAAGATTACACAAGATCAACTGGTCAAAGATCAACATGAACAGGAAAGACAGGTAAATAAACATAGAAGTCAAGTTAAGTATGAGGTAGGTGAGTATGTATTAGTCCATAAAGATGCTTTAGTTTATCAATCATCTAAAACATACTGCAAATTACATCCTGCATACTTAGGTCCTTATAAATTAGTTAAGAAGTTAAATGATAACGCATTTGAGGTAGATATTCCAACTCATATTAAGAAGCATCGTACTATCAATGTCCACTGGTTTAAGAAATACAATGCTAGAGAAGAAGCTTATCCAAAAGTGCCTCCGAAAACAGATTTAGAGACTTTATCCAGATTATCAGAAATAACGTCAATTGCAGGTTTTGATTACGATCAACAAAAAGTGATGGTTTTTTGGCGCGATTGTCCACCTGGTCTCAGCTCTGAAATTACTTATGCTCAATTTGACCAAATTCCAGAATCACTTCGTGCTTCCTTAATTGATCAATCTAAGTCATTGTCAGACACAAGAATCATGGAAGATTCTTCTTAGAGGGGGATAATGTTACCAAACACCCATTTCTCCGGGTTATCGTGTGCCGCCATTGTAAGCAGCGGGACCCAACAACCCAACAAGAACGCTGACTCCAACTTATTATAAAAGGGGCAGCCTTCGCCCTTCTATATAACCAAATCGTCTATATTTTATTTATAACTTTCTACAACTTTCAACCAATCAACTTTTAGCTAAAGTACACTAATCTGTTATTAGTGTTTCTGGATATTAATTAGTGCGTCTATTTAATATTGTACAGGCATTTAGTAAACAACTATACGATCCGCAATAATGTTATAAAAGGGCGTGTGGCGTAGTTGGTAGCGCGTTCGCCTTGCAAGCGAAAGGTCATCGGTTCGACTCCGGTCTCGTCCAAATTTTTTTCTCAATTTATATTGAGAAAAACTGTGACATAAACATGAATTTTACTATTGATTTAAAGTAAAAGTATCTCATCTTCGATATGCTCAACTCTTTTTTTTTAAAAAATTCACCTGTCATTCAATAAAAAAATTGAAATAAGTAGATAATGGGTAATTCCACCTCCAAAGCATCAAGAACTTTGAATCGTACTGTTAAACAAAATGTTCAACCACTGAACAATTTAAAGAAACAAATAACTGAGGATCATATGAAGATATCCAATAGACGTGATTTTGAAGGCTTAAATCATAGTACTAAATGCAAAGCAGAAAATGTTGAACATCAAATATTCACAAGTCGTCCGCCTGAAGAACTGGAAAAAATGGGAGATAATAATATCACAAGTGGTAAAAATACATTGTTTGAACAAGCTGTTAAAATGGGAGTTGTGAATATTAAAGATGATACGGCGAATCAATCGTATAATCCAAATCATGAATCCATTCAAGTTTTAAAAAATCGTGCTAATGTTGAAAAACAATATGAAGGTTTATTTATTCCAAAAGATGCTGATATTCCTAATATACCTGAAAGATTTTTGAATGAAAAACAAAAGAAAACTATGTTAGATCCTGAAATTTTAAAACTAAAGTTAAGAAAAACTGGTGCTAATTCATATGGATTATTTGATTCAAGTACAGTTTCAGATTTGCTTATTGACTATAAAGCCTATGGTAGAGATAAATTAATTGAACAAGCTAAAAAAATTGATATTAATGATTCAAATATAGCCAAATTTCAGCAGTTTGTTGATAATGGAATAATTACTTTACCTACACATAAAGTTACACTTCGTGAAACAGTTGACCCAGAATCCAAACTTGTAAAACAAAAATTAATTGTAGTTAAAGACGATTGGGTCAAAGATATAAAAGATGCTATTGAAAGAGAAAAGAATAATAAATCAGCTGAACCAACAACATCTTCAAAAGATCAGGAAGTTTTTGAACAATTTAAAATGCTAGAGAAACTGGTTAGTAAATCTCAAATAGTGACTAAAAAATCAGATGGACCAACTGAAGTTAGTGAAAATATTATGAAAAGACCAAAGAAAAAAATGATAAAGGAAGTTACTACAATGGTTTAAATTACATTGAAAGTTTTATTTTTGTATATAAATCTAAATCTATATAATTTTAGTTAATTAGATTATCAAACTTGACTCTTGTCATATTGTCAAATAATTTATCGATTGAACCTTTTGGTTGAATATTTTCAATTTCATTAGGTTTTATTATAAATAAACATTCGTCAATTTTGATATATCTTAATGGATGGTTGTTAACGTTCTCTAGTAAAGCCTTAGGTAGATAAATAATCCTCCACCATTCATCATAAATTCCGGGATACGCATTTCCTAAACCAAAATGAACAGGTACAGCATTTGATCCAACAATCCAAAAATTTTTCAATTTTGGCATATTATTAAATAATACATTTTTAAAAGCTAAAATACAATCAAAGTGGACTTGTAACCTGAGCGATTCAAGCTTTTGGAATTTATAAGATAACAACTCTGATAAATGTTCCCTCTGTAATTGTTCTTCCAGATTGATTAAATTTCTTTCTGATTTTATTTCAATTGATAATTTTTCCAATGATTTCCTGTGTTTTAGTACCACAAATTTAATATATTTATCAATTAATTCATCCAGTGATATTGTATGCATACTATTATATCTGATTATAATATCTAATTCAATTATTTGATTTTCTTTCACTTTTTCACCGAAAAATTTGGGTATTAGATCATCATGAATTGATCTCAAATCCAACTTAATATACTTTAAATTACAAATTTCATGAAATTTGTAAAAATTATGCAATAGAGATTCATCAGGGCTGGAGGAAATAAGACCAATATCGTTCAATTCTAGATATGTTAGGTTCTCAAAAATTTTGAAATTTTCAATATTATTTGAGTTGCAAAAGAATTCAGATTGATTGAAATTAATAGATGACAAACATAAACTTTTTAAGTTCTTAAAGTTAAGCAAGTGTTGAAGTAAATAATTACTTGTTTGTAACTTTGAGTCAGATGTGCTCAAAAGATCCAATAATCTAAATGACTTATGTTGTAACTCCAATTTTAAATTTTCCATCTTATAATTAAATTCTTTAGCAAATAGGTTGAAAATGTTTTCTAGATTGAAATTTTGTTTAAATGGTCCAACCGATAAGGTCTGCAAGTCTTGAAACTTCAAATCATCATTTTCAAGTAAATCGTCGAGCGGTCTGATCGGAGCATGTATATTAACATTAAAACAAAGAACATTTAAATTTTCCCTTGAAAATTTATCAAGTAACAATTGCTTTAATACATTGAAGCTGACTGATGAATTTAATGACAAAACTTTTAGCCTTGCAGGCAAAAAAAAAGAGTTAAAATTATTGTTTAATCCTAACATAAATGACTCAAAATCATAAAAATCTAATGGTAAAGTAACAACTTTAAATTCCTTAACAAGTTTAGATAGTTGTAAACAATTATAATTATTATTCAAGGATTTATTGAAAGATATAAAGTTGGCCTTTGTTTTAATAAAAGTGGTATTTTTATTTAGATATTCTTGTTCAAACTGTGTAAAATCAGAGTCAACTGTAATTGATTTATATAGAAAACATGTTGATATTTGATTTAATGATTTACACGTCCTTGATAACGAAAGAATGTCAAATTGTGTTAAATTTTTTAAAATTTCTTCAAGAATTTCAGGTATAAGGGTATCCAATGCAGCTGATTTTTGCATGATTATTGAGTATACTTGGAGCTCATTAGACAAGTAACAGAAAAATAAAACTCATAAAAAGCCCTAGTTTTCAGAATTTTGAGCAGAAAGAACCGTTTTTATATAGAACTAAAAAATCTGAATATGTAACGGTAATATATAGAGTGATCAACGTTTAGCTTTAATATCAAATGAAAAATAAAGACCACAAAAGCGATAAAACCGGCACATTGTTCAGGCAAAGCGCAATTTGTATTTACATGTTAAAATTTGAAATTTGAAACTTCAAATCAAAAGTGATTTATTCGGATTTATAGTGTTTTAACGAAAAAGTATAACTTACATATAATATTATTCAACGAAATGTCTGGATTGCAGAATTTCACTTTAGGAGTAAATCTCGAAAAAGGCCAGAAAGTAGTGGATCCAGTCGAGGATGCTGACCCATTGACACCCATACAGTCACAAAGCACAGAAGTATTTGAACACAATGAATTCACAAATTTAAATAGTGGCATTAATGGTAAATGTGATAGTGAAGGTGAAGACTTGAGCGATGCATCATCATTATCTTTTGAGTTGTATGATGATGAATTTGTACGTGAAAAAATTATTTCACAAATAAAGCAAGAACAACTTTCAACAAGTATAAACAACAACAATAGTAATAACAACGAAAATGGAGAATTCAATATAAGTGAGTTCTTACTCCAGTACTATAAGTATAGAGACTTAGGAGATCTGTCTACTGGATTAGGTGGGTTAATTAAGGGGATAGATAACGATTTAATTGAACTTGTGAACGAAAATTATTTAAATTTTATTGAATTAGGTAAATCAATTGACGGATCACTTGATCTAATTCATGATATCAAGATTGATTTAAGTGACTACTTGAAAAATTTGAAGCTCAGTAATGAAATGATTGTTAAAGATAAAAATTCGTTAAATAGTTTACAAAATTCAAGATCGAAGTTAATACATTTGAAAAGTATTGTTAAAAGAATAATCACGCTAAATGAGATGATTGAATGTTTTGATAAATTATGCTCCAAATTTGATAGTAATGAAGAATCCACTGATATGCTTAAAGAATTAGTTGGTTTATATTTTGGAATTGATAGAATGTTTACAAAATTAGTTGATCAAGTTAATCAAGCAAAATTGAACGTTTTACTAGATAATGGGATTTTGTCGAATTTGGACAAAAAAATGAATGGATTAAAGTTAGAGTTTAAAAGTTTATTAAATGTGTATTTAAATCACTTAAGGAAGGTTAATCCAACAAATGAAGATATTTTTGAAATTTTCAAGTTATATCAGCTGTTGCATTGTGTTAAAGATTTCAAACAAAATATATAAAGCATCATTTTGACCAATAAGTGAATAATTTCATTTTATAAAAAGTTTATTAATACTTATAAATATTGGTATACAAAAAAAAATAGAAAAGAATATAAAAGCAAAAGTAATAGTAAAAACTGAAAAGGAAAAAGTAAGAAGTAAAGAGTAAAAATAAAAAATAAAACACAGAAAGTAAAAGTTGAATACATGATAATAAATAAAGTAAAAAGCCAACAGTGATGTGGAAAAAAGAAACGAAAAAGAAATATAATCAATAATGATATGTTGTGATAGAAAAGAAACCCCACCAAAGATGAGAATAATATACAAATTCCAATAATAAAAAATTGAAACACTCAATTAATTGTAGCTGATTGTGAAACTACTAAATATAATAAATATAGACCAAGATTTGAAAATGTAGTGCATGTAATTATGAAAATTTCGACTAAGCATTGACGGCCCAACCATCCATATTCAAACGTTTATAAATATCTGATTGAACTTCCTTCCACAAACTCATCTTTTCATCTTCAGAGATTGAAGACGTATTTTCTAACAAAACCTTTTTGTATAAACAATTTTTTAAATTTGGAGAACTATTGGTTTTAAAGTTTTTATCTTGCGTTATCTTTTTGAGTTTTGAAATCTTTGATTTAAATTCAGATCGACATTGATATTCAATACCTAAGTTCAACAGATAGTTTTCAATTATATTTCTCCATTCAAATTTAAAATAACAGTCATATTGGATATTGTTTGTCATATTAAAATCATTAAAATCAGAAGAACTTAAATCGAAAGATTCTATTAAGATATGTTTGTGTCTTAACCTCGCCTTTTCAACAATATACATGGCAGTTTTTAATTTGAAATTTAAATCAAATTTAGCCTCTTTATAAATATCAGAATGAGCTAAATATTCAATTATCTGATTATCAGAATAATAATTTGGTATAATCTGTATCCTAAAACGTATGTTTGGATAAGGTGATTGAACTTCAGGCACTTTATTATTCCATTCAGGCTTCAATTCGGGGTATATTAACAAAGATCTCAAATCGTTTAGCTCCCAATTTTTAAGAGGTCTTTTTGTAAACAATGGTCTACCATTTGAAAATTTTTCTACATCTAAATCAGGAGAATAATAATCCGTGAAATCATGAGGTAAAGCTTGATTTAACGTTAATAAATTAAACTTTGACGGTGATAAAGTATCATGTGAACCTAACGTATTTGCAGTGTAAATTGAATTTGCTTCACCACTAAATAAAGAATTGTCAATAGTTGAAGCTCTAGTTGACATTCTGCTCAAAGACTCTTGTTGTTGGTGTAATAAATATTGAGCGGATTCACGTGTAAGACTACAACCAGACTTACCAGAATCAATGGAAGAACATTCATCAGAATGATCGAATACTGCAACATTTGAATCAGCTACAGTTTGTCTTAAAGGAGAGCTTCCATAAGTCATTTGTGTTCCATATTGATTTGCTTTAGTATCATTATTATTTGATCCAACTATATTGGTATAATTATTAGTTTTTTGTAATCTTGATTTTTTTAGTAAGGGGGAACTCACTGAACGTTTATTTCTAACCAAGTCCCTATCGAAATTGACAATATTTTGTTTCTTTTTTGAACCCGCTTGTTGACTGGTATTATTATCTGCATATTTAAATTTTTCTATATGATTCTCAATATCTTGTCTAGCACGTTTCTGAAATTCCTGAGGGGTCTTGTAAGGATGTTCTCCATTTTTGAAAAGCATGTAACCAAACATGGCTGCTAAGGGTTTATTGGAGTTGATATGTATGCAAACAGGTACTCGGATGAAGGAACAAAGGAGGCAGAAAAAGGCAGGAGGACAGAAGAAGCACTATACAGCTAAGTAAGACTAAAAGAAAAAAGAAGAAACAAGGAAAAAGATGTCTCCTCATTTAGTTTGAGAGTTCTTCCCTTGTCATTCTTAATTCAGAATTTATTTCTCTTTTCGCTGAAACTAAATTCAATTTTTCCTTTTCAGCTTCCGCCCTCCGACCCCGGAAAATTAAGTTAAAGCGGGCCGTGGATTTTCCGGGCGGGGCTGGGAACAACGGGGTTCTGCTGTAAACAACTTACAAGGACACTTGGTTACGGACCTGTGCTCTAGACATCAGCTTTGATTATGAAATGGTCTTTTTACTATGTTTCCGTGGTGTTTGGAGCCACGTTATGAATTACTGTGCCCGGTTTGTTATGTGGGTCCTGTCAAAACACACATGGTTTTTCCTGGTGGTAATGTCATGCGTTTTGAAAATCTTTCGATTTTTGAAGAAATGAACGGGTCGATCGACCCACGCTGGAACTGGTGATCATATAGAAGGCTTAACCCGAATTATGTCCTGTGATTCGACTCGTACTGGTATTTATCAACGGAAGACATCTATTATTCTGTATTCCTATCAACATCACACCAAAAGATATTACATCAGATTTTTGGCACGATGGTGCTAAGTATTTAGAATAGCCTTTGGAATTAGCAACTTGCTGATTTCACCGAAGAATAGAAACTCTGACAATTTGAATCAGGATCATTTTGTTTGTTTCTTTTATCTGGATGATTACTCAACATTGTCTGCCCGTCAACTTTCTTAGATGGTTCAAAATTTGTCACATCTCTCAGCTAAGCAACCATTGTGAAACTGTAATCTGGAACTTAACGTTAATAAAACTTAAGGTCATTTTGATGTGAGGACTAGAGACAAACATTTGATAAAAAAATCTCTCACACGGCATAATTTTATGTATACTATAGATCATTGAACAACATTTCTGTAATTGACTCAATTATGTATGTAGCAATGTTCACTTGTAAAGCTTATTTTTCTAATCATGCTATTTCAAAACTGTCACAGTGACTGAAATATATCTTTTCATAAACGGTACTTTTATTTACATAGAATGCTTTTAAACACTATGCAGCATTTAACCTTGCAGTAGCCCATTATGTATAATATTTGTAAAATTCAAAAAGTCTCCTTGATTTTTCACTGATTAAAACAGATGTGTGATATTCTCAAAAGGAAAAAAAAAAAAAAAAAAAAAAAAATAACAAAATTTTGCATGAATTACAGACATTGAAAATTATCAATTTTTTGATTTTTTTATCATTTTTTTCATACAAATTAATTAGGAAGCATTTTTACGTTAAAATATCTTACTTGGAAATAAGATACATCTAAAATGTCAAGTAATTGGGAAAAATTATTAAAAAAACAGAAAAAAGGACTTGTGAAGTCGATTTCAACGAAAAAAAATGATGCAAATAATAAGAATGCAAAATCGATAAGGACTCCATTAACAAAATTAGCTCAAAAGAAAACCGAATTAGAACAAACGATAATAATTGAAAACTCTAAAAAGTCACAAGAATTGCAAAAAGTTTTAGAAAAGAGTTTAAGTGTACGTAAACAAGAAATTGGAAGATATATATCAATGGATTGTGAATTTGTCGGTGTCGGTCCTGATGGTGTTCAATCTGAATTGGCTCGGGTGTCAATTGTTAATTTTCATGGTCATGCCGTTTATGATCAATATGTTCAACCAAGAGAAAAAGTTACAGATTGGAGAACTTTTGTTTCTGGTATTAGACCATCTGATATGAAAAATGCAATATCTTTTAAACAAGCTCAAGATGATGTTGCGAAAATATTGAAGGATAAAATTTTAATAGGTCATGCAATTCATCATGATTTAGAAGCTCTGTACTTGACTCATCCAAAAAGGTCAATAAGAGATACTTCAAAACACACTCCTTTCAAACAAAAATATTCAAAGGGTAAAACTCCTAGTTTGAAAAAATTGGCTTCAGAAATTTTAGGGTGGAATATTCAAGGCGGGGAGCATTCTTCAGTGGAAGATGCAAGAGCAACAATGCTAATTTATAAAAGTGATAAAAAAAATTTTGAAGATAAAATAAGGAATAGCCATAATTATAAATAATCCAAACCAATGTAGCTTTAATTAGACCAATAAATACATTCTAACTGCAATATAATAATAATAGTACTGTAAATTACAAAATTTTACAAATTGTGTATATCTATATAAAATTTGGTTTCAATCCATGTTTTTTTATAAATTCAATATTTTTTTCTTCTAGTCACCGTTCACGTGCTTTTTATATATTTCTGAAATTTCAGTAAGTAAGTCATTGAGAATCAGCAAACGCTTGTCTTTATCATCAGACAAAAAAGGTAAATTTGATTCTGAAAATACTGTATTATTTGAAAACGTAAAATTCGTAACTCCTTCAATATGATTATCCTCCAATTTTTGTAACCATTCACTTTCACTCATTTGATGAGTAGAATATTCAGGATCACGCAAAATTTCAACAATCATATCAAGCACTTTTTCTAATAAACCAGGTGTCCCAGATGATACAATGAATTTCTGTAAAACCTCATCAATTTGTTTAAATAACTTCAATACAAGTCTAGAATTTTGTCTAAACAATTCAACATATAATGAAACAACCCTTGTTGATGCTAATTCATCCAGTTTTTGTTTCATAAAATAATTTGTAGCGCCTAAGCATACGGAATAAACATTCAGCGTTTGTTTTGCAAACCAATCTAACACTATTTGTGGTATTTTACAATTATTAATAGCGCAAGTAAGTTCAATATCTTTTAAACCACAATTTTCCAACGTTTGAATTAACTCGTCATTTGTACCCGATATTAAAAATTCAAAAAATAAATAACAGTGATATTCATTATATTCATCTTCTGGGAATTTTAAATGTTCATCATATCTAATTCTTAAAATTTCATTAATTGTTTCTATTGATTCATTGAATGTATATGGTGACTCTAAACCTTTGCAACACAACAAAACTAAAATAGCATCAAAATTTTGTTCTGTTAACTTGAAATCATAAGTTTCCTCAGTTTTCAAAAATGCTTTAGTCTTATGCTCAAAAATATAGTCCACCAATCTGATATTCTGACTCTTCGTATACCCATAAATAATTAGCAATGTGGATCTTAAAAATTCAATACCATATTTGAAAAAAGTAACATTATCTGTCAAAATGAGGTGAAGATGAGTCCAAAATATTAATGGATGAAAGACTGAACTCTTATCTATTCCTAAAATTGTTTTACCAAATCCATGTAATGTACAAATAATCAGATTGACATTGATTACCATATCATCAGGGTTACTGAGCATATACCTTTTAATATTAAGTTTGATTAATTCCATATATTTAATAACTAAATTACCTGAAACACCTTGTTTTGACAATGCACCCAAAACTAAAATAGCTCTACATTGAAGCTGGGAATCTCCATCAAATGCAGTTTTGCTAACATATGTGTTCCATTTGACCAGTTGTAACGCATAGTATTCACTTTGCTCTAAAAACGAGGTTAATACATCACATAAGATCGTAACTGCATTTGCCTTATTTGATATTTCAGGCCCTAAAATTTTATGAGGGGCAAAAAATTCATCATTTAGTCTTGTTAAACCAAATAGCATTCTGAATCGAGCACCATTTATTAGTTCAATTTGATCTTGAATAAATACGCGCTGTTCTTCTGTCAATAAAGGGTTTGATAAATATGAATGAAACGTTCTTGTTAGTAAGTTTAATAAACACCGCCTTAATTCCAATGGCCCACAATCCATATAAATTGTAATAATATAACAGATATCACTAATATATCTATCAACAAATAACAATGAATCAAAAATTAAATATGATAAAAACTTAGCTAAGACTGTTGTTTCAATCCATCTAGTATGAGATTCAATCTCAGATTCAACTGTCGGCATATTATATGATTTTTCTTTCAATTTTTTAATAATCACACTACAAATTTCAACCGATGATCTTAAAGGCCAATATTTAGTAATTATTGTCCAATCATTTCCTTCAGCTTCATGATCAATAGCAGCTGCAACAATTTCGTCCATAATAATTTCAATTAGTCCATCTTCCAAAGACAATTGTGGCCAGATAAACATTGAAAAAACTTGAAAGTTATTAGGTTCTCGACTTGCTCTAACACATTTTCTAATAATATCAGAAGTCTTAGCTGGTCCTTTGATTGAATCGGATAGGTAGACATGTTTATAAAGATTTTTAATCCATGGTGAAATGCATAAGATCATTGAATTTTGATCTTCTACTTCTAGCCTATCAAACGCATTGAAAAACCCGTACATAAACGAATATGTAAGATTTGGATGATTTTGTGCTATTGATGCAGATACATCACAAACATAATCAATATCACCATAGGGAAAAACAACACCATCAATACTGTCAATTGATTTTCCAGTTTTCAATCCCATAGACTGTTCAAGAGAAGATAAAAGTGTATAAGAAGATTTTCTAATTTCATCAGATTTTGATAAAAGACCAGCAAATGAAGTGATTAATAATTGACCAACAACAAATCGAGGATTTGAAATAGTACTATAATCTTCTTCAGTGTAAGAATAACTATTTAATCTAGCCTTTGAAAAAAAAAGTGTTCTCATAATTTCAATCTTTTTGATTGAGGTAAAAATTAATCTTTTTTCGGTTCTCAAAGGGACCATTGAAAGCTCATTTGCGACACCAGTAAATGAACTTGGTGCTATTTCAGACAATTCATTAACCTTATAGCAATCAATCATATTAATAATATGCATTTTATTTCCTAGTTTAACCCTTTGTGGCGTAGCAAATGAAACTTGTAAAAATTGATTACCAATTCTAAGGTTAACAGGTACAAACCTATTACTAATTTCTTGATAAATACTTACATCATGAAAGGAAACTCTTGCATCATGAGAAATTGGATTATCATAACCAATTAATTTATTTTTGCTCATAGTTTTGCTATCATCACTCGTTGAGATAAAAATCAGTTCAGGATCAACAAGACTGTCTTCACTTAAATAATCAAAATTTAGATTTCTGAACTTTTCATAAAAAGCTGAAGGCATATTAACATAATAGATTCTTTTACAGTTTGCTTTATAAGGTGTAGGGACAATAGAAATCAGCAACTCTCTATTTTTTTCATACAGTGAAAAATTTTTAAATGCCGTGAGATCCAGTAGCAGGCAAAACGGTGTTTCCCAAAATTTGGATAATGATTGTAGTATTGCAAAACTATAATTTTCGGGTGAAATATCTTCTGGTAATTCCAATGTATTAACACAAACCAATGGAAATCCATCCCTTGTGATTAAAACTTTAATAAATGATGTATTATTTAATGTTAATGTGGTTCTCGACAAGAAATCATACAATAAAACACCTTTTGGGGTTTTATCATTTCTAATACTATCAGGAATCTCATAACCTTGAATTTTCTTTGGTAGGCCATTTTTTATTGCAAGTGCATCCATAATTCTTATTGTTTCTTCTTTTTTTTCTCTTGAGGCATAATTACCAAATGATGGCTTGCAATAAATCTCTCTAATTTCCATCCAAGCGGTGTAAAAATATTGACTGAAAAAATTATACGTTTTAGTATACTGATCATCCTCAATAATAGGAGCATCGTTTTCAGGTATGTTGTTTAGAGCTTCATCATAATCGAAATCAACAACTTCTTGCATAAATGAGAAAAATTTCGTTTTAGCATAAGCTATGTTTTCAGGTCTTGATTCAAGGATTGGTATTCTAACAGGTGCTTCATTAACAATGGATTGAATAACACGTGCTAATAAAATCAGTGATCTTTTAAATGGCAAGTGTGGATATTCAACAATATTTAACCGCTCAGGTGCGACAATAGTTGGATTGATTAATCTTAGAAATAAATAAGCATTAATTGATGAAAATTTACTATCAGGTAAAATTTTAGTTGTAGCATCATATATAGTTTTAGCAATCAATCTAATTCCAATTGGCATCAATGAAAGTGATTGATAAACAGCATCAGCAATCATATTTAAGTACTTAGTAAATAAGTTCATATTCTTTTCTTTAACTTCTTCACTAAAGTCAGTAATTTTTTCAATTTCAAAGAATTCCTCAGTTATAATCATATGTTGAAAAATTGGCCTAAATATTGCAATTAAATAGTTAGTCGCATTCTCATAAGAATATAGTGCCGTTACCCTTGTGCCAACAGTATTTGATCTTAAAATTTCATTTTTATCAGATGTATGTGAAACGTCATATTTAATTAAAGCTAAAAACAACTGCAGCTTTTTCTTTTCTGAGATTTTTAATTGTAGTAATGCTGATGCATACGGCTCAATATCTGATTTCGGGCAGCATGAAGCAGATGCTAAAAAGAAATCGAGATCATTGATAAAAACTTCAGAACCTTTCTTAAATATAGCAAACTCTGAATTATTTCTTTCATAACTTGAATGAACATCTTTTATAATTTTTGAAAACACATCAATAAACGAAATTCTAATCAATTCTTCGTTATTATAGCCCAATGGTAAAGAATATTTTAAGCCAACTTCTGGATTTGCATTAAGTAGATTGATCAAACCTTGAATAACCTCGTTAAGGACATTTGAAAATCTATGATGCAATAAATTATACATCTCTTCATCATTTTTTAATTCATTGAGTTTTGCTAGTGATCTAACGAACAAACTAAAGTAGTTTGAAAAAACAACACCAGCAGCACTCTTACCATCTTCTGAAGAATCAAAACTATGCCTCAATGTATCTAATGGTAACTTATAAAGAACCAATTTTAACATAGCTGAAGCTTCAATCCCAATATCCACTTGCAACTCTTTAAATTCAGAACAATTGGATCCTTTGTGTTTAGATGAACTTTTTGGTGTGTCAAATGTCAAAACTTTTGATTTTAGTTTATTTTCAGATTCATTTTCAAATGAATTTTCCAAATAAGAAGCAGCAATTCTCGCATATTCATTCTTCTGTAAAATGTTACCATTTAAGCATAATCCTTCCAGTTTTCGTAAAAATAAAGCTTGTACTTTACAAAATTTTAATTTAATCCTTAATAAATCAGGGTCGTTATTATCAACATTAAACATTTTCAATAACCGGACACTAACTTTCCATAGATCAACAGCCAATGAAAACAATAACTTAGTTTCAACTTGAAAAACTGATTTTAAAACACTTATATATAACTCACATATGTTGTACTGTTTGAGTTTGAAACTTGCTTCAATACGAGGCAAAACATCTTTAATTTGTGACAAAATAACTGGACATAAATATGGATGAATTGAAATACTTAAAATTTCTCTTGCATGTTCTCTCTTTCTAACATCTTTACAAAATAAACTAATAAACATATTCTTGATGAAAGTATCTAGTTTATTTCTTAAGTTTTGCTGATAAATATTATTATCAAACTCATTTGACATTAAAATACCACCCAAAGATGCTAAATATTCACTATAATATTCAATACCTTTAACAATTTGATGACATTCAAAGAAGTCATCAATTTCTTCAAGTGGCGCATTGATATCTGGAGCATCTTTATAATTATAAGTAACTGCAACCTTTTCATACATCAAGTTCCAAATATTAACTAATGTATCATTTGGTTTCTTTAAACGACATAAATGGTCCCTAATCTTTTTTCTAGTGGAAGCAAAACCAAAAGTCATCTTATCAGCTAACAAGTCATGTACAAGGTCTAAATTTGATGTATCAAAACAATCAGGATGATGATGAGGATTTGTAATAACAAAAAGATAAAACTGTAATAACCTCTTGGAAATTCTAATTGTTTCAATATTATTTGAAAATAATCCCATAAACACAACACACTCAAAGTTTTTAATAATTTTACGACAGGAACCAGATGCATGAACTTTATCAACTATATGTTTATTATCATGCATTATTTCTAAATCTGTATGCTCTGATCTTTTTTCCAGTAGATGCAAAACAAGTTTAATAATTGTATCTCTTTTAGTATTTGTAATATTCGATGAAATACCCACAGCTGAAACTGAATCAATCAGTATTGATGTAGCAATATAAGCTGCAAAAACTCTTAGTGGAATATCATTTGAAACGGTAACACAAAAACTTAAAAGAAAAGTTTCAGTGGCGGCAAAAATTTCATCATCTTCTAAATACAAAAGAGATGTAACCTTATCAATTAATTTTTTAAAGTTTTTCTGAAACGATTCAAAATCTGGTTCATGCGTACCGGCAGAATCGACATCTGGATACAATAAAAATGGATAAGAGCTGTAAATTGTCAGGATATTAATAATATTTTTCTTCATTAAATCATATGAACATTTTGGTATTTGTGATTTAATTAAATTAAACTTGATAGATTCAGTTGGGACATTGGCTGAATCTTTTGTCAGTTTAAAAAAAGGTAAAACATCATTATTCAAACTTTCACATTCTTCGCTATTCATGGAACTGATAGAATTTGTATCTATTCTATTACTACTATTAATGATGTTATCATCATGTGTTAATTTCAAGGGTGATGACCTAAATACATTATTAATAATTGAATTGCCTGTCATGGTTGGTGATCTCAATTTTGACTTATTTAATTCTGATGAATATTTACTAGCATCTGAATTAGCCCTTTCAATATTGGTGTTTGAAATGAATAGCGAGCCTTTTCTTGAAACTGGCGATGATGATTGTGACTTAATGTCTAGACTCAATTTTTTACCCTTCGTTATCTGATCACATAATAATGATAAGATCAGGGTTAAAGATGAGGTCAAACTTTCAACAAACCCCACAACAACATTTGACAACGAAGGGAGTAAAATTAACAGTCGGAATGAACCGGTATATAAAGGTAGTAATTGAATTGATGTTTTATTTGAATTTAATGATGTAACAACTTTATCAATTAGAGTGGATTGATTCACAATTGAAGAGATTGCAAAAACCCCAACTTTTAATTCATATAGGATTTTTGAATTTTGGGTTGTTGAAATATTATGATCATTTGTGGTTGTTTTTGTTAACGACGTTAAAGAAGTTGGAATTGAATTAGAAATTGATGGTAAATTTGAATTTGTACTAATTGATGTATCAGTTGGTGTTGAGTTACCTGAAATATTTGAAGACGAATTTGAACTTATTGATGCATTAGCCACATCAAAAGTTGAAGAAAAGGCAGATTTTGTTGAAAAACTCGAATCAATATAGGTTTTAAAATTTTCAAATTTATCAAGTTTTAGCTTCCTAATTAATGGGTCGATCATGAATTCAACAAAATCATACAATGGATGATTTGTATCAAATGAACTGATTGAACAACCAACTAATAGAAATGAAAGTAGAGGTTGTGCATGCTCAGGAGATTTTGAAACTAATTGAGTAAATTCGCATAAAAATTTCTGCTTATTTGAGCTTAATTTTGTAACATTTGTCAACGATCTCTTAAAAGCTTGAGTTGTTGATTTAGTTGATTTTTCATTGATAAACTTAACCAATTGTTTCGGCTGAAAAAACAGCAAACAACTTAATATTTTATAGTAGACTTTTGGAGAATACTTTGAATCCAACTGTTTATAAATTATATCAAAAAAGACTTCTGCATTTTTGCAACACAAAGGAATTTCCAGAGATTTCAAAAAATCTTCA
The DNA here is from genome assembly GCA_030560845.1 of Pichia scutulata. NCBI lineage: Eukaryota > Fungi > Ascomycota > Pichiomycetes > Pichiales > Pichiaceae > Pichia > Pichia scutulata. Next base: position 16,962 of record JAKTWB010000082.1, read on the forward strand.
GTCCGATATAAAGCCCAAGTTAAAATTGATTCAGCAAAAAAATGTAATAATAAGAATTTTTGAGAATCTCTCTTTGTGATATGAAAAACTTCACGAATAAATTGAATGTTTTTATTAAAGTTATTCGAAGTCAAAAAAGCAAATTGAATTAAATGCGAACCTTTAATGTATAATGAATCAAGATTGATATATCTGAAAATTAATTTCTCAAAACTTAAATACTGTGAAGGATTTGTTGCTGCAATATAATATAAAACAGATGAAATACTTTCGTCAATTAGATTGATTAAATCATAACCTTTTAAATTTATCTTATTTGATAGTAATTGCTCAACTTCATTGAAATCATCGATTGAAGGTAAAGATGAAGGATTTTCTTGTTTCTTAAATTCATTTACTGGACTGGGCGTTGAAACATTACTATTAGAGTCATTAAGATTGCTATTTGTGGTAGTTAAGGTAAGTTTTAAATTTAAATTTTGATTTGCTGCAGAATCCGAAGCGGTCATTATAGTCGGAGTAGATTTAGACGTTGTCATTTTAGTGGAACCAGAATCAGTAGTTGCCATTTTGACTGAAGATGGAGTATTTGGATTTGTCATTGTAGTAGTAAACAACGCGTTATGATAATACATGTTTAAATTTGAACAAGAAGTCAAGTTTGAAGCTTGAGAAGTTGGATTTATAAAGGGATTTGTTGAGTTAAGAGTAACTGGTTCAGTAATTGAATATAGAGTTGTTAGACAAGTTGAATCATTTTTTAAACTTAATAGTAATTTCAATAATTTTGAACTTATTTCATTGTCTAAAACAGTTGTTGGCTTTGAAGGTATATTAGATTTATACATTAAATGTGTTGTTTTCAAACCACTTGACTGTAAAAGTTTACTTGTTGTATGACTTAAAGTTTCACGAGATTTAATTACATTCAAAAACGTAGATAATAAAGATATTATAATATAAGTTGAATTTAAAACATTAATATTTTTATCATATAATAAACTAGTAGGATCTACCTCTAAAATTCGAATTAATAAATTGTAAATACAAGCAATTAAATCTGGAGTATATCGTGAAGCTGTTGATAATCTCATTAAATGAGCCTTTGCTTGAATATAATAAGGATCTGCTAAAACCTGAGCAATGGAAAACCCGGATTTATAAGGCAATAAAACATTAATTCGATCAAAAATTATCGAAATTATTGGATTTTCAATTGGTAAACATTTCAGTTGAACTTGTAAATTGTTTGAAACTGCAGTTGGTGATGGAATTTGTGCTGAATTTGAATATGTTGAGAAACTTGAAGGTGGGTTAGAAGAAGATGAATGAGTTGTCAAATTTGAATCCACAGTTGTAGTTGATGAGAGACCTGTTTTCTGACTAGCATCAGTGGAATTTTTAGGGTTATTTTGATTACTCTTACTAGGCAGAATATTGGTATTGTGATCCCTTTGATGGTTCTGACTTTGATTATTAGAATTCATTGAGGTTTTAGTCTGGTATCTGTTGAATTCTTAAAAAACCTTTCTTTCTGTTATTGATAAAAGAGATTAAACCGTACAAACCGGACTAGATAGGACGTGTTTGTGCCAAGAATAGAATATACTTTGCGAACGTGGAAATGAACGCTACGGATTTCGATAATATAAACAAAAGATCAAATGCAAAAGGGGGCAGAAAATGGGAATGTACCTGGCTATGCGGAAAGATGTGCCAAATATGGTGTTTTCAACAGAGGGCGAATGGAATATACCGATATTAATTTTTAATTGAAAGAAAACGAGAAACGGATTTTTTTGATAACTCGATATTGGGAACTAAGTTTTCGCAGGTTTTTTTCTTTCCTTCTTTGCGGCGTCGACCGACGCAGGCGGCGTGTTTTTTTTTTGAAAAAATAAAAATAAAAATAAAAATAAAAATAAAAATAAAAATAAAAATAAAAATAAAAATAAAAATAAAAATAAAAATATGAAAAAATAAAAAAAGATAAAATGCAAAATTCGCGCTTCTGGAATCAAAACAATCGCTCTGCTAGCAGTGGTGGAAAGGTAAACAAAGTCTTCTCTGGTTCGATATTATTCTTGTTTTTTTTTGCGTGTTTATCTGTGATTATTAGGTTGCTCATACCCCCGTTTCACCAAAATACCCATCCATTGACAATCAACATTAGTATATAATTGTGTATTTGTTTTAATTGCCACATTTTTGCTTGCTTCCCGAGACTTACAACCCCCCCATTGCTATTGCTTTTCTACAAATGTCGAAAAAATCACATAAAAAAATCTATTCTAAAAGGAGCAAAGCAACTGGCTCAACCACAAGCAATCATATTGTGAATAACAACAATAACATCAAGAGATCAAATTATTTTGAAAATGATTCTGATTTCCAATTTGCCTTTACTCCTAATTCAATCGATAAGCATCTGCATGACGGTTTTATTTACAGCGATTCTAAATCAAGACATTTAAATTCAAATCAAAAAGTAGATTTAAATAGAGTTTCAACTCCTATTTTTTTTAACTTCAATAGTTCTAATAATAATAGGAGTACTCCATTGAACCAAAACTCAACTCCTACGTTGCCGATTCAACATATGAATTTGAATTTTAATTTAAATAAACAATATTTTAAGATTCAAAATTCGTCTGAGTTCAACTTAAAAGATTTAGAGTCTCCTAATTTTGATTCCTTTCTAACATACCCACCAAGCATTTCACAGCCCAATTCTGCAATTTCGTCTTCAAAATTCTTTAACAATATCAATAGCATAATTAATGCAAATAATAATTCAAATCCAAACTTTTCTTCAAATGGAAAATTCAACAAGCCAACAAATAGCACTAAAAGTATGAGCAATACTAACAATAACGACAGTGAAACCAAAGACAACAGAAACAACAACAATGGCACTAGAATAAATCAAAGGTCGCAGTTATCACCATCAGAAATTTTATCGCCTGATACATTGCTTAGATTATCACCACATTTGGCATCTCCACTAGCCAACAAATCACGTAGTTTGGAATGCCTGGATAATAACTTTAATTTTTCAACTCACATGGCAAATTCAACAGCTTTAAATAATGATGATTTGAATTTTTTTATACAAAATAATTTGAATAATGAAAATAGTTTTAATTTGTTAGGCCTAAAAAATACAAATATAGGTACCAACACATCATCTATTGGTAACAATGTAGAATTTAGTATAAATTTAGCTGATCAATTATCAACTGCAACTCCATTAACTAAAATTGAAAAATTACTAATTGCCAATTCTCAAATGTTATCAACAAATATCACTGACAGTGAAATTAAAAAATTTGATAATTTTCTATATCAAGCAACAGATTCTGACATTTGGAATAATAAAGGTAGTGACGTATTACAACCAAAAATTTTAAAATTTACTGAAAATAACAATGTCGATGATAATGATAATAACAGTGAAAGTCAAAAGGATGACTCAAATAGTAGAAGTAATAGTATGATAACAAGCAATAACACTAACTATTATATTCAGAATTCAGATGAATTCAAAAGATGCCAGGACGTTCTTGAAAAACCTTTATCACAAAATACGTTCAATTTTCAATCGTTGATGACTTCGACACCTAGCAAATCTAATGTACAGCAAAATGAAATTAAAAAATCGAATGTTAATAATGTTCGAAAGAGGAGTAGAGCTAGACAAAGACAAAAGCAGAGAAAAAAGGAGGTTGAAAAGTCTATTTCAGCCTCAAAGAAATTAGAATTACCGAATAAACAAACAGCTAGCAATATTGATACAAGTTATGAGGAATTAACTCAAAATAATAGTACTAATAAGGATGATGATAATCTTGATGATGTGTCAGAAACTACAATCATTTTAAGTTCGGCCAATAATTCTTTTGCCAGAGTAACATTACCACCCGAAATTAAAATGTCTGATATATCTCCCACGCCTAGGAGTAACGATAATAAGAATATCAATATTAATAACAAATTTCCAGTAGAGAATTGTTTTACCACGCACAGCAATGAAAATGATATTAATAGTGGCAATAATAATAATAATAATAAAAATAGTGATAATACTCAAATTAGTATTCCAACAATGGGTACATTTTCAGCAAATAATCCACTACCTAGATCAACATCACAAACTTCTTCACTAAACAAGAATGAAAAAATATCACAAAAATCAAAGAATTCGTTGAAAAAAAGTTTTAGTACCAATGATTCAATTGGCAGTGATTGTAATAGAAATAAAAAGGGTGGAGTTTTTATTAATCTTACAACTAAAAAAATGAAAGATATGCAAGATTTAAAATTTTCAAAATCATATTACAGTTGTAACAATAATGATCCAAATTTTCAGACTTCAAAAACAAATCTGGTCAATTCAAATTTAAAAGGCCACAATACACAGATAAACATTTTAAATAAAAATATACCAAATGGACAATACATTATACCGTTAAAAGACTCCACTAATAGTTTTCATAAGAATAATAGCAACTATAGTAGAACAAGAACCCCAAGTCCTATTAAACAACAACTACATGCTTTTAAAAAGCAAAAACTTTCAAATGGGAAAGAAAATGAAAACGCTTAGTTTTCTATTGAAAAACACAGGTTTTTTTAATTTTTTTTATAGAGCATAATGTTTACATATAGTATAAGTCGATTTCGATTGATACTTTTTACGAATTATTTTATTTCATTTTATTTTTATGTAAAGTAGATGTAAATTTAAAGATATTATAAACATAAAATCAACGGTCAACGTCTTCTTGGACCCTTTGGTTTAGCAAACTTCAACGATCCATTATTGGAAGGTGCTGAGTTATTATCATTGATAGCAGTATCCTTGACTTTTAAAGCTGTAATTTCAAGTTCGTCAGGATCTCCAATTTCAATCACTTTTTCAAAATTCCAACCATTTGATTCTAAATAATTTAATAAACCTTGTTTATTTGTTGCATATAGCATTCGATCTCTAACTTTTGAACCTGATGGACAAGTAAGTAAAAAATAACTCAAATTATTTGAGTTTGTAAAAATATGGTACAATGGATGATTATTAGATGTTGATAATTCCACCAATTTATCAGTTAGCAAATCCAATGACAGATTTGAGCTCAAGCTTGAAAGTTTTAGTAATTCATTTGAAATTTCCAACGATAATAAATTATTGGATGTGTTGTTACCTTCAACAACCAATCTCTCTAATTCAGCATCTGGTTTAAATAACAATGAGTTATTTGAATCGTTTACTAATTTTCTACTAGAATGATTAGTTAAGCCGGTACTTGGATATGAAGATTTTAAGAATAATTCACTTTCTTTAACCTTTTTCAAAGCAATTTCAGATTCAGTTAATGGAACCTCATCATTTAAACTTTTCATAATCTTCTCCCAGCCAATTGAACTTAATTCATCCTTTGAGTTTGTAAATAAAATTGGATCAAAAATAACATCATTTCCTAGCGATCTTAATAATGTGTTTTTTGTACTTGCATATAACATTTTTGCTTTAACAATGGCATTATCCGGAACATAAGAAATGAAGGAGAATTTATTCTTGTCATCATTATATTTTAAGACAATATAATAACAATTGACATCATCCAATACATCATTAGATAGAGAATCCAAATCTTTGTTCAGATTGAATGTTCCTGATATAGTTTTGGATATATCTAAACTTAAAGCCTTCGAATCGATAGATAATAAAATTGCTCTATCATTAGAGGTTGTAAAAGCATGAAAGGAAGCTACCAGTGCATTAGAGGGAATGATACCAGATTGAGAGGACATTTTAAAGTTGCGTAGTTCTGTCTTATATGCCAAGAGAAAGAGTATCTATAAATGAAAGACTGTTGAAATAACAATTACAACTAACCCACATCGTAATGCCAGCTCTCTAGAGATTTCATGCTGAAATCCAGAAAACTGGAACTCGCAATCTGTATTATTTGAAAGCGAGGTGGCATTCTGTTAATAATTTCTTCAAGTACTTGATGGCCTCTGTTTCTTTTTTCTTTGGTTACTGCATTTCCAATCTTAAGTTACATAACCATGCTCCATTCTCAACCCCTCCAAGGTTCTAACCGTAACCTACTTCAGCAAGGGAATGGAAATGGTTTAGGCCAAAATCAAAGTCAAATGCAAAGGCAAGAACAAGGTCAAGGTAGAGATCAAGTACAAAGTCTAATGTCGCCATCTCAAAGCCAAACCTCGGTTATTTCCTCGGCTCCTGACCAAGCAATGGCTATTTTATCACCTCCAGCTTCTAGATATGCTTTTGATCCAAATTCATTGAATAATTCTGGTTATAGCCAATTAGATAATGTTCTGTCTCCACTTTTAGCAACAGTTGCATCACCCGTTAATGATTTAAATTTTGCAAAATTGAATTTAAGTCTCGTCTCTTCCCCCCCACCAGGATATGGAGCTGAGAATGATATTCCTGCATTTCAGTCGAAAACTGAACAATCATTACAGAATTATACAAATGATTTACAACTATTTAATAATTGGATTAAAAATTTGAGCGTCGAAGAACAGAAAACTGCTATTGGATTATTTATTGACTCAATCAAATCCAAGGATGTAATTGAATTCATTAACGATAAAATTTCAACAGTAATTGAATTAGATGATGTTTCAAAATCAGTTACATTTTCACCTCCTCTGTCAGCAAATACTACTTTGCCGCATTACTTAAGGCCAGTTTCACCGATTTTATCAATTGGCAAAAACAAACTGTCAAATAATGTACCAGCTACGCTAGATTCTATTTTAAACGATACAAGTGACTTGTATAGTTTGAATACTACAAATAACAACAACAACAATAATAATAACTATAATATTAACAATGCAATTAATCAATCTGATAGTACTCTTTATAAACCTGCACCAAAAAGAGTCTTGTCACCTCAATTCCAATCATTATCACAGTCACAATTACAAGCGCAATCTCAACCACAATCACCACCACAATCTCAACAATTGAATATGCCAAATATTATTAAAACAGGATTAAATAATATAATTGAACCTATTGAAAGACCTAAATCTGCTGGTCCGATTTATACTAATTTGAATGGTACAATGAGTCCAATTTTTTCGAATAATCATAATCAATTAACAAATGATGTGTCATTGTATGACGAAATGAAGGAAAATTCATTATCTTTAGATACAAAATTACAGTATTCTTTAAACACCATTAATAATAGAACAATGTTGGATTCTCAAAAAGGCAATAATGTTTATTTTCAAAATAATGGGAATAAAGAAGAACGTGGTAGGCATAGAAATTTACAAAATAGAAGTATGAATGGATTTATTCCAAACATGAATATGTCAATGTGTAATTATAATAGTATCAATGGTAATTTAAGTATGGTGGGTATGAATAACAATGGTGGTAATGGTAGTATTCATAATTATAATAACAATTATAGTCATTTAAAAGGATACACACAAAGTTCGTCAGTCCCACCAAATAATCGTATTCGTTCAAATAAAAGTGGTTTAAACAATTCTAGTGTTAATATGAACAATAAGAATAATAATAGTGTTAACAGCAATGCTGGTTCTACTAAGAAAACGAATAGCAATCATCAACATATTAAATGTGTTAATGTGAATGAATATGATAATCCATTAAGCCCATCATTAGGTTCCGCTAATTCAACATTATTAGCAACAACAGAATCGACATCAAGTATTGGTAGTAATAATAATAACAATTTACCAAGGGATATTACGTCAGAAGCACTGCTTAAAGATATTCCAGCATGGTTAAAAGTATTAAGATTACATAAATATACCGATAAACTGCAACATCTGGAATGGAAAGAGATGGTTCAAATGGACGATACAGCGCTTGAAGCGTTAGGTGTCGGCACGGTAGGGGCCCGTAACAAGTTACTAAAATCTTTCAAGTATGTGAAGGAGTATTATGGAATGTAAAAATTCCATCAGGGCCCTTGTACAATTAAGTATTGTGTAAACAAACCTCCTTGAATGGTGGTTTTCATGCATGTTTAAATTGCTCTTTAAATAACCTAATTAAGTTATATCTATCGTAAGATTTACACCTTTTGGCAGCTACATCAAAGACATCACAATAAAAAAGACCCGAAAAACACCGTGCACAATCTCATTTCTAAACTCCGTACGCACTGCACTTCACTGCACTTCACTGCACTTCAACTTGAAGTTTTTTTTTTACTATGGAATGCCCCAGATGATATGGACTGTACTGGATTCTTTAATCTCCGTTAACGTAGCAACCACTTCAGAAAAACAAGGAGATGGCAAGTTACCGAGGCGGCCGCATCAGCCGCTGCAGGATAATCACGTGAAATTAAGAAAAAAATCTCAATTATTGCACTATTATAAATGGGAAAAAACGGTCGATGGCTGCACAGCCTGGAGACGCATAGAAAAAAAGAACTTGCCTTTTTTTTTTGTGCCTCCCCCTTTCTTTGTCGAGATAGTAAAGTATCAGAACTAGAAAGGCCTAACGTTTGCAGGGTTAGTCTATTGAACAGGGAGTGTACTCGACCCTTATATGTGTATATATATACAATAACGTATGTATTGAACACAACAACAAATATGCCACTATAGTATGCTCTGCAGCCCGGCCTTTTAGTAAGGTGATAGCATTTCCCGTTTCGGAACAAGACCACGAATGTGGGATTTGTTTGTGCATTACATCCGAAACACAGAAACTAGAAAAAAAAAAACGTTAGATAATAAATAATAAATAATTCGCAATTCTCAATCCCGCACAAAAAAAAAAACAATCGGAAACGAATAATTCCCACTGCAGCCTGCAGGCAACCGGAATTAGGTTTAGAATGGGAATTCAGAATGGGAATTCAGAATGGGAACTCAGAATTGGCAGTTTTTTGTTTTTTGCTTTTTTGCTTTTTTGTTTTTGGCTTAAAACGTAAACGTTGCACAGGTTTTTTTTCTTCATAATATTGCACTTATATCAACTAGTGTGTGTGGTTTTGAGTCTTGGTGTCCTAATCAGAAAAACGGTTTGTTTCTGTTAATTTAACGCCCTTTCCTTCCACCCCTTTTTTCTCCTCATCTCATCATCTCCGTCCCGTTCTTTGACGATATGTTCAACGATTTGCTTGTGCTAGGTGGCAGGCAGAGCTCCATCCCATCGGTTGTATCCGAAAACTTCCCTCCTCATTCTACTCATATCGCTTGTTTTGATTCCATTAACGGCTTATTAAAATACCTTCTTGTCACTATTAATTTCTCACTTGAACTGAATGTTGATACCCAGACAGTTGACAGAGTTAGTATTGTTGATTCCGAGAAAGAACTAGACTATACTGTTACTATTTATATCCACCCTGACTTTAAATTCAATAATTCAAATGATACACTGAACAACTTGTCAAGAGAGAAATTCGTCTCTTTAATAAATTATAGATTTTTACATTTAAATCCGTTTATTATATCCAATATTACTGAATCTTTTAGTAGTGACATATCGATTATCCACGACAACATAAAATCACGATTAATTAGAGTTAACTCATGGGTTGGATTTCCAAATAATAATCTTGATTCAACCTATTTGAACACAATGACAAATTATTTGAACTTGACTCCAATTAATGATGATGATTTATCTTTATTCACGTTTCTATTGTCAAATGAATTCATATATGATGACTTATTAATAAACATAAATACCAGTGACGATGAATTAGTTGATTCATTTACTAAATGGGATTTTGATGCTTTTATATTTAACATTGATGAATTACTACAAATTGGGTTCCTTATATTAAAAAAATTCAATAAATCTGAAAATCTAAACAATTTAAAATCCTTTCTTTTCTTTGTTCGAGATAATTATAGGATTGGTAATCCATTTCATAATTTTAGACATGCAATCGATGTCTTACAAGCAACGAATATTTTTCTAAATCCTTTGACAAATAGTTCAAAGTTTAAAATTACTGATCTCGATTGTTTTTCACTTTTATTAGCATCCTTAGGCCATGATATTGGTCATCCAGGTATAACAAATTTATTTTTATCAAATGTTAATTCTCCATTATCTGAAATTTTTGAAAATAGTTCAATTTTAGAAAAATTTCACACCTTTCAATTCAAAAAAATTTTATTCCCATTTTTAGATTTATCAATCAAATTAAAAAATTTCAAGCTTAAACATTTTGACTTATCTTATTTAATTGATATTGTTGATAATTCAATTTTAGCAACTGATATGGCAAAGCATGATGATTTTGTGAAAGAAATCAATAAATTACAATATCAAGTTGATAATTTTAAATTATTAGCTTGTCTGCTAATTAAATGTGCAGATATTTCAAATGTTTGTAGATTAATAAATCCAAGCTGTAAATGGGGATTAGTCTTAGGTGAAGAATTTAAACAAATTGCAATTTTAGAAAATTATTTTAAAACTAATAAATCTACTAATTTATATGATGATCAATTAATTTCGAATAACTATGGTAAACAAGTTAAAGATATTGATGCATTAGAAGATATTCAACTAGTTCAAGGATTATCAAATAATCAAATGTTTTTCATTAATAGATTTGGAAATGATTTTTTCTCCAGAATTTCAGAAACTATACCACAAATTTCTTTCTTAATGCATAATTTGAATAACAATGTTGCTTTTTGGGTTCCAAAATCAAACCAATAGAAAAAAAGCCAAGCTAAACAATATCATTATTAATTATATCAACGGTTTTTAGTATTTATTTATTCATTTGAAAGATTTACTTACAAATTTTTGTACACATAATTCATTTCAACTATTAATTTTTTTAATTTTTGAATTTTATTCCATACTTGATTTTCATTGTCCATACTAATTTTATACACTTCACTTTTACACTAAATTTTGATTTTTTTTTCCTTTTCCCACATTTATACAGATTTATAAAATTTTTTTGTTTCTTATATTTCCATTTTTCTTTTTGGTTTTATATTTTAATTTCCTATGTAATTTTTTGTCTCCAATTAATTTTCACATTTTTAAAGTTTTGCTTTGTTTATAACTTTGAAATTTTACAGTTTTATTATAGATTGTCTTGTATTTAGACGTATCAAACACTATTAGCTGTTTTCTATTTTCATGTAGAGTATTCCCTCCATTTGCACAACAAAGAAGTCAATTTACCCTTGACTTCGCTGAAGCACAGTCAGACTCGGCTTGACTCCATGCGACTTCTGTGTTTTTTTTTGACTTGACCCGTGTCTCTTTCATATGACATGAAAGTCCTGTCATTTGATAAAACCTCCAAGTTTGCAGTTTTTGGTTGAAGAACGACCTTCCTTTCTTCTTTCCTTTTTTTTTCTTAAGGGAACTAGCAGGTCTAAACTCAATCAATTGTTCATATAAATATCCCAACTAAAAAATGTTTGCAAGATCACTACTCAAAAGCAATTTAAGACTTTTATCACATCAACAAACCAAACAATTTAATTTTATTAAATTGTCAACCCGTTTACAATCTACTTTTAAATTAAATCCTGAATCTATCGTTGCTAAATACTCAGCTGAACCAGCTCTTAAGTTCACAAAGGAACATGAATGGCTTGCTGTTCATCCAGATGGTACTGGTTTTATTGGTATTACCAATTACGCAGCAGATGCATTAGGTGATGCAACATTTATTGAATTACCATCACACCAAATTGGTGAAAAAGTTGCAACTGGTGAAACTGTTTCATCAGTTGAAAGTGTTAAATCTGCAAGTGATATTTACTCACCTGTTGATTGTGAAATTGTTGAAGTTAATGAAGAATTAGATGCAAGCCCTGAATTGATTAACACTGATCCAATGGGTAAAGGTTGGATTGTTAAAATTAAACTTGATAATGTTGAATCTTTAGATGATTTACTGGATGTTGATCAATATAAAACTTTTGTTGAAGAATCTAACCATTAAATTGTCTCAATTTTTTATAGATCTATTATTAGTTAGGTACTGTGTTTTCTCCTTTTATAAACAATTTAATAAGAATTTTTTTTTACTAATAATTGCTATATAAATCATTATCTATACATCATAAAAACATCGTTACATACTAGTTATTGGAAATATTGTGAACTTGATGCTTTTGATACTATTTTTGCACTCATTTTCTCCCATTCCACTGGAGTTTTACAAACTACTTGGAATCCATGAATTTGTTTAACTTCATCATCTAATAATTTAAATATATATCTGTGCCTTGCAAGAGCACTCTTTAATGATGGTTCTAAAAATTTATCACTTACAATGGTAACATGAAAATGGCTCTCAACTACATTTGCTGCACCTTTCATACCACTATGATGTGCATGTTTCCAAGAATCATTTCTAATATTAAGAATTGTTGGATTTAGGTCACTTTTAATTTTATAATATAATGATGATTCAAGTGGCCCCATTTCCTTTTCTGAACTTTCAAGTTTATCCTCTTTACTTGAACATTGACATCCTGGCTTAATTTCTTCACTCATTGTATTTTTAGTATATTTTATGTTTGTGCTATAATTAATTGAACTGTTTAATTTGAAATTTGATATTACTCTACTTGATTTTGCTAAATTATTGTTGATTTTAAAAATTGATGATAAACGTGCAATCCGATTAACAGATTTAATCATCATCAAGTTGACAGAATGAAAAAAGCAAAATAGTTAGAGAACTTTTTCTGAAACGATTTGTAATTCAGTTGATTTTCTAAGTTTTGTCGTGCTTTTTAGCTTTTATGCTGGTCCGCTAGTGGGAAATTTAAATATATGCCGGTGTTTCATGCGAAAAATTTCGATAGCCCGATGGTTGTCAGTCCAACCCGTGGGTATCTCGGCCTTTCAGGACCAGAGCTTACAGAATCGTAACTTGGCAAACTTTATATACATTCTACTTCTAATCATATTATCAGAATGCTAAGTGGGTTGGAATATTAGCAATCTTAATTGTTTTACCACGGGTTATGTAAAAGCTTTGCACACATAAATTTTATATTCATTTCAGTAATAAATTAACCATGAGCAATTTTACCTAAAAACTAGATCTATTTCTCTATAGCGGCATCATGGCCTTTTCTTCTCTTTCTGTTTTGGTCCATTTAATTACTTATTTTATTAAAAATCATGTTGTAAACTGCAAATTTTTTCAGAATTTTCAAAATTATAAAAAGAAATGATAAAGTAAATAATTGAGTAAATAAAAAATCAAATAGATAAACAAACTAAGAAATATTTGAACAAACTAACTAGTAGTCGTCATTACTATAGGAGTTAGAATTGTTGTTACCATATGAGTTAGAGTTGCTGTTACCATATGAATTAGAGTTGTCATTACCATATGAGTTAGAGTTGTCGTTACCATATGAGTTGTCGTTACCATATGAGTTAGAGTTGCTGTTACCATATGAGTTAGAGTTATCATTACCGTATGAATTACTGTTGGAAGAATAATCATTCTTCTTCTTACCAGAAGAAGTATTACCATATGAGTTAGAGTTATCATTACCGTATGAATCACTGTTGGAAGAATAATCATTCTTCTTCTTACTAGAAGAAGTATTACCATATGAGTTAGAGTTATCATTACCATATGAATTGGAGCTATCATTACCGTATGAATTGGAGTTGTCGTTACCGTATGAATCACTGTTGGAAGAATAATCATTCTTCTTCTTACTAGAAGAAGTATTACCATATGAATTAGAGTTATCATTACCATAGGAGTTAGAGCTATCATTACCGTATGAATTGGAGTTGTCGTTACCGTATGAATCATTGTTGGAAGAATAATCATTCTTCTTCTTACTAGAAGAAGTATTACCATATGAGTTAGAGTTATCATTACCGTATGAATCACTGTTGGAAGAATAATCATTCTTCTTCTTACTAGAAGAAGTATTACCATATGAGTTAGAGTTATCATTACCGTATGAATCACTGTTGGAAGAATAATCATTCTTCTTCTTACTAGAAGAAGTATTACCATATGAGTTAGAGTTATCATTACCATAGGAGTTAGAGCTATCATTACCGTATGAATTGGAGTTGTCGTTACCGTATGAATCACTGTTGGAAGAATAATCATTCTTCTTCTTACCAGAAGAAGTATTACCATATGAATTAGAGTTATCATTACCATAGGAGTTAGAGCTATCATTACCGTATGAATTGGAGTTGTCGTTACCGTATGAGTTGGAGCTGTCATTACCATAGGAGTTAGAGTTGTCATTACCATAGGAGTTGGAGTTGTCATTACCATATGAATTGGAGTTGTCATATGAGTTAGAATTAGATTTGTCATTGTTACGGTCACCTCTGAACTTACTGAAAGCATCCTTAGCCTTACCTTCGTAATTTTTTACTTGATCAGGATTTTCATCGTAATATTGCTTTGCTTGATTAAGCTTTTCCTTTGCTTGGTCGAATAAACCCATTGTGTGTTAATGTGTAAATGTATACTTCTTAAAGAAACGAACAAGAGAGCAACAAAAATGATGAATTAGGAAACTGTGTGATATTTATACACGCAATGGAAAAAAAATGAAAAGGAAGTTAATTATAGAAATTTGTTTTTGCCATTTTTTATGCCATATAAGATTAAAACAACGCAATGCAAGGTAGGTCATTCAGAGATTTCCGATCATTCTCTTATTTTAATGGGTTTTTGCCAGTTGATTCACCTTACTATTTCCTATTTTAATATGCAAACTTAAACGTGCATCTACAGAGATATATATTTGTTCAATCTCTCTATAATTTTATAGATTAATTCCTAATTATTAACTACTAAAGAATTTCAAAATGGCCTTGAAGTGTGGACAAAGGAGGATAAATCTTATTTGCCGCAAGTAAATTTCCTTCGCTGCAGATCACTCACTATGGCTTTGTTCTACTACATCTACTTTTCCTACTTTTCCTACTTTTTTCTTTGAATTTTAACGCCAATCAGATGCCAAAATACAACATACATAGATAGAGTGTTGCAACCATCAAAACATAATCCTGTTTAATGTCTTTCCTAGCCATGGAATACCAGCTCGAAAGAAATTTGTGACGGATTTAAAAACACCGATACGGGAATGTGGCGGATGTTCATGTCAAAAAACAAAAAAATAAAAAAAGAATTCTGAGTTTTGAATTATTAGCGACGCGTCGTCCTTGTTAGTTTTGAAAAGAAAGTTGCCTCTTTGGGATAAGTGTAAATATTAAAAGGTGGGTTCAATTTTCTATCTTCTTTAGGTTTATATTTGACTTTCTCCTTTTTCTTTATTTTTTTAACTGGAATACTTTAGTCTTTTGAGTTTCAACGTACCAGCTATTTGTGTTTCTAGACATTTTTCTACCTTGTTCTTATCTAACTGCTTTGGAGCTTCTCAATACTGATAATAAATAATCTAAAAGTCTTTACTATTCAATATATAACTTAATTTGACTCGTCATACCTAAAAATTTCATACGATAGAATTCATTAGCACTAACAAATTAAACTTAGTTATTTCCTATTTGCTTTTTGCTTTTTTCAATTTACTTTTTTTTTTCATTTAATAGTCAAAGAACTATTCCTATTTCCAATTTTTTATTAGCATCTATCAATTTTCAATAGGTTTCAAATAACGTCCTTCACAGCAAAAAAATTAAGTTAATTTGAAACTTTTATAAAGGTACCATTATTGTTTTATAAAAGAAAAAATGGCATCTCCAAGAAAACCTTCGTCACCTCTAAGAACCCCAAAATATCATAGATCAGTATTTGGAAACACAAGTCCGAATTTAATTAATCAAAGTACAAACTCCATTTTTACTGGATCAAATGGTATTTTATCACCAAATTTTAATGTTGTTAATTCTGACTGGAATTCAAAATTGAAATCACCTAATAAAAAATTTTCTGTTTCTTCAAGAAGATCAAGTATACAAAGAAATAGAACGTTTGGCGATTTTTTCAACGAAAGATACAAAGCACCTTTAAGCAGTGGATCAGATTCAAATAGTATAATATCAAGTAATGATAGTGATGACAATACAAGTTTTAAAACGTCCAATAAAAATAAATCAAACACAAACTTAACAAACTCAACTAGAAAATTACGTCGTACAAATACAAATGAACATTTGGATAGATTCATACCATCACGCCAAACAGCTTCAGGTAAATTAACAATTGAGAAAACAAAATCCTTACCATCTTTTGCATTACCATCAGATAGGATTGAAAATGAAAGATCTGAAATTTACCAAAATACTGTTGCTGAAGCTTGTGGTTTAGAGGTTGGCCAAAGAATTTTACAGTTTCAACCTGTACCACCAGAAAGCAGAAATAGTTTAAGAAGAGTTGCATCTCATAATTCAAGTTCAATTAATTGCAAATTTAAAACAAGACAAATGATTTCGACAATTGTAGCCCAAGAAAGAATGAAAAAGATACCAACGACTCCTGTTAAAGTTTTAGACGCACCAGGCTTGATTAATGACTTTTATCTTAATCTGATTTCATGGTCCGATAATAATGTTTTGGCGATTGCATTAAAAAATGATTTATATTGTTGGAACGCAAGTGATGGGTCAGTTAATCTGCTTACTTCATGTGATTCAATAATTACATCCGTTAAATGGTCATCAGATGATATACACATTTCCATTGGTTTAGAAAACGGTAATATTGAAATTTGGGATATTGAAAGTCAACAGAATACTCGTACACTTACAAACTGTGGTAACGTTAGAATTTCATCACAAAGTTGGAATAGTCATTTATTAACGGTTGGATCAAAATCTGGATCAATTTTAACAAACGATGTGAGAATTTCAGATAACATCGTTAACACATTAGAAAATCATATTGCTGAAGTTTGTGGTTTAGAATGGAGAAGTGACGGTATTCAGCTTGCAAGTGGCGGTAATGATAATATAGTCAACATTTGGGATTACCGAAAATCTATTCCAATTTTTACAAAAACAGCACATAATGCAGCAGTTAAGGCAATTGCTTGGTGCCCAACACAATTAAATTTATTAGCAACAGGTGGTGGATTATCATGTAAGAAAATCCATTTTTGGAATACAAATACAGGGACCAGAATTAATACGATTGAAACCGAAACCCCAGTCACTTCATTACATTGGGGGTACTCAAATGGTGTTGGGAAGGAAATTGTTTCAACACATGGATTACCAACCAATGAAATATCAGTATATAGCTATCCAAGTTTACAAAAAACGGGTATCATAATTGATGCACATAGTAATCGTATTCTCAACAGTGAATTATCACCAGATGGTACAATGTTGGCAACCATTTCACCTGACGAGAACTTAAAATTTTGGAAATTATTTGATCCAGTGCCCGAAGAAAATACTGTTTTTAGCAGTACATCCACAGAACCAGAAAAGTACATGCAAAAAGTAATGACCCTTAGATAAACCGAAATCCAACGTGTAACAGTATATATCAGTATAATTGCAATAATCTCCGATGCAGCGCTTAGACCACCCTTTTTTAACACCGAAGAAATTACATGCATCAAAACCAACGTTTCCAAAATAGGAAAGTGCAGACGAATCTCTGAAATAACGCCAATTGCAACCGCGGAATCTCTTTAATCTTCCCAAAGAAGAAGGTGGTGGCCTGTGGTGATAGCAAAATGAGATAGTGTATATAAAAAAGGCAGTTTCCTAACTGTTATGATGTAACATTATTTCATCTATTCGTTTTTATTGGTATATTTAACTGTACATTTAAGTAATTAGAAAAATGAGTAAAGTTGAAATATTAGAACTAAAAGATGCTAGAAAAGCTGCATTAACATTATACCAATCATTTGATAATGATGATGTTGCTAGATTTACATCTCGTCATTTAAAAAATGATCCAGAAAAAAAGAAACAAATAGACATTCAATTATTTGAAGCTTATGTCACTTCACATATAATGAAAGGGGTTGCAGTTGTTGTTAAAGGTGAAAATTATGAAACTAGTGAAACTTTCGAAACAGTTGGACTTTGGGAAAAACCAGGCGTTGAGGTTACAGATTATTTAACTTTGGTTAGATCAGGATTTGCCAAATTAGCTTGGAATACAGGTGCTGAAGGTCGTAGAAGAATTTTTGGCGTTATGTTTAAAGTTTTACATGAAAGTTTTCATGAAATTACTGATTGTGATCCAAATGGTGCTAATACTTTTACTTTAGTTTATTTGGGCTCAACACCAGCCGCAAGAGGTAAAGGTAATGTTAGAAAAGTTTTCGACTATATGTTTAATAATTTTATTGATCCAGTTGGTGCAAATGCATATCTTGAAAGTTCATCAGTTGTGAATTTCCCAATTTATGAAAAATTCGGCTTCAGGGCCGTTAGAGATATTTGGCTCGGGGATAAAGAAGACCCTGTTGATAAAGCACGAATGGATGTCATGATTAGAGGTCCAAAAGGTGAAGAATGGAAATATATTGACGAAACTAGAGCTAAATTTAATTATGAAATTCATGAAAATTCAGTTGCTAAATAAGCTCAGTTACAATTATGAAACAGTATACTTTATAGATTTCGAAACCCCCATTTTTTTGCTTTTTCTACATGTTTGATATATTTATACATATATGTCACACCCATGTAATAATTATGTATATCTTAGACCTAATAAAGTTTTTATAAATAAATGATGCACTTTTAACGTTTGGCTCAAAAATAATAGGAAAAAAATAAAACTAGAAAACAAAATCTTTATTTTGACTTTTGCAAGCAAACGAGATTTATACCGAAACATGATTTTTAATTTTTGAATTTTGCACTATTAACTGTTATTGATGGCCAAAATTGTTTTGCAACTGTAAAGTATTGATACAAACAACTATTCACTTTAGTAATGCAGAATCAACAACAGGAGCATTTCAGACAAATGCAACAAGGATTTGTACCTGCATCTGCTGGATCAGAATCTCAACACACAGATACTCAATCATCATCAAAAATTAATAATACTAATTCATCAATCAATGATAAAATGGTTTTTTCATGGATAACTGAATTTACTTATGGTCCAAATAAAGAACAAGCGTTACTGGAATTAGGTAAAAAGAGAGAATTATATGATGATTTAGCGTTAGTTTTATGGAATTCATTTGGCGTCATGTCATGTTTATTAGCTGAAGTTGTTTCTGTTTATTCAATGCTATCACCATCAACATTAACGATTCAAGCTTCAAATAGGGTTTGCAATGCATTGGCGTTAATGCAGTGTATTGCATCCCATCATGAAACTAGAGGTCCATTTTTATTGGCGCAAATTCCATTATTTTTATATCCTTTTTTGAATACAACGTCAAAACAACGTCCATTTGAATACTTACGTTTAACAAGTTTAGGAGTTATTGGAGCATTGGTTAAAAACGACACACCTGAAGTTATTCAATTTTTATTAACCACAGAAATTATTCCATTGTGTTTAAAAATCATGGAAACATCATCAGAATTAAATAAAACAGTTGCAATTTTTATTGTTCAAAAGATCTTATTAGATGAACAAGGATTAAACTACATTTGCCAAACATATGATAGATTCGATGCAGTTAGTAAAGTGTTAGGTATTATGGTTAAACAATTAGTTGAACAGCCAACTACAAGACTTTTAAGACACTTAATCAGATGTTATTTAAGATTAACTGATAATATGGAAGCTAGAAACACATTAAAAAACATTCTTCCAATGGAATTGAAAAACAATACCTTTGCTATCGTCTTAAAGGAAGATGAAAGTGCCAGACAAAGTCTTCAAATGTTATTGAAGAATCTTAGTGTATAGTCTGTAATGTTTTATAGAAAAGGAAGGGAATGAAATTTAACGTAAGAAAAAGCGATAGATGACGCAGAAAAACCTAAAAATAGTGGATCATTTATCCTGGGAGAATTGAATCTTGAAATTTGAATTTTTAATTTTCGTTTTTAATTTTCAATTTTCGAATGGCCAGCTGGCGACGAGTGTTGTTGGTTTGGTGTATTGCAAGGTTTATTTGATTTGATTTGTTTTGAAATATCCTTGGTTTGGCTTCATCAATCGAATTGACTTACACAAACCATCATCATGTCTACATATTCCTATAAGAAGAACGAGGATAGCGATTCCTCTGTCCTTCCAGATAAGATGTCAGTTTATCAAGAATGTTTACAGGCCTGTAATGCAAGTCCAATTCAAGCAAAGAAATGTCGTAAATTACTTTCAAGATTACTAAGACTATTTTATGCCGGCGAAACATTTCCAACTATTGAAAGTACAAATTTATTCTTCTCAATTTCAAAACTATTCCATAACGATGATCCATCATTAAGACAAATTGCATACTTAGCAATTAAAGAATTATGTGCAGTTTCTAATGACATTTTGATGATCACTGCTTCAATTATGAAAGATATTCAAGGAGGTAATGCAGTTTACAAACCTGATGCAGTTAGAACTTTATCAAGAGTTTTAGATGGTTCAACGATCCAAACAGCTGAAAGATTATTCAAAAATTGTATAGTTGATTCAAATCAATCAATTTCATCTGCTGCATTAGTTTCAAGTTATCATTTGTTGCCTGTTGCAAAGGATGTTGTTAAAAGGTGGGCCAATGAAATCCAAGAATCAATTACTGCAAATAAATCTTTCCCAACGTCAAATTTCACTCAACATGAATTTAACGGTTATAATAAAGTTCCAAATTCAACGTTTATTCATCAATATCACGCATTGAGTTTATTATATCAGTTCAGAAATACCGACAGGATGTCATTGATTAAAATGATTCAGCAGTTAACTGAAAGAAAATCGTTGAATAATGCCTTAGCTCAAATCCAAATGATCAGATTTGTCGAAAAGCTAATCATTGATGAACCAAATTTTGTTAACAGTCTATGGCCATTATTTATTAATTGGTTATCAAATAAATCAGATATGGTGGAATTAGAAGCTGCTAAATTAATTTTAAACCAATCCAACAAATTTTCTTCAGAACAACAAATGCATGCTATTTCAACACTACAATCCTTATTAAGTGTTCCAAGAACTGTCACAAGATTTGCAGCTGTTAGAATTTTAAATAAAGTTGCAGTTAAGGATTCTGAATTAATTGGTGTATGTAACCCTGAATTAGAGAGGTTGATTAGTGATAAAAGTAGATCAATTTCAACTTATGCAATTACAACCTTATTGAAAACAGGTAATGTTGAAAGTGTTGATAGATTAATTCAAGCAATTTTCAATTTTATGGATGAAATATCAGATGAATTCAAAGTTATTGTTATTGATGCTATTAGAACTTTATCATTAAAATTCCCATCAAAATACAAAGCAATGTTAACTTTTTTAAATGATACATTAAGAGAAGAAGGTGGATTTACATTCAAGAACTCAATTGTTGAAGCAATTTTTGATATAATTAAGTTTATTCCTGAATCCAAGAGCGTTGCGTTAGAAATGTTGTGTGAGTTTATTGAAGATTGTGAATACACTGAATTATCTGTTAGAATTCTACATTTATTAGGTAATGAAGGCCCAAAGACAGAGAACCCTTCAACGTATGTTAGATATATTTATAATAGAGTTGTTTTAGAAAATTCAATTGTGAGATCATCTGCAGTTATTTCTTTATCAAAATTTGCATTGATTAATGATGTTGAATTAAATCAAAGTATTAAAATTTTATTAAAAAGATCATTACAAGATGTCGACGATGAAGTTAGAGATAGAGCCGTTCTATCCTTGAAATTATTAGAATCAAAGGATTTAAAGGAAGCGAAGTCATATTTACAACCTCAATTCAAATATTCATTACCAATTTTGGAACAAGAATTAGCTAAATATGTTAATAATCCTGATAAGTCATCATTTAAATCATCATTTGATATTAATTCAATTCCAAAAATGACAGAAGAAGAATATAACGCGTTTGAATTAAAAGAAAAATTATCAGGTAAAATTAATAACGAAGTTAATGAAGATTCATTATCACCAAGTACTGAAGAAATTAAAAAAGAGACTAATGAAGTTTCCGATATTACTAAATACACATTGCTACAACAAGATTATCAAAATGAATTATCATTATTACCAGAAATTGGTGAATACGGATTGTTATTGCATTCATCGTCACCTGTTGAACTAACTGAAAAGGAAACAGAGTTTGTGGTTACTGCAGTTAAACATATTTTTAGTGAACATATTGTTATTGCGTTTAACATTGAAAATACTTTGGATGATATTATTTTGGAAAATGTTAATGTTGTTTCACAATTTGATAGTGATGAATACGTTGAAGAATTTACATTACCAATTGAAAATTTACAACCTAATAGTAAAGGTAAAGTTTATGTTTCAATTTCTAGGCCAAGTGATTTAGAGAATGATAAATATTTATTAACAACAATGAGTAATTCATTATCTTATATTACAAAAGATATTGATGCAGATGAAACAGAGGAAGGATTCCCAGATGAGTATCAAATTGAAGATTTATCTTTAACACCAGGTGACTTTGTTATACCATCATATATAAATAATTTTACAAAGTTATGGGATGAATTATCAGTTGAATCAAGTGCAGTTTATAATTTAGGCAATGAAGAAACCGTTGATTTACAATCGATTGTCACTAAATTAGCTAAAACAATGTCAATGATGCCAATTGAAGGAAGTGAAATTGTTACAAGTGGGAAAAATCATTCTTTAAAATTATCAGGTAAAAGTATTTCGGATGGTAAGATTTTATCAATTATTAAATTTGCGGTTAGCTCGAAAGGTGTCATGATGAAAAATATTGTTAAAGGTGAAGAAGAAGATCTTGTTGAACTAGTTGCTAATTATTTAGAATAATTTTTATATATATTGGAATAACAATAATATTTATAGTTGTATTTTTTTAAGAATGAAAATAGTTTTTTGAGTCGCCGTTATAAATACATTACATAATTTTTATTTTATCTATTTTATTTATATATATTATGCTAATATCTTTTAGTGATTTTTGTAATATGTACATGATGATAGTTAGTTTTTTCAAGTTATGTTAGATTTAAATTTCAAAACCGAAACCTTTCATACAATCCTTATAAGCTTTAATTAAAGGTTCACACTTTGGGGAATCGACACCATTTGATAAAAGACATTCATCTCTTGCCGATTTTTCATCTTTACAAACACAACATGGTTTTGGTTTAGCTAAATTAAAGAAAGGAATTATCCAATTAAATTGAATTCAATTATCCGATTAGTAATATGCGGGTAATTTGACCAATTTGAAAATATGTCAGTATATTAACAAAATATGATGTTTGAAAAGTTGGTTATATACATACATTCTTGCTTTGTTGGCTCAGCCATTGTTTATATAAAATAATAAAGTTGGAGTTACTAAAGGAAAGGAAAAGAAAAGAGGAAGAAGAATCAAGATAAGTGTGGATTCATCTAGAGCTCTCTATTTATCACGTCAGGCGTTTTTTTTGAAATTTGAAATTGTGGAACTTGAAGAAAAGTCTAGGTCGATCGACGTGTCCGAAGAATAAAATAGACAGTCCCTAGTACAAAGATTAATTTCACGTTTTATGGGGCAGCCCAACATTATGATATAGCCATTTAATTATACAGATATATATCATGTGGACCTTAGAAGAGATCGGAAATGGGAAGGATGACGAACAATGTCAATTATTAGGACCTGTGGGCTTAAGTGTACAGGTACTGTTGGGTGTTTTAGCAATTGGCTCACTTGTATGGAAACGATATTATGAGTATCCACATCGTAGACCCTGGATTATTTGGGTTTATGATGTCTCCAAACAAGTTATTGGGGCATCCTTTATACATGTTTTGAATTTGTTTATTAGTTTGATATCGAAATTAAAAGTTAGAATGATTTTTACTGAAATGATTAAAAAGCCTAAAGAGATTGGGGATAATCCATGTGATTATTACTTCCTTAATTTATTGTTTGATACAACTATTGGTATACCGATATTATATTTTTTCATTTTATTATTAACCAAGTTGATCAGTAAATGCCATGTGGGTGGCATTAAATCAGGTGAATATGGGAATCCAGCAAAATTTAAAAGTTATTTTAAACAATTAGTTATTTATTTGTTTAGTTTAGCATTAATGAAAATATCAATTTATTTCATACTTGTAAGTTTCCCAATTTTAGTAAGGTTGGCAGTTTGGGCATTATCGTATTTAGATGATTATCCAAATATACAAGTTGGATTTGTGCTACTTATTTTTCCATTGGTCATGAATGTATTTCAATATTATGTTGTTGATAATTTAATTCAAAGTAAGGCATATTATGTGAGTAATAAGAGACTGCAATTTCTTGGTCTGAGTAGATCTGGTTCTGTGGATGAAGAACTTCCGGAAGAGTACAGTTATGGGGGTATTAATTAAAAAGGTTATTTTGGTGAATTTTTTAGACACGTAGTTTTTGTGTATTAAAAAAAAAAATAAAAGATAAAATAGGAAATCAAATTGCATGAGATTTATAAAGGGGTGATTTTGTTGATAAGTGAGTTTTTTTTTTAGTTTGATTTGTTTAGGTGGTGGCAACACGTTTTTCTCTCTGTCGTTTTATTCTTTCTTTTTTTGCTTCTGTTCTAATACCTCCCTGTTAGATTTCAACTTATTTTAATATACTACAAAGCATCTTTTATTCATCAAACCAACCATGTTAGAGAAAGCGACACGTAGCCATCATAGAAATGGCTTTAAACTAAACTTGATCACGTTATTCTCAATTTTATCATTACTCATCATAGGTTTTTGTATCAGTGATGTACAAGGGTATGAAAAGAGTAATCACCAACTTCAAAACCCATTAAATAATTATGATAATAATAAGAAAAATGATAGTAGTGATATCACTAATCGGAAAAAAAACAAAAAAAACATTATTATGATGGTTACGGATGGTACAGGACCATCATCCTTTAACATGGCAAGATCATATAATCAGTTTATTAATAATTTAGAATATAATGATACATTAGTTATTGATAAATATTTGATCGGACAATCACGTACCAGATCCTCATCATCATTAATTACAGATTCAGCTGCAGGAGCAACAGCATTTTCATGTGGTATTAAATCATATAATGGGGCTATTGCAGTTGATGAATTTCAACAACCATGTGGTACGATTTTAGAAGCATTAAAATTGAAAGGATATAAAACTGGATTAGTCGTTACAACTAGTATTACGGATGCAACACCGGCAGCATTTAGTTCACATGTTAAATTTAGAAATATGCAAGATTTAATTGCAAGTCAACAATTAGGTATTAATTCAACGTATGGTAACGTAGTTGATTTAATGATTGGAGGAGGTAGATGTTCGTTTTTGCCAAAATCGGATATTAATGGATGTAGAAATGATGAAATTAATTTAATTGATTATGCAATTAAAGAAGGTTGGGAAGTTTCATTAAATAAGGAAGAATTTGATAAATTGGAATTAGGATTAAATAAAGATATCAAGTTACCAATTTTATCATTATTAGCATATTATAACATTCCATATGAAATCGATAGAAATGATAATAAATTTCCAAGTTTATATGAAGAGACAGTCACGGCATTGAATATTTTAGAAAGAGAAACAGCAGATTCAGACGAAGGGTTCTTTTTAATGATTGAAGGTTCAAGAATTGATCATGCAGGACACCATAATGATGCACATGCACAAGTTAGAGAAGTCCTGGCATACGATAAGGCGTTTGAAAAAGTTATTGATTTTGCTAAAAATAGTGAAGTTGAAACATACGTGATTAGCACGAGTGATCATGAAACCGGTGGAGTTGATATTGGTAGACAAATTACGCAGAACTACCCGGATTATATTTGGTATCCGGAAGTTTTGTTCAATGCAAAACATTCGGGAGAATATCTCAATTTCAAGATTAATGAGTATTTGATCAGTAAGCAAAAGGTTACATTAGATGAACTGAAGGTGTATATTAAAGAGGAGATTTTAGAGAAAGATTTAGGTATTTTAGATTATGAAGGATACGAAGTGAAGGAGATTCTGCAACTTATTTATAAAGAAGAAGATGAAGAAGAAGAAGAAAAAGATGCAGAAGGAAGAATAACGGACTTAATTGAAATTAAAGAAGTGAATGCCGGAAGTGAGGTTGTTGAGTATTTGAAAGACATGGTTTCTAGAAGGGCCCGGATAGGATGGTCCACACATGGCCATACAGGTGCCGATGTGAACATCTATGGCTACTGCAACCGTGCAGAGGGCATGGCCGTTCTGCGGGAGAAGCTTGGGGGGAATGTTGAGAACACGGAGATTGGGACGGTGATGGCGGCGGTGGGCGGTGTGGACCTGGACGGCCTGCGGTTCTGAAAGAGGAAGGCGAGGTGCCGGAAGGGTTTGTTTATGAGTTTCCCGATTGGGAACATGAGCGGGTCGGGCATGAAGTGGGAGGTGGGAAGTGATGGATATATAATGTACAGTTTGGGGATTGGCAAAAGAAGGACGGGGAGAACAGGTTGTTGCTTTGGAATTGGTTCTTCTTCTTCTTCTGCTTCTTGTCTTTTCTTCTTTCTCTTCTTCTCTTCTTCTCTTCTTCTTTGTACAACTACTCAATTCACTCCACT
This sequence comes from Pichia scutulata, assembly GCA_030560845.1. NCBI lineage: Eukaryota > Fungi > Ascomycota > Pichiomycetes > Pichiales > Pichiaceae > Pichia > Pichia scutulata. The sequence goes on from JAKTWB010000082.1 coordinate 43,625, forward strand.
AGTCTCACAATGTTATCCTACGGTGATATTACTCTCAGAACTGTCAACTTTATCTTCTTAACCATTGCGTTAGGTTTAACCGCTTCCTTGGCTGCAACCACAGTCACCCGTCACAACCCTCAAGTCTCCTTCTGTGTCTTTGCTTGTGCTTGGGGTATCCTCTCCTCCGCTTTCTACGGTGTTGTTGCCTTCTTTATCTCCTTTTTAGCTTCTCCAATCTTATTAGCTATTTTGGATTTCATGAACTTTGTCTTCACCTTTGCAGGTGCTACTGCTTTAGCAGTTGCAACAAGAACCCATTCTTGTTCCAACCAAGATTATCTTGATGCTAACAAGGTTACACAAGGTTCCAAAGACAGATGTAGAAAGGCTCAAGCTTCTACTGCTTTCTTATACTTTGCCGTCTTTGTTTTCTTATTCTCTCTTGTCATGCAAGTTATGAATATTTTAAAGAACGGTTTCTTCTCAACTTCAATTTCAAAAACCCCAAGAACTGGTGTTCCAACAATGGCTCAAGTCTAAGTAACTAATATTTTTTTTTAACTGAAAAAAACACACAAAAAAATCCAAAAAAAATTTAAATTACAGCAGAAATAAAAAAATTTCCCATTTATCAGATACCTTTTATCATTTCTAATGATTTTCTTATTTCTTCTATCAATTGAAATACTTTAATCTTTTGTTACTATTACTTTATCCCATTATATTAATTTATCATTACCATTTAATAATAATTTTTTGCCACCTCATTTTTTTTTTAATTTCACCTCCTCACCATCACGTCCCAACCTCATTCACCAACTTATCATCCTTTAATCAATTATTTTTATAATACAAGTTATTGTTATTTTTTATCATTCTTATTCCTATTCCATTCGTTTTGTTATTGTATATATTTTTTTATTTAATTATAATTAACTTGCTTTATTATCATTAATCCTATTTCAATACTAGTAGAATTAGTAATCACATTATGGCAGATTTTATGCCCTTACACTCGATTTTTCTTTTTTAGCGCGAAGATAGAAACAGAAAAAAAATTATTAATTTGTAAATTGTACAAAACTTTTACAGATAAAGATTTACAGAAAGAAATTAAAAACCTCCTTACTTATTTATATCCTTTTGAAAACATAAAACGTTCAATTGACTCCCATAAATATTCAGATATTTGCCTATCTTTAAACCTTTGATTTCTATCAAGACTAATAATTTGAACATTCCAGTTCTTGATATTATTTGGTACAACATCCCCTGTATAATTAACATAAAATCCCTTAACTTTTTGAAATAGTAAATTAGGCTTGTTAATTTTGTAATTTTTAAACTGCCATTCTTGTCCAGTTGTAAACACTGCAATTACTCTATCCCAATGTTCTGGTTTAACAAAAAATTTCTCAACATTGCTAACAACTACAAATTTAATCTTTTTATTGAATTTCTTACTATGTCTAATTAACTGAATCATATTGGATGTCTCTGAATTATTATTATTATTATTATTATTATTATTGTTATTATTTTGTGGATCAATGAATTTACCATCTTGTAAAAAGCTTTTAACGTTATTCATCGTAAGCATCGAAATAGCAGATGGTGATAAAATAATAATTGGATCCTTCTTACGTAAAATAGTCGAAAGTGACGTTGCATCATTATTTGACATTGATGTAGATGATTTGGATTTGGATTTGGATTTGGATGTCGATAATCCTGACAATTTCGATTTCGAGGTTGAGCCAGTTGTTGATGATGATGTATTTGATGATGATGATGAAATTTTCAATGGACGAACAATCTTATATTCACATTCTCTAATAAGATTACTGAAATCATTACTCTTTTGTGTGCCTCTTAATGCTTTATCGTGATCTATAAGCTCAATTTCATGAAGACTAATACATTTTAATAATGGATCTTGTTCAAGTTTTTGTCTTTTCAATTCTTTATAATCAATCTTCTCAACTTCTTCAACACGTTTTTTACTCTTTTGTTTCTCCAATGATGAACTTGGCTTTGTTGTAGTTGTGGTTGGTCTGGATACTGGTTTTTCACTTGTGTTCATTTTATTCTCATCGTCTGGTGTCTTTATGTTTTCTTCTGTAATGTCAGTAGCAATGGATGTTGTGGTTAACGATTCAATATTCTTGCTCGATACACCATTTTCATCCCCACTTACTAAGTATGAACATGTATTAATATCACCTTTCAAGTATGATACTAAATCAGTTCTTTCCATAAACGATATAACTTTAATTGAATTTTCTTCACATTTCGAAATATAATCAGTTACACTAATATCTTTATTTAACCATCCAAAATAAACCGTTTTAATATCATATTCATTATCATCACTTGCTTTAAAACCTGATTTATCATTTAAATCAAACGTTTTGGAATTGTTTAAAGTAATCGAATTTGATTCATTAATTTTAGCATCCCCATTGTCATTATCATCTGTTTGGGAATCAAGTCTAATATCTTGTTTACCAATAACTGCTGTTCTCAACTCAGTGACAAAGTTAGTCATGCAGTGTTGTGTGTTGTATCTTTATAATCCTGTTGTCTTGTATATTCACAACTCCACATCTATTCATCATCCTTACACAATTTCCATTTCATGTGTTTGCGAAACCGGTTTGTTCGTTCAACCACCTGAATTTGTCTAAAATCGCGACGATCGACTTGATTTTTGCTTTTCAAAATTTGCCACTCTTCGTTTGATAACAAGATTAGATATTTTTTGAAGGCTCTGCCAAGTGCCATTTTGATAGTTGAATCCTATTGTATTGTGTTGATATTGTTCTTTTATAAAAAAAACTATCTATTTTGAATGCAAGTATGTCAGATGGTCAAGATTATAATAAACATACGTTTCTTTCACGTGTATTAGGAAATTCATTATCCAATTCCAATTCTAATTCTAAACGGAAAGATAATTTGAATAATAATAATGATAATGTACCTTTTTTAAATGACGATAATACGGAATTACAATTTTCAAATACTTACTCTTATCTGGATAATCATAAGGTCAAAAACATGCTCATGTCCGAAATCTCATTTGGTAATGGTTCAGATACTAATCAGCAAAGAAAATCAAGTTTAGGAAAGAAAAAGATACGTTCAAATTTATCTATTAATTTTAATTCAGAAAGTGAAGAATCTTCTTCTTCTTCTTCTTCTTCAGCAGATGATGATGAAAGTGATGAATACGAATCTAATCCAGAATTAATAGAACGTCCAATCAATCAATTTGATAACCAAACTCAAATTTCACCTGCAACTGCAACTGCAGCTCCAACTCAAAATCAAAATCAAAATCAGAATCAAAACCAAGATCAAATCAATAATAAAAACAAACACGACTTATCAAAAAGTGAAAAGAATAGAATACGAGAAGAATTAGAAATGGAATTAGAACTAAATATAAATGACGATGAATTTCCTGAAAGCTCATTCTTTAATAACAATCAAAATAGTAGTAACGTCAATAAATCAAATCTTTTAAACAGAATTGAGCAATCTGTCATGTTTCAAGTTAAAGAAGCTGAAAGAACTTTTGCTCCAACAATTAATAATTTAAGTGAAAAGGCCAAAACAATTGCTAATAAAACAATGGAAAATTCTGTCTTTGAACCACCACCTCCAACATTTTTATACAATAGACCAAAACAATCAACAAATTCAAATCAAAATATTCAGAGACAAATATTTAATGCAAGGAAATTGCCACCAAAGGATAGAGCTTTATGGATGTGGGCAAATGTTACAAATCTTGATATTTTTCTTACTGATGCATATGATTATTATATTGGAAATGGATGGCAATGTATCATGTTATCTAAAATCTGTGATTTGTTAATTATTATTTTTGTTATTTGGTTAGCTTCATTCATGGGCAATTGTATTGATTATTCTGTTCTAATGAATGAAAACGTCAATAAATTGTCACAAGTTTATGATGGAAAATGTTATGCAAAAATTTCATCAAATCAAAAAATTTTTTATTATATTTTATTATTCATTTTGGCTTTAAGAATCAAAAATTGTTATAAAGAATTATCAGATTTGAAAGAGATTAAATTATTCTATAATTATCTATTAGATATTGATGATTCAGAATTACAAACAATTTCATGGCCGCAAATTGTTAAAAAAATAATGATTCTAAAAAATCAAAATACAAATGCAATTTTGAATGAAAACCAAAAAAATGATTTAAAATCTAAAGTTAAGTTAAATGCCCATGATATTGCAAACAGATTAATGAGAAAAGAAAATTACATGATTGCAATATTTAATAAAAATATCTTGAATAAAGCTTTAAAAGTACCAATTTTAAATTCCACTTTTTTAACAAAGACATTGGAATGGAACTTGAAGCTTTGTATCTTTGATTATTTATTCAATGATGAAGGCCAATTAAAGAGTAAAGTTTTAAGTCAACATCATAGATTATTATTAATCACAAATTTGAGAAAAAGGTTTAGAATTGCTGGCTTATTAAGTATATTTTTAACGCCATTTTTGGTATTCTATTTTATACTCTATTATTTTTTGAAATTATTTTATGATTTAAAAACTAATCCAGGTTTGCTAAATGCAAGAAGCTACTCACCTTATGCAAAATGGAAAATGAGAGAATATAATGAATTACCACATTTATTTGATCAAAGAGTAAATTCATCAATTGAATTTGCCGACGATTTCTTGAATCAATTTCCAAAAGAATTATCAAATATTATTCTTAAATTCATTTCATATATTACCGGTTCTATTGTTACAATTTTAGTTATTCTAACGATTATTGATCATGAAAACTTTCTCAATTTTGAATTAACTGAAGGTAAAACAGTTTTATTTTATATGTCAACGTTAGGTGCATTATTTACAATTTGTAAAAATTCAATATCTGATAGCAATAGCAAATACCTTTTTAATCCCGAAATATCTCTAAAGAATGTTGCAAATTTCACACATTATTTACCAGTTTCATGGGATAACAGATATCATACAATAGAAGTTAAAAATCAATTCTGTGATTTGTTTCAACTAAAAATATATTTAATTTTCAAAGAATTATGCAGTTTATTATTCTTGCCATATATTTTATATTTTTCATTACCACAATCATCGGATAAAATTGTTGATTTTTTTAGAGATTACAGTGTTCATGTTGATGGAATTGGTTATGTTTGTAGTTTTGCTATGTTTAATATTGATGAAAATAAAGATCATATCAAACCAAACACATCAAAGGTAAGTGATGATAATGATAACAAAATGATGAAGTCATACATTTATTTCCTTGAGAGTTATGGCGGTGCTGGAAAGAATACCAAGAGCGACGAGAGTGTTAATAGCAAGGTCCCTGTCAAGACATTCCGAAATCCAACACAAACTTTGTTGAAAAGGAACTTAAACCAAAATCATGCATTACTTAAATCTGCTATTTTCAATAATAGAAATCCAACAAATACGCAGTTATATCAAGATCAAATGGAAGAGACGGTAGCTGGTTTACCGTATTCACAAAATAATACAAATAATTATGCAAATGATTTAAGTAATAGTATGATGCTCGGTGAAAGTTTCCAAATGGGGTACACACAAGGTCAAAATTTTTATACTCCTTCAAATGGTGTAATTACTCAAGAAGATGAAGGTAATGATACTACAAGCAATAGTAATATTCATAGTGGTGGAGTTTTAGGATTACTGAACCAGGTTTATAAACATAAATAGTGATTTTATCAGTATTGTAATTAGTTTATAGAATACACAGGGTTTTTATAACATGTAAAAAGTTTTCCTATGTAAATTTGAAAATAATCTACTTTCTATTTTTACGATTCTTCTTTTCCTTTTCATACTTATTCTTTTCAGCACCTTCCTCAGTTTGAATAGAGTTGTAAATTTTGGCCATTTTACTATGATATTCATCATATTCCTTCTTCTTGGATGCAATTTGAGCTCTTGCTTCAAATTTAGTATCTCTTCTAAGTTCTTTAAGTGCTTGTTTACGTTCTTCCTTAACTTGATATTTCAATTTATTAATTTCATCTCTAACAGCAATTGGGTCCATTGGATCCATATCAATTGAACGATTATATTTACGATCGGGATTGAATCTTTCATTGAAACGTGGCGCAACTTGTGCAATACCAACAGCACGATGAGATTGTAATTTCAATGGACGACGTTCTTCATTAGAAATTTTGTTAATATTTTTAAGTTTTGTGGCAACATTAATAATTGTTGAATTTGTGTTTTTAACAGTTTTAATTAAATGGCGTAAAAGAGGAATAAAAGTAGATGTTAATTCAGGTGCTGCTAATGTATTTTTAATCATTTGTGAAATTAGAACATCCAAAGTCCTAACTGTTTTTATAAGCATGAAATCAATAAAAGCTTTGGTGTTCTTTTTATCATCTGATTTAGATAATTCCCACATTTTAGAAATTGAAAGTTTAACATCATCATTTAAAAGTTCTGTATTGATTTCACGTGAAAATATGGTGCTTTTCGGTCTTGTTGAACAAATGAGTATTTTTTCCCAACCTTCAATTTCTTCAGGACTTGAAACCATAGTTAATAATGCACGTTGTAAAAACGAGTACACTTCAGGTATAACTCTTTCAGATACACGTTGATAACGTAATAATAAATCACATAAGAAAATACCAAAAAATAAATCAGTTTTATTGGTTTCAGGTTTCATAAACTCTAATGACTCACATGCCACTAATAATGCAGGGATAACAACCAAATGATATTTATCTGATGTTGAAAATGTACGTCCAATCAATGTAAACAAAATTGCATCATTTTGTAATGGAAATTGTGTTGAATCTTGTGTAAGTAATCTTTCATGTGCATTTATAAGGTGTTTTCTAAACGCTTCAAGTAAAAGATTTTGATATTTTTCTGTAAGATTACAAATTAAACGTGTTAAAAAATCCATTAATCTGACATATGATGTGTTTTCAAAACCCAAAGGCTCATTTGAAACTTCTAATAAATAATCAAATAGTACAGTTGTAAAAACACCCAACTTTTCTTTGTTTCCTTCTGCAAGTTTTGGTTGATAAGTTTCAAAGATTTTCTTGATTGTTTCGACAGTTGAATCATACTCACCAGGTGTGATGTATTTTTTAAATTCACCAAGAGTTTTAGGGCATGTAAGTTTAGCTTGTGATATTTTTGGTGTAACAACTATTTTTTTGTTTCCAATAGTAATAATATTTTCCTTTGGTTTACCATCAGATTTTTTTTCATTTTCACTTTCACTTTCAGAAGATTCCCTAGAATCATTCACTTCTTCAGAATCAGATTCTAAATCTGAATTTACTGGTGATCCAACCGTAAATCCCGATTCTTCATCACCACTACCATTCCAAAATTCATCATCTAGATCATCACCAGCAGCTCCACCTTCTCTAACTTCTTCTTCTTCAACATCACCTTCCATTCTAATTTGTCTTCTTTTTTCATTTTCTGCATTCTTTTCTTCTTCTTCTTTCTTAATTTCCTCTTCGGTTTTGGTTCTATCTGTTGGTTTTGATCTTTTATCAAGTTTTGCTTCAGTAACTTTCATTTCATAGTCGACATCAAACTTAGATTTTTCATTATTTTCAACTTTACCCCTATTTACTATACTAATTTCGTCCATAACATCTTCAAAATCACCATCCAATTCTTTAACTTTTTCTTGATTTTCAAGTTGTGCTCTTTGCCTTTCATGTTTATATTTCTTTGATTTTGCGATAACTTCTTTCATAACTTCAGCCTTAGTTTTCTTTCTTAACGGATTTTGCTCTTCTTCAGTTTCATCATCTCCAGAAATAGTTCTCTTCTTTGAAAAAAAATCATCATCATCAATAGTATCTACTTGGTTACCAGATAATGATTGACCCAAATGCGTTAAACCACCAAATTCTCCATCTTCGGCATAATCAATATTTTCATCATCATCTAAATTATACATGGAACTTTTATTTGACTTTGATAATCTTTCTCTTGTAAATCTTTCTAACATTTTCTCTTCTGCGCTTAAATTATTATTACTTTCACCAAATCTTCTATCAATAATACCTCCGGCTTTACCCTTTCTTCCTGCCCTAGCCTCATATTCTTTACGTCTACTTTCTTCACCAACTTGTTTAGATATACCTGGTTTACCAACGGTTAATTTCTTTTGCACTGCATCAGCTCTTTTATTTTTGGTAACTTTAACATCAAATGGATTGAATTGCTCTCTGATATCATTCAAAACCTTTTCCTTGTCATCTTTACGTAGTTTATCTTGAGCACCGTTTTTTCTTCCTTTCTTTTTATTTTTACTGAAATTCGATTGTCCAGATAACCCAGCATTTTTGAGGGATTCCTTAAGTTTTTTAAGTTGTGCTCCACCTGCCATTGTGGTTATTTAATGTGGTTTTAAGTGTCAAATCAAAAGTAAAAGTCGATATTTATGAAATGTGAAAAATAAAATTTTTGAAAAATTTTTTATCGTTTCCTAGGATTCATCTTTACACCGAGATTTATTGAAATTTCACCTTACTGTGGGTGTAGAGTTCCAATATTGAGCTTTATTGCATAAACATTAGATATATACAATGGCACAAACAAGACGGGTGGTTGTTACTGGTTTAGGTGTTGTTTCTCCACTTGGAATTGGTGCTAAACACTCTTGGAAACAATTAATTGAAGCAAAATCGGGTATTGTTTCAACAAGTGAATTAAAAGATGCACATAAATACAAGGATATTCCTGCCAAAGTTGTCGGTAAATTACCAACCTATGAAGGTTCTGAACAGACTCCGGATGGCTATTATAATCCATTAGATCATTTTTCATCCCATGAATTACGTAGGTTTTCTCCATTTATACAGTATGCGCTTGTTGCTACAAAGGAAGCACTACAAGATGCAAATTGGAATCCGAGTGAACTGGGCGAAGAAGAACAAATCAGATCAGGTGTTTGTATTGGATCAGGTATTGGCTCATTTGAAGATTCTGTTAATAATGCTATTAACTTTAATACTTCTGGATACAGAAAGATTCAACCTTTGTTCATACCAAGACTATTGGCAAATATGGCAAGTGGTAACGTGTCAATTAAATACGGATTGAAAGGTGTAAATCATTCAGTTTCTACTGCGTGTGCAACAGGTATACACTCAATTGGTGACTCCTTCAGGTTCATTCGTGATGATTATGCGGATGTTATCGTCTGTGGTGCATCAGAAGCTGCAATTAATCCAATTTCATTAGGTGGATTTGCAAGATCAAAAAGTGTAACGACAAATTTTAACGATGATCCAAGTAAAGCATCAAGACCATTTGATAAGGATAGATCAGGTTTTGTGTTAGGTGAAGGTTCAGGTATTCTGGTTTTAGAAGAGCTTGATCACGCATTAAAGAGAAATGCAAAAATATATGCAGAAATCAAAGGTTATGGATTGAGTGCTGATGCAACACATATTACGACACCAAGCAAAGATGGTGATGGTGCAAAGAGAGCAATGGAAATGGCAATGAAAAGAGCAAATTTAAAACCAACTGAAATCCAATATATTAATGCACATGCAACATCAACGCCACTGGGTGATAGAGCTGAAAATTTTGCAATCAAACGTTTATTTGCAAACGACAATAAAGACCTGAAAGTGAGTTCCAACAAGGGACAAATTGGCCATTTATTAGGAGCAGCTGGATCTGTTGAAGCAATATTTACAATTTTGGCAATTAAGAACGGTATCGCACCACCAACATTGAACTGTAATGAACCCGGTTTACACAACGAAGACAATGGAAAGAATGATTTCATTTTTGATTATGTTTCAAATAAGTCACAAAAAGTAAATATTGAAAATGCATTGACTAATAGTTTTGGATTTGGTGGGACGAATGCATCATTGTGTATTTCTAAGTATCATTAATAATAGAGAAGTATAAAACTTTGTATATAGGTACACATGTTTTAGTGTAATTAATAAATGAATGGGATGATTTTAAAATACTTATTAGATACTTCATTTTGTGATTTATAGAAAATGAATGATTGCTTGGCAGATACCGACAAATTTATCACAACCCAACTTAATACTAGAACGGATGAAATTGAAGGTTTTAACACGAATAGTATAAAATATATTAGAATTTCATAAAAATAATGTGGACATACAATCAATTTAAATAGGTTTTTGTTTGGAAGAGTGTATTTCTTTTGATGTGATAAAATTTTATGAACTTTATATTGATTGAGTGAAAGGAAAATGTACAAAATTAACATTGTGATTGATTTAAACTTGCCGATTGGACATGAATTTTCAAGAGTATTTTCAATTAGTGGAATAATATTTATTATTGAATAAAAGAAAATTCCAACTATGTAATGAAATATATGAATTTTAGCAGTTTTAGAAAATTTGGAAACGTAACAACATTCATATAATCGTCGTACACTTTGTAATAAATTGATGATAGAAATCAACTTTAGGTCAGTAAATGAAGTAGAGTCATTGAATAATATCAGCTTGGTGTTGATAATTGACAAACATGTATGTAGTATATAAAAATGAGTAAACGAATACTTCGGTACATAAATATTAAGGAAACGTTGAGGATTTTCTCTTTGTAATGTTTTTCCGTATTTTAAAAATGGGTTTAAAGCAGGAACCAGATTCGCTACAAGAACACCACAAGATGCTACAAGTAGTGAAAAGTCTATCAACAACAATATTGATTGTAGTATTTGGTTATTAAGCATAATAGCAATGGCTGTTTAACTGAACCAGCTGTGATGCAACAGCTTTTATCGATGTCTAGGGAAGAAGTCGGTGCTCCGAATCAAAACTGAAAACTGAAAACTGAAAAAAATCCGCGAATTTTGGAAATTTGGAAATTAGAAAATCGAAAATCGTCGAAAAAAAAAAATAGTTTATTTTTCAAGATGCTTGTAATTGTAAAGTCGTTTCAGTTTGCTCTTGAGGCTTTCGTACGACCCATCACATCTGCATTGATTAAAGATGGCATTCCCGCTGCTACCGCTCTACTATGGTCTTTTGGTCATTACATCTCTCTTGTTTTTCAATTATTATGATCACGCGAAATTTATCGAAGGCGGTTCAAAAATACTTGAAACGATTACTGAACAAGGTGAACAACTAAAAGAGACTGTTTTACCATATGTTGAAGAATATACCGAAATTGTAATTAATCACTTTCATATTGAACCACAAGTTGGCGAATCCAGTCAGTTACTTTCAAGTTTAAAAAATAGTCAAGTCGTTAAAAAGTTTTGTGAAATTTATCAAATGGTTTCCGTTTATGTTCGTACTTTCTTGAACAATCATCCATCAATTGAATTAACTATTTCTAAATATGTTACAATTACAGAAGAATGTGCAAAGATAGTTTATGATAATTTAGCCGAAAAGGGTGCCTATATTATCGATCAGGAACCAATCAAATCATACTTATCCGAATACAGCAAACTACATGAAGCGTATGTTACTCCATATGTTGAAGCTGCAAGTGATTTTGTTGGCAGCTGTGTTGAAAAGAGTGCATCATTTTTTTACGAAAAGATTGATTCTGCAGTCGTGTCCGATAAGAGTGAAGTCAGATACATGATTTTTGTAGTTATTGGAGGTGTTTTTATTCTCAGATTCACATTGATGAAAGTGCTTAAATGTGTTGCTAGAGATGCGTTCCAAATGAACAGGAGTGTTACGGATATGTACAGGCAACATCAACTGGAAGAACTGCACAATCCGTTACACAGTGATGTCTACAACGAAATCAAGGAAAACGCACTGTCCAACTTCCATTTGACCGTTGATGAACTCGATGAAACCCCATCTTCCGACGCCAGCACCGCTGCTGCCACCCCGACCACCGAAACCCCCACCACCACCACCACCAACACCACCGAAACCCCCTCCGAGGGGAGCAATCGCAGTAAAGAAGTCCCGGAGAAGGAGAAATCGGAAGAAGCACTGATGGCGGCCACGGCCAAAACATCCCATCCTACGACCGCAACTTCCACCGCCGCCGCCATCGCCGCCAACGCCAACACACCCGTACACCTGGACAGGGAGAGTGTCCGGTCCCTTTTGGTCTGAACGCAGATGAATCTTCTGAGGCTTCGACTTTCCGTACTGGTTCTTGTTTCTCCCGTGTACTTCTATTGTGGAGTTTTTCCTTGTTGTTTGTTTCGATCTTTTTCTTCCTTCCTTCTATCTACAAACATTTCTAATAATTGCTATGTCTAACGAAAAATACTACCAACAGGAACAACCACAACAACAGCAACAGCCCTATTATCAGCAGCAACAGCCTTATTATCAACAGCAAGGTAACAATGCGTTCCAACAACCTCCACAACAACAGCTTGAACAACAATCCAGAGGTGGTGGTGGTGGAAACGGTGCTGTTAAAGCTTGTTGTGGTAGATTCTTTGACTCTATCGTTTTTGGAGCTGGTGCGACAATTGGTAGTAGAATCATCAATTCATTATGTTGATGATGATCATCTTCGCAAATCTGTCCTGCCATAAATTTCATATCATTAATCTTTTTTTTTTATTTTATTTTATTTTATTTACATAACCATAATCATGCTATAAAACTACACTGTATAATCAATAATAAATCTCTTTAATCAATTGAAATACCTACCATAAACATTCCAGATACGTTGAATTGCCAACAACTTATATTCGATATCGAGATTTTGATCAAGTATTTCATCAATATCGTTATTGAAATTATTGTAGATATATTGTGGTAAAACAAATTTAGTTAATCTTTTCAAGTTTTTAATTTCAATGAATAACAATCCTGTTTTATAGTAATCGTCATTTTCCTTTATACCTTTCCTTTCACCAATAATTATAAAATCAATCAATCTTTCAATTATGCCTAAACTTTTACAAATTCTGCTATTCATTTCTCCTGTTCCAACCTTTTTATTAAGGTTGCTATTATCACCGTTATACCAACCCATAAAGGAATTCTTGACCATAAGTAAAATTAATAAACTTGGAGATGCAGCCACAAATCCGAAAACAAGTTCTTGACTTTTCAAAATCTTATCAACACCATTCAAAGCTAATGATCCATCAACTTTTGTCTTCTGTATTTGAATCATTATATTACGTAACATATCACCAACTACAATTGACTTGATTGGATTTTTCAAATCTTTTTCATATTCATTCATTATTAGCGTCATGTCACCTAACTTAATAGATTCTTGTAGTTTATTAATATCAATTGCTGATGAACTGTTTGAATCTTTGGCATAGTCAATAATCATTCTCTCTAAAGATTCCAAATCAGATTCTAGTGATTTTTGTGTCATGATTGCGATTTTCGAGTTATCATCATGTCTAATAGTATTTAAAATGTTATTGATTGGTCCAATAATCCAATTTCTATAGAATGATTTGACGGTATCAACTGAATAATTGAAAATGTTTAAAAAGTATCTGAAAAACTCATATCTTACTTGACTATCCGTTAATAATAAATTAATGTTTCTCAATGTTGATGGTATATACGAAATAATAAACACCGTTGATGGTATGATAATTGGCCAATTCCTCGTGAAATATGATGGTTTACTATTTTTCATCTCTGTTTGTTTGTTATTTGATAAAAACTTTGGAATTCCACTATCAATCAATTCAAACAATGACTCAACTTGAAAAGTTTCATGACTTGTCTCATAACTATCATTATTTAATAGGTTTGAAAGTTGATTAATTATTGAAACATCAATGTTTATTTTATCATCTTTGATTTCATAATTTGCCATATTTGATAATAAATAACCTAATTTTGTAATGTTTTTCTTCTGTAATCGAACTAAATTTTTCCTTTTTGATTCAATTTCAAATTTGGAGTAATAATATGGTATATTAAATGTTGAGTTCCAAAATGTTTTGAAAAACGATGTTGATGTATTTTTCTTTTCTAATAAGAAAGTTGTTGGTGATTGAATAAAACCTTCAATTGATTTATTAATCAAATTATAAGTCAGTTGAATATATTTAACTGACGTGGTGTACGAACTTTCAAAAAATTCTGGTACCCAATTTGGAATGTCGATAACTAAACTAGAGTTTGCATTCACTGGTGACGTCTTTAATCTCAATTTCAAGTTTGTTAAAAAGTCATAAAAATTAATTGGTAAATTTTGAATAAAATATAATATAATTGAATAGTTTCTTGACAGAATACAATCATAATAACTAATATCATTTAATGTAATTAATGTTGAGTCAATTAAATCCTTACATGTATTGCTCAAAACAGATATTGAAATATATAGCAAAATGATTTTAGATAATCCAGATATATTAGCATCTGAAGAGTCTAACCAATCGTTTGATTGAATTTCATAAATTGCATTTAGAAATAATGTTCTATCACCATCATCTAATGTGAATTCATCAATTGATGAAACCGTGCTATTAAAATCTTTCTTATCTGAAATTGTAGAATTGTTTTGAATAGTTTGATTGTTCAGCTTAAAATTCTCAATTGAAGGCTTTAAAATTTGATATACATCTATGAACAAATTATTCAACTTAGCTAGTTCTTCATTATTACTTGACGTGATTTCATAGTTACCGATTCCAGAAAGAAGCCGTGCAGAATAATCCTGCAACAATTGCAAATCGTGGTTTCCCAAAAATGTTTGCAGAGTCAACACCGACATTGTCTTGATCTGACCTAAATTGACCTGGCCTAAATTGACAAACACAATAGCTAATCGGTGAATCAGTAAGACGTGAAAACTGAAAACTGAAAACTGAAAACAGAAGCTATTTCTTATTCATGTTCAAATTTCATTCACTACTTATTGTTTCTTAGAAAACTTTGCACAGCCCCAGTTTAGCGCTTGGCTGCCTTGTTTACTCCTTATAAAATTGTAATGTGGTAAAATTGTAAAATTGATACAGGATACCACCGGTGTACTACGCTGATTTCGTTCCATTCTTTTGGCTTTTTGTTGTTCGAAGAGACATAAGCACTCCAGTTTGAGTTGTATCAAGTGAACAGTAGATAGTCTCTTTGCGTACGGACATTCAAACTGTTTCGAATTTTCAAAAATCCGTACACTAACCTTAACAAAGACTTAGTTATTAATCCAAGAGATATTGAACTACAGGAGTTTTCAAATCATAATCACACTAAGAGTAAAGAAACTAATAGGATGAAGTTTTCACATTCTTTACAATTTAATTCCGTTCCTGAATGGTCTTCAAAATATATTAATTATTCATCACTGAAGAAAATTGCATATAACTTACAAAGAGAACATGTTCAAGACCTAAACAATAAACGTGATAATGAACAACCTGAGTTTACTTTAGATCCAGATGATCCATCTAATCCAGTAAATATTTTTATTAAATCACTAGATAAAGAAGCTGAAAAAATTGATAAATTCTATCAGTTACAAGAAGAAACGTTGCTAAAAGAATATACTTTAATGTTTAAAGAATGCATCGAGTTCGAACTGGAGTTTCCATTTGATAAGGGGGATCAAAAGGTTAGACAAACTTTAAGAAAATTATTGAATGAATTAACACCAAACTATGAATCATTAGTTTTAGAACATGCACATCAACATGATATTTATGATTTGCAAACAAATAATGTTGGAAATGTTGAAGAAGATGATGAAAATTATGGTGATATTAATGAAAATAATGTTGATAACATTGATGATAATATTAGCAAGTTAATTGCGTCACCAATTGTATCACCACCATTTCCATCAGAAAACAGACTTGATCAGTCAGGCGGTGACGTTGATTCATTAACACTTCGAAAGAATAAATCAATTCCAACATTATTTTATGATGACGATTTTCATGTTACATTTTTAGAAGCTCTGAAAGCTGAAAAAAAAACTTTAGTTACAAGAGTCTTCACACATTTATCTGAACTAAAAGCATATATTGAATTAAATAAAATTGGTTTTGGTAAAGCAACCAAAAAATTTGATAAGCTTTTACAAGTTAACATCAAAAAGAGTTATTTGAAGCATTTAGAAACAGATTATTATGTATTTAGAACTCGAACTTTTGATGATTTGAATGAAAAGGTTGCAAAAGTTATTAAACTTTATTCTATTTTTACAAATGATCGTATTGATGAAGCCAAATTAGCATTGAGTACAAATCTACGTGAAAAGGTGGTCTTTGAAAGAAATACGGTTTGGAGAGATATGATTGGTATGGAAAGAAAGTCGCAAGCAGCATATGCAAAACTTGATTCATCTACATCAAAACCCGCTAAACCTTGGAAGCTTAACCTTGGTGCAGGAAGAGAACTAGAAATTCCTATATTTTTCACAAACTTCAACTTTGTTAAAATTTTAATCATTTCAATAATTACAATTGTTTTACTGAATAAATCACCGTTCGATGATATTCAACAAAAGAACTGTTTTGCAATTTTAATTTGTTGTTCATTATTATGGGCAACTGAATCAATACCGCTATTCACAACTTCTTTATTATTACCATTTTTGATAGTTGTTTTAAGGGTTTTGAAGGATACAAATACAAATGAAATTTTAAGTGCTTCAGACGCATCAAAATTTATATGTTCAGCAATGTGGTCGCCTATTATTCTGCTATTATTAGGTGGATTTACATTAGCGGCTGCATTATCAAAACATAATTTAGATAAACTAGCATGTACATTTTTATTATCAAAAGTTCAGCAGAGACCACAACCAATTTTATTTTCCATTATGGTTGTTTCAACGATAGTTGCAGCATTTGTTTCAAATGTTGCAGCTCCTGTTTTAATGTATTCAGTTGTACAACCTATTTTAAACACATTAAACGATTCAAAAATTAACGGAAAAACGATTAAAAATCAATTTGCTCAAGCATTAGTTTTAGGTATTGCATTATCATCAAGTATTGCAGGTATGGCATCACCAATTGCATCACCACAAAATGTTGTTGCATTACAATTTATGAACCCACAACCAAATTGGATTCAATGGTTTATTGTTTCAATACCTGTTTGTTTTTGTTGTTTAGTTATAATTTTTATTATACTTTTATTCTCCTTTTCCTTCAATGATGTTACAATTATACCAATTAATCAACATCATGATAAATTGAGTTTAAGACAATATTTTGTTTTATTAATTTCAGTTACAACAGTTGTTTTATGGTGTTTATCATCAATTTTAGAACCTTGGTTAGGAGATATGGGACAAATTGCATTATTATCAATTGTAACATTTTATAGTACAGGGTGTTTATCCCAAGATGATTTCAACAATTACCCGTGGACAATTGTTATATTGGCCATGGGTGGTATGGCATTAGGTAAAGCAGTCACTGTGAGTGGATTATTATCAACTATTGCAACGATGATTAAGAATAGATTAGAACATTCCGAATTATTTACAATTTTAGCTGTATTTTCATTTATCGTTTTGATTATGGCCACATTTGTATCGCATACAGTTGCTGCATTAATTATTATCCCATTAATTGAAGAAATTGGTAAATCATTACCTGATCCACATCCAAATATTTTAGTCTTTTCAACAGCCTTAATTTGTTCATGTGCTATGGGATTACCGACAAGTGGATTCCCAAATCTTACTGCAATTGGATTAACTAATAATGTTGGAGAGAAATATTTGAATGTTACGACATTTATAAAAATTGGTGTACCTACAAGTTTGGCATGTGGATTTGTGGTGATTACAGTTGGTTATTTATGTTTGAAGGTTATTGGTATGTAAGAAAAAAATTAATTAATTTATATATAACGTAACTTTACTTATTTATATTGTTCCAAAATATCTCTCATCGATTAATCTTGAATACATCCACCAATCAGAATCTAGATTTCTATCAATTTCATAATCTAAATCGAACTCTACTGAACTATTGTCTATTAATTTACCAATACAAGCAACAACAATTTTAATGGTTGAAAAAGCATTAAGAATCCTACGTAAACCAATTTCAGTAGCAGTGTATGAAATAAGTATGATTTTGTCAGGATTAATATTCTGATCAACTAAAACTTTTATAGCCATAATTGAAGCAGTGCCAGAAATAATTTGAGATTCAAATAATAAAATTGATTGATTTAGATTAAGTATTGGTAGTTTTTTGGTATGTAATTTTGGCTCACCAGATCTAACATCAGTTTGAATTAACATTTTACCAATTTTAACATTTGGTATAATTTTACGTAATGAATGTATAAAACAATCACCTGATCTAATAATTGAAATCCCGATTAATTCACCACTTAATTTTAAAGTATCGTTTGGATTAACAACTGAATCAATTGGAGTTAAAATAGGATTTAAATTTGGTATATAATTAACATAATCAAGTGAATAAGAAATCAAAATTGATGCGACTCTATTAAAATAAAATATGAAGTCATCATTTGAAGTAAATTTATTGAGTAGAATTGATTTTATAACTTTTAATTGATTAGTATTTGGTAAAACTTTAATTTGATTTAAAGAATTTAAATTATTTTGAATTTTACCTAATTTCTTTAAATGATTAATATGATTGATTGATTTCTTATTTAATTTATCCTTAATATGATCAATCACCAAATTAATCGCAATTTTATTATCAGAACCTCTAGGGATAACAATGTCTGCATTTGATCTAGTTGGTAAAACATAAGATATAGCATTTGGTTTAACAAATAGGTCCCATTGTTTAATAACTCCATTAATATCTCTACCTCTATGAACTATATCACGTAATAATCTACGTGAATAGCAAATATCAATTTCAGTATCAACAAAAATTTTACAATCCATCAAATTTAATAATTCAGGTTTAAATAATGCAAAAATGCCTTCAACTATAATAACATTTGCACCATAGATTGTAATTGTTTGATTTGGTAATCTTGCATGTTTTGCAAATGAATAAACCGGTATATCTGTTTTTTTACCAAGTTTAATGGATTTAACACATTCATAAACAAGATCTAAATCAACGGCATTTGGAGTATCTAAATCGTATTCATTTTGAAATGCAAGTTTCGATTGTTCATCTGTTAAATTTTTATAAAAATTATCTAATGATAAAATAACTGTCCATGGTTCATTGATTGAATTTATAATTTCTTGTGCAACTGTTGTTTTACCGGACCCACTCAAACCTGCAACACCGATTATGTATGGAGATGACCAAGGTGGGATATATTCCATTACAAGTAGGGGTGTTCAAATAGTGTAATGTTGTTAAATTATCATTGCTATCTATGCTGTTTATTTCATAGATAAAGATTAAAATAGACAGACTTACATGGGGGGAATTCAGGCTGTGCACAAAAAAAACATTTAATTGAAAAAAAAAAGAACAACTAGATTTCAAAGATCATCCTTATGTTAATACCTCTAGATAAACAAGGTGTTAGTCAAACTGCACTACTAGCATGTTAAAGAGAAATAGACATGATGTGGATTCAATAATGAAGAAACCGAAAAAAGAAAAAGAAGAAGATGAAGACATTGATTATGATGATGATGATGATGAAGAGGAAATGCTTTTTGGAAATAAAATCAGTTTAGATGATGAATCTAAATATGTTATTCCTGATGATAACTTTACAACAGATGGTAAAATTGATATGAACAAAAAATTGACTGTTTTAAAAGGAAATGATTGTCAAATTGATAATAGCAAAGAAGATAAAGATGATGATTGGTATGAATTAAAAATCAATCAAGCATCGAAGCTTAATCAATTAAATAAAAAAAGAGATGGTAAAAATAATGATACAGATAACAATAATGATTATGAATATGTTTTTGAAAAGTCAAGTATGATTGATTTTGTTCCTGATATACCGATTGAAGAAATGAAAGAAATTGAAGATAAAATTGAATTGGAAGAAATGATAGAAAATGAACAAAACCGTATACAATCAATTGAAGATGTTAGAAAATCTTTACCTGTATATAAATATAAGCAAGAATTAATAGATGCAGTTAAGGATAATCAAATACTAATTGTTATTGGAGAAACAGGTTCTGGTAAAACAACACAATTACCACAGTATTTACAAGAATCTGGATATAAAAGTATTTGTTGTACACAACCACGTCGAGTTGCTGCTATATCTGTTGCTACAAGAGTTGCTGACGAAATGGGTACCAAATTGGGGAATAAGGTTGGATATAGTGTTAGATTTGATGATAACAGTAGTAGAAATACCGTTATCAAGTATTTAACTGATGGTATGCTTGTAAGAGAGTTTATGAGAGATGAAGATATTGCTAGATATTCGGTTGTTATGGTTGATGAAGCACATGAAAGAACGTTACATACGGATGTTGTTTTAGGGTTACTCAAGGGATTGATGAAAAGAAGGAAAGATTTAAGAGTGGTTATTTCGTCAGCTACTATTAATGCTCAAGGGTTCAGTGATTATTTTGATGGTGCCCCAGTGTTCAAAGTCCCAGGGAGAACTTTCCCAGTGGAGATCTATTACACGCCCCATCGAGAAGCCAACTATGTTTCCGCAGCAATTGCCACCGTGTGGCAGATCCATTTTTCGCAGCCCGTGGGGGATGTGCTTGTGTTTCTCACGGGGCAGGATGAGATTGAGACGGTGGCGGGCGTTTTAAGGGAGGGGGCGACGAAGTTGGCGGGCGGCGGCGATGGTGGTGGTGGGAAAAGACCCATGGTGGTTTGTCCGCTTTATGCTGCATTGCCGGCAGATCAGCAGAAACTTGTGTTTGAGCCTGTGGGGGAACACGGGGGACGGAAGGTTGTCTTGTGTACCAACATAGCAGAAACATCAGTGACGATTCCTGGGGTGGTTTACGTGGTGGATGCAGGGATGGTGAAGGAACGGGGGGTTGTTGGTGGAGTGGACAGTTTGAAGGTGGTGGGTTGTTCTAGGGCCAGTGCGGATCAACGTAGTGGGCGTGCAGGGCGTGTCGGGCCTGGGAAATGTTTCCGGCTCTATACTAAGGGCACTTACATGGAGGAAATGGTACAAAACTCGGTGCCGGAGATTCTAAGAACAGAACTCACAGGTACGATCCTACAGTTGATGACGATGGGGGTAGGTGATTTGGTGGGCTTCCCGTTTATGGATCGGCCGGACATTAAGATGTTGGCCAAAGCGTTGGAGTTGTTGTATGCCTGGGGGGCGTTGAATGAGAGGGGGGAAATCACGTCTGTGGGGCTAAAGATGGCAGCAGTTCCCACGAGTCCAATGTTGGCGAGATGCGTTGTCGGGGCGAGCGAGTGGGGGGCCGGTGAGTGCGTGGGCGATGTGGTGACGGTTGTTGCGATGATGGAGGAGCTGGGGGCGGTGTTTGTGCAAGGTCGGGGGGAGTTGAGGGAAAAGGCGAAAAATGCCCATGAGGGGTTTGTGAAAGAGGTGGGAGCTTTGGTGGGGGACCATGTTGTGACGTTAGAGGTTTGGAGGGCGTTTGAAGAGAGCGGCCGGTCAGCGCAGTGGTGCAGGGACCATTTTGTGCAGTATCGAACGATGTTGAGGGTTGGAAAGGTGCGGAAACAGTTGTTGCGGGTGGTGGGGAGACTGGGGATGACGACGACGCCGGTGGGGGGAACTGGGAGCACGAAGGGAGAATCGTGGGAAATGCGACGGATGAAAATGGTGCGAGCCTTTTGCAGCGGGTGTTTTGTGCACAGCGCGAAGTTGGGACGGGGTGGCGATGGGGAGTATGTGGTGGGCGGGGGTAAAGGTCTTGCACGGATCCATCCGAGTTCTGTGGTGGGGGGAAAAGGCCCTGGAGACGGCCCACCACCCCCGCGGGTGATTTTCCACGAAATGGTGCAGACGTCGAGGGCGTTCTTGAGGGGGGTTCAGCCCGTGCAAGGGAAATGGGTCGAGGGCGGCCTGAACATTCTCGGAGCAGAGTGAGCGAGGTGGGGTGAGGGTGTGATGGAATGCGATGATTATATGATGTAGGATGTATGATCAAAGTGAAGCAGGGTGGTGATGATATAACGTATTAGTTTCTCCTATTTTTGCTTGTCTTTAATTCATTTCTCTGTAATCTTCTTGTTATTCTACAATTTATCTATTCATTTTTAGCATCAATGACTATCTGTGATACAGCTACTGTTGTATTTTATGCACCTGATGTGCAATTGTACAACTCAACAAAACAATTTTACCATTCAATTTTAAATTTTAGTATTATTGATAATTCGTCAAATTCTTGTCTTCTTTCAAATGACTCTGTTTCAATTACTTTGGTACTTGATCCTGTTTATTCAGCAACTGCGGATGAGATCTCAACAAACATCAAAAATTTGGATGCTCATAAAAATAGGAGAGATTGGAGAACTTTCCAATCTGCAGTTTCTTTAAAATCAAACAATTTATTGCCTATTGTTTCTAGTTTAAAACAAGCAAATTGTTCTTTTCAAGCAAAACCAGATATACTCAATCCATTTGAACTTTATGTAGTTGATCCATTAAGTTCAATTATTGGCTTTACTGCTTTAGACAATCCATTTGCTGTTAATGCAAATTCAAGAACTTTCAAGGATTCACGTTTTACAATCAATGATGAAATCATGTCTTCAGTTTTTGCAAAAAACTCAGCATTGTCTTTAACATCTGCATCACCAGCTGATTCGTCTTCTTCTTCTTCATCATCACCAACCATGAATATTGCAGTCATGACTTCTGGTGGTGATGCACCTGGTATGAATGCTAACGTTAGAGCAATTGTACGTACTGCAATTTCTAAAAATTGTAAAGTTTTTGCAATTCATGAAGGTTATTCAGGTTTAGTAAAAGGTGGTCCCGAATATATTAAAGAAATGAAATGGAATGATGTTAAAGGTTGGTTAATGCAAGGTGGTACTAATATTGGTACTGCAAGATGTATGGAATTTAAGGAAAGATGGGGTAGATTAAAAGGTTGTAAAAATTTAATCAGTTCGGGTATTAATGGTTTAATTGTTTGTGGTGGTGATGGTTCATTAACTGGTGCTGATTTATTCAGAGCAGAATGGCCTTCATTAATTAAAGAATTATTAGAAACCAAAGAAATTACCGAAACTGAATATGAAAAATATAAATTTTTAAATATTTGTGGTACCGTTGGTTCAATTGATAATGATATGTCAAGTACTGATGCAACAATTGGTGCTTATTCTTCATTGGATAGAATTTGTAAAGCAATTGATTATATTGATGCAACCGCAAATTCTCATCAAAGAGCTTTTGTGATTGAAGTTATGGGTAGACACTGTGGTTGGTTAGCCTTAATGGCAGGAATTGCCACAAGTGCTGATTATATTTTCATACCAGAAAAACCATCATCAAGAAATGAATGGAGTGAACATATGTGTGAAGTCATTTCAAAACATAGAGAAAGAGGTAAAAGAAAGACAATCGTCATTGTTGCAGAAGGTGCAATTAATAATGATTTAGTTCCAATTACTTGTGACGACGTCAAAAACGTTTTAGTTGATAATTTAGGTTTGGATACAAGAATTACCACTTTGGGTCATGTTCAAAGAGGTGGACCAGCTGTTGCTTATGATAGATTTTTAGCCACTTTACAAGGTATTGCAGCAGTTGAAGCAATCTTATCTTCAACTCCTGAAACTCCATCTCCAATGATTGGAATTGCCGAAAATAAAATCATTAAAAGAAACTTAGTTGATGCTGTCAAATTAACCAAATCTGTTGCTGAAGCAATTGAAGCAAAGGATTTTAAGAGAGCAATTTCTTTAAGAGATACTGAGTTTAGTGAACAATTGAAATACTTCATTGCAATTAATTCGGCGGATTTTAATACACCTTCATTACCTTTAACGAAACAAAAGAAATTTGCGATTATAAATGTTGGTGCGCCTGCTGGTGGTATGAATTCTGCAACTTTTGCATTCACAAACTATTGTCTTTCAAGAGGACATAAACCATATGCAATTCATAATGGTTTTACAGGTCTAGCAAGACATGAATCAATTAAATCATTAAACTGGTTGGATATTGAAAATTGGAATTCATTAGGTGGTTCAGAAATTGGTACTAATCGTTCGACACCACAGGAGGCAGATATTGGATTAGTTGCTTATTATCTTGCAAAATATGAATTTGATGGTTTAATTGTAGTTGGTGGTTTTGAAGCCTTAGAATCAATTAATCAATTACAAGAGGCAAGAGAAAATTATCCTGCATTTAGAATTCCAATGGTTTTAATCCCTGCAACCATCTCAAACAATGTTCCAGGTACTGAATATTCTTTAGGTTCCGATACATGTCTTAATAAATTAGTTGAATATTGTGATATCATAAGTCAAAGTGCAAGTGCAACAAGAAATAGATGTTTTGTTGTTGAATGTCAAGGGGGTAATTGTGGTTATATTGCTACGTATTCACAATTATGTTCAGGTGCTGAATGTTCTTATGTTCCAGAAGAAGGTATATCTTTAGAACAACTTGAGTCAGATATTTTGAATCTGAAATTAAATTTCGAAATTGGCAAGGGTAAAAATAAAACTGGTAGAATCATAATCAAATCTGAATTAGCAAGTAAGTCTTTATCAACTGAAAAAATTAGTGAAATTTTAACACTTGAAAGTAATGGTAGATTTGATTCAAGAACTGCTATACCAGGTCATGTTCAACAAGGTGGTATACCATCACCAATTGATAGAACAAGAGCAACAAGATTTGCAATTAAAGCAATTGAATTCTTGGAAGATAATATTGATGTTGTTAAAAATGCACAAAACGAAATTGGAGAATTTGAAAATACGCCTGAAGTATCAGCAACTTGTGCTATTTTAGGTATTCAACGAAGTCATGTTAAGTTCAGTCCTGTCAAAGACATCTGGCATTTAGAAACTTGTGAAGGTAAAAGAGTAAGAAAGGAAATCTTTTGGGATGATATAAGAGAAGCTGCTGATATGTTAGCTGGTAGAGTTAAAGTTTAATTATATATGAGAAGGTTATGTTTACTTGATGTATTTGTTTTAGTTTTTTTAGTTATTTTGTAAGTTGATTTATATTTTTTAAAAAAAATTACACACATTTATATAAATTCATCCCAATCCCTTTCTAATGCTTTAGGTAAAATTTCGTTAAACATTTGATTTAATTTAAAATCTATTGATTTTTTATGTATCGGGAATTCCAAAATTTCATCAAATTGGTTTATTTTTACGATGATTTTTTTAGATTCCGATAAATTTAAAATCATGTCAAATAAATCATCAATGTCATAATTTGAGCTAAAATCGCATAGTTTGTATAGTGTTCGAAGTTTAATGTTTGTGAAAATTTCCGATGACTTAATTATGTTTAATTCAATCAAATTATCAAAGACAACTTCATATTCTTTATCATTAAATAGATTAAGATATGGGAAATTAGATAGCTTTATAAATTCACTTAATGAAAGTTTGTAAATCTCTAAAATGATTCCATTCTTCAAACCTTCAGGTTTCAGATTTCTAAAATCATTTAATATTGATTTTTTAAAAGATCCATACCTTTCTAACAACAAAGATTTGAAAAAGTTGGGCAGTATTAAATCAATTACTTGTGGATTTTCATCATACCATGTTTTAAATATTGAATTTTGGTCAGCTGATAGATATTCTTGTAAAATATGATATGAGGATATTAAATATAATGACCATTTATTTTGGTTCTGTAAATCTTGTAGTCGTTTAATATATATTTCTATTCTGAAATTCTGCAAAAGTCGGAAATATGCAGAGCAAGTCTTAATCTTTGATAATTTACTTTCAACTTTAGATAAAGTTGCATCAATGTTTTCACATTTAAAATCATTTGTAAATTTTAAAAAGTTTGATAAAAGCTCAGTTTCTAAGTAATCCAATTTTAAAATATTCTCATATTCTTCGAAATCTCTTAAATAATCTAGCTTATTAACTGTCGGGTCATCATCAATTATTAAATATGTTAGCATTCTAAGATAATTACATAGATTTACTTTATCTGATCTATCTTGAAACAAGTTTAAAAAATTTAATATCTTTCTCTTATTTTCCTTATCATAAACTGCTAGTAGAATTGTATAAATAATAACTATTTGATTTGATTTTGTATCAATCGATCTTGTATCAATTGATTCAATATTATAATCATCATCCTTTAGCCTACAATGTATTTGATTATATTCGGATTCCCAATTCATTATCCAACACGCCCGGTAGATTAATTTATTTATAGTTTCAGGTCTTTGTCATAAGATTATGATCTCCTGGGCAAATTCATGTCTGAAAGAAATACTAATCCGTACACCGCGAATAATCAATAAATTCAAAAAATTAAAAAAATGTTAAGCCTTCGTATTCTTCTCGTTCCGATCGTATCGTCTGTGTTTCCATTTTCCATTTCAGCATGAAAATATTTATTTTCCACTTCAGCAAGAAAATATTTAAAGGCCTTGGATGGGTATAAAAGTTACGTTTGAACGTTGAACAAGTTCTTTTTTTTCCTTAGCTGTGGCAAACTAGTTTTCTGATTTATTATGTTATGTTGTGTTAAAAAATGCCGTTTTACAGCAATTATTAGATTTTTTCTTTTCGGTTTTATGATTTTTTATTTACTGGATTATTTATATTATGCTTGGTTACCAAAGAACTATATCTTTGATCATGTTGAATTAAAGAAAATTGTTGATGAATCGTTTAAAGCAGTTCCAAGTGGTGATAAAACTGAACTTTTTTCAACATTAACTGAAAAGTTACAAGAAAAATATGGTAAAGATGTAATTAATGATTTCAATTTAGATGATTGGGTTTATAATAATGCAGGTGGTGCAATGGGTCATATGATTATTTTACATGCATCAATTTCTGAATATTTAATTATCTTTGGTAGTGCAACTGGTACTGAAGGTCATTCGGGTATCCATTTTGCGGATGATTATTTTACAATTTTAGCTGGTGAACAATATGCTGCATTACCAGGACAATTGGAACAATCAGTTTTCAAAGCAGGTGACCAACATCTCATGAAGAAGGGTGAATTCAAACAATACGCCCTTGCACCAGGTTCATATGCTCTGGAATTGGCTCAAGGTTGGATTCCTGCCATGTTACCATTTGGATTTTTGGATACATTAAGTTCAACTTTGGATTTTGTTACATTAACTAGAACTATTTACTTCACCGGCAAAGACATGATTAAGAACTTAATTCATGGTAAATTTTAATCATCTGTGAAGGAAAATGTGTGGAACAGTTTAAAAGTTTTTATAATCTTACATAAAAGTTTGGTTTCAGAAAAGTAATATGTAGTGTCTCGGTGTGCTTTTCTACTATTTTTTGTAAGCATGATAATTTTCATCTGTTTCCAGCAATTCTGACACATGCTGTGTATATATTGCAGCCTTAAATTCTAACTGGAGTAATCGATAGAAAATTGAGCGCTTCGGCTAATTGTTTGACAAGCTCGAAATATGTCGGCGATTCACCGAGCCTTCATCGAATGTGAAACAAGGCATGCATTTAGTCGTGATCAAGTCAAAGCAATCGTCTATTAAAGTAAGAAGGCAGTTTTTGATTTATTCCTCTAGGATTCAATTACCTCTTTAGCCAGGATCTCTGAGTGATTTTTAGTTGTTTCGTTAAATTCCAACTCGAGCCTACCATATGGTACTATTTTGACTTTGTATAATCGAGTTTTAATCATGAGTTTCGGCGCTACATGGAAATACTTAGCAACATGCAATTGGATTGCCAATTCAACTATAATAATATAAAAATTGAATTCTAAGATTGCAGTAGGGTTGCTAAAAATAGTACGAAAACTAAAAGTTTAAGTTAATTTATGTATCTGAGGCTAATGGATTCCTTTGTTTGCATGTAAGTTTCTCTAAAAAGGGTTGCCACTACCGTATTACATAATCTGTTTCAAAAACGAGCTGAAGAAATTGCGTCATGGTTCTGCAACATTTAAAACCCTAAAACGTTAAACTTTATTCGCTACAGAATTAAAACAAAAAACGTACAACAATTAAGGCTTTAGTGGGAATTATTTTGATTTATGCTCCACTTTAGAAGTAAATCTTCAATTTAGCGTATCAGCCAACTTAATTTTATAAAAACTATACGACGATCAAATAAATTGTTGAAATATGCTAAGTAGCTTAAAGTAAAAACAAAAATTAAACAATACTAGATCTGTTAATTATTTTTAATCTTTGTTTTAAAATCTCTTACAAAACATAAATTTTTAGTTAAGACTAAGTGACAATTTATAATTTTTATTCTTCTTCGTATTATTCTTTGTCTTGTTGTTCTCCGTATTTGTTTTTCGTTTTTTTTTTTCTGCAGAATAAAAAAATCCTCTTCATCGCTTAATATATTGATAATAATAGTATGATTACGTTTTTATTTTTTTAAATTGTTTTAATGTTCATGGTTGTACCCTCTTGTTTTTTTGAAATAATATAGTGTATTGCAAAATGAATGTAGGTGGAAAGCAAGAAAAAAAACATCAATTGATGAGGCATGGAAAGGTTAATTAACAGGTGTAGAAAATCCAATTAAGTTTGCATAAACAAAAGCCAATGAAATCCCAAGCAAAAAATTTTGGTCCTTTTGGGACTTTGTATTTCTTTATTGTTATTTCGTCTTCCAAGCAAGTGTATATGTAAAAATATTAAAGAAAACGAGTTTTAAATATTGATATTGATATTTTTGTTTTAATAAAGTGGAACAGCCAGAATTAATTCGTTGTTTTTGTAATTCTGACCTCGGTTGGGCCGCCAAGATAAATTCATTTAGTAAACAAGAGATAAAGATGCCTTAATATGTCACTTGAGTTTACCAAAATGTTTTAATAGGTAGAAAGCACATAAACCATTGTTTAGGAGGTTGAAATCGTATTTCAATTCTGTAGGCAGGTTTTTGACAGATAACAAGTTTTTAATGCGTGTTTTTTGCTATGAAACAATTGTCAATGAACAAATTGAATAAAATTTTGGGTAAAGTCCATATAGCTGTATAGAAAACTGCAAATGTTAGGGATTGAGACAATTACAGTAGTGAAAACATTTTTTGGTTCTTTTGGTTCATCTAACCCATCACTGAAAAGAGGCATCACAACCAAAACAGAATGCAACAAAGTAAAAGGCAATATTAGAATACCAATGAAACATAGTTAAAGAAAGTACCGATTTAAAAACTTGTAAAACAAAATTGTCGAAGGAACAAACGTGTTTGCACAAAAGAGCAAATAAACTTGAATCATCAAACGTCCTCCATGTTTTACTTCCTATTTCTTTATCTGATTCTAAGCATTTAGTTGCTTAATTTCATGGATTCATATGGATAAAAATATTTGTAGATTCAAAATATTGTTGATATTCATTCTGTTTTATTCTGATGTGAAAATTCGATATCATTCATTATTTATAGTTATTGTTAATTGTACATTTTATAATCAAAGTAAACTAAGGCTTTGCCACTTTTTTTGATATTCTCTTATAATAGTCATGTACAAATATCACATAAAACAAGTTTATAAAAAACAATAACTCAGCTCTATCCCTGTTCAGTTTTATAAAAAATTCATTTATTAAAATGTGATTTATTTTAACTTGCATTAAATTGTAATATCAAGTTACAGTTAATCGTATGGTATTTTCTTTATAACAAATTCTAGTAGTTTATTAAACTATCAGTTAAAATTAAAATTAGATATTTAGCAGATTTTTTATATGTTAATATCTAAAACTTCAAAAAGATTATTTGACAAATGTATATTTTCATTGAGTGCATAAACTTTCATGTCTTGTGGTGTCTTAAATTTCAACAAAATTTTGTTCTTCAAAGAAATAAAACCTTAATTTGTAGTATTGTTTAATGGATAGGCTGAAAATAGCTTTAACCATTTTTCAAATAATTACTAGAAATTGTTAGTTACAAATTTTGAGTCATCATGTTTCCGTGTAACAATTAATTTCATCATTAAGTATTTTATTCGCTTTTCAGTCTCCACTTACATGGTTTGCTTGTACTCTAATCTTAATTTAGCTCAAATGGCTATTTTCTTGGGCTTCTACCGCCAGATAAAGTATATTTTGTTTACTTTTAGAATGATTAAATATGGCTTTGACTGGATGCTTTTAAATAGCTCATTTTAATAGCTAGTTTCATGAATAATAAAATGATTTGCCTCATTCTTGTAGTTTGTTTTTTAATGCAACTATCCCTCTTATTGGCAACCAAAAAGTTATTTTCAGTATATATTTCATTTTCAAAGGGGTAACTATTTTGACTTTATTTTTATATTTACTTTCATAATACCAATCTGGAGAATTCCAATCACTATTGTTAAACTAGATCATACTGTTGATTTTCAACAGGTAAAGCATTCCCATTAAGGCTGGATAAATAAATTTTTATTTTATTAGTGAAAGATAAACATATACAGGTCTCTTTTTCTGAGGTTTGATTGATTATATGGTTTTTTTCCTAACAAACCTGCGGGCAGAGAAAATGGATAAAGGTCTATGGACTAGCAAGTACTCTTCTTTCGTTTGATATCAACTATAGCAACAATCAATGAGACTCTTGCTGACAACCTTTGACCACGTTAAGACGTTACCTCAAGTAATGCCAAAGTTTTCACAACTGTATAATCCCTTCAAGCAAAACAAATCAACGCCTTTTACAACCTTCTCTGGTCTATAAATGTTCATTGATTTGTATAACCAAATATGTAAAAGAAGTTTGAATCAAATATGAATCAATTACATAAACGAATAGCATAGTTTTATAGTTTTATAATACAACTCCATATACCATTTACTGAGATAAAGGACCGTACATACTTCTTTGAATATACATGACGAAACCCGGTAGTTAAATTAATAATGAATCAATTTGTGTAACAGAACCAGCATCTCATAATTACGATTATGTATGTTATTAAATAATTGTTAATTATAGATTTTAAAATCATATCGTATAAATAATCCGGTTGTAAAATAAATTGAGAGAATTAAACTTATATGACAATGTACAATTGATCGTTTTTGAGCAATATGCAGCACCTCTAAAATTATGCGCCACGTGTTAAATTATGATTTCGATTCGGTTTATAATTTTATAATAAGGAACTAAAGTTTTACTGCCACTTACACAATAACGGAAATGATCATATTCGATACTAAAAGCCTTTCATAAAATTTAAAATCCTGTAAATTTGAAAAAGAGCATGTGAGTCCTTTTCAATTCATATCAAAGTTTTAAAATCTTTTGAACTGAAGCTTTGTCAATTCTTTTTTAAAAAATAAATGTGATGACTTGTCAAATTAAAAAGTGGGACAAAAGTATCTATTTGGGCATGAGTCCTGCCAAAAGGGCTAAAGAAATGAAACAAACCATCGGGATATTGACTGAACCAGTTATTTATGAGACGATCTCGATCAAACAACAATTTCGATCGGAAATAAATTTAAGCGTACGTAATTTAAAGTTGTGGCTTAGCCAATAGGAGGCCAATTTGCCCGTTCCTGCATGTACGAGTTAATCAGAGCAAGCATATAACAAAATTATTTTCTCATAGTAGCTTATTTGTTGATTTTACTAACCATATAATTTTTGAGCCTATAAAAATAATTCTATTTTTAACGAAATTTTTGTTATCTAATGACTGCACGCATGAGTATTATATATATAATTAACATTCTATGATGCGGACCAAATTAAAGCCGGAGATTTTGAAATCCTAATTCAGAGAAGACGTAAAAGATTGTGAGCTTTTTCAAATAAGTTTATCTCAATGCAGTAGAAATATGCCAAAATTATCAACGTACGACGAATCTTGCTAGGATGGGAATTTTTGTTTTTTTTTTTTCAATTTTTGATGGCTTTTACTAAAACTGCATTTCAGTTCTCCATATAAAGTTGACATTCTATGGATAAATAAAAGAAAACAACAACAATTTAATTATTAGAAATTATAATAAAACACAGATTTTTATACTACTTAATATAAGTATGAAAACGTGAAATGCGATAACTGAAGTCTTTATAAAAGTAACATATGTAGCAAGCAAAACAAAATAAGGTTTTTAGCACAGTCTACATATTTTTTCGCAGTATCCGAACTTGCAAATGTTCTATGCAGGAAGAAAAAAGGGAATTAACTAGGTACACATAAAAAATAAAAACTGAAACACCGAGATACCGAAACATAAAGAAAAGCTTTTCGAAATTTGTTACATTCTGTAAAATGTAACAAGCGCAAGTAAAGATTGAACAGAGTCTAGGCACTTTTTGGGCAAAGTATTATCGGCCAGTCCCTTCCTGCAGGCTGCATAAATGTTTCGGCAACTGCAGAAAATGCGACATGTCCCCCAATTTTGATCTGCAGTTGACATGCACTGCATCAAAAAGAGGTTTAAAAGTGATGGACTTATGGACGCCATAATAAGAAAATATTTTTTTTGTCTGGCGTTTAAAAAAGCAATTCAATTTCTACCGTCAGCAATTTAGTTAGGGCCGATTATCGACTTAGCTGATCCTGTTTCTGTTCCTGTTGTTGGATTTACATCCACAAGGGAAATTGCCTTACACAATTCTAAATCTGTTTAGGTTTTTCCTGTTGTTGTATTCCTTGCTCAAAACAGTCATCTTGATACTCGACAGCTCTACTAAGACATACATTTTATCTTTTTGAATTAATCTCTGACAGATTCCCACTGCCCTCACTGCATCGAATGAAAATGAAGGATAAGTTGCCTTCACACAATAAAAGGACAACTTCAATATCTTCAATTATATCTAGCAACAGAGGAAGGAAATTTTCAACACACTCAAAAAAATCATCAATTTCTTCATCTACCAACAAACTCCTTAATACAAATATTACAACACATAATGATATGGCAAATCTATTTTTACATACATGGCTAAATTGCGGAAAATTTGCACTTTCACTTAATTCAAATTATTCCATTGCTATCAATTGTTTTGAATCTGCTTTAAAAATTTCGCCAGCAAATAATGATGCTATTAATTTATTGGTGGATTCATTGACTAAGAGAGATATAATCTATGCAAATTTTAATGGTATTAGTTCAACTATTAATTTAATTAATTCTGCAATTAATTATTATCCTGAATTGGGTAATGATATAAATTTACTATCAAAATTATCAAATAATTACTTATTACTTAATGATTTTGAGAAATCTCATGCAATTGTCTCATCTGCTTTAGAGAATAACAAAAATAGCCCTTTGTTGTGGTTAAGTTTGGGTAAATCTTTGAATAAACTAAACTTATTAGAAGATTCAATTGAGGCTTTAAAAAATGCTTTGTACATGTTACCAAAAGAATTGGACGAAAATTATGTTAGTATTGCTAGAAATATTCATTTAGAATTAGCCCACATTTTGGTTAATGATGCAGATTTGGAATCTGCTAAATATGAACTAATTGCTGCATTATCATTGCCACCACCAAGTGATCCAATCGAGATTAAAGTTTGTGTTTCACTAATTAAACATTTAATTATGTTATATGAGAAGTCTGATAATATATCAAATTCTTTGCAGCTTTGTGAACTTGCTGAAAAAATTTTCCCAAATGAATCAAATATTTTATTACTGTATTCTTATTTGTTATTAATGCATGATAAAACTTTTTTTAATCCAAATAAGGCAAGAAGACTGTTACACAATATAATTGAACTGGATAAATATTATATAACTTCATCAAATATAGTCGAGTTTATCAATTTAAAAAATGGAGATTTTCTACCTTGGCTTTTATTGACCGATTGTTACATTGATTTAAAATATGATACAATCGCATTTGATTGTTTAGAGGTTGCGATAAGAAAAATTCATTATCCAACAATTTTACCAGACTTTAAGACTTTAGCAATTAAAATTTTAAGAATCACAGATAGTGATTTACTAAAAAAGGATTTGAATTTGTTTATTAACGCATTGGATAATTCACCTAAATTAAACTTAAATCGAACTTTTACAACTATTGATCTTTTAATGATGACTTACGATGAAAGAACTCAATTTTTAAACAATGAAAATGAAAATGAAATTCAAACACAGAGTCCGATAGGAAGTCCTGATCAAATCCAATTGCAACATCAATTACAGCCTCAGTATCAATCTCAATCTGAGTATCAATCTAACACTCTGCCTCAATATCAACAATCGCCAATTCAATCAATTGTTAAACCAAATATAAATAACTTAATTCATCCAACTGGAAGTGAGAATCATTCAACGCCTTTAAGCGTGGGACAAAATATACAACAACTACCACCAAGTCCAGATCAAAATAAAACACCAAGAAGAAAGGCTAAATCAAAAAACAGTTTACCAAAAAATAAAGTGCCAAATGAAACAACGAGAAATGTGATGGATTCACCTCCAAAAGATGGTGGATCTACAATAATGTATTCAACAATAGAGGGGCAACAATTAAATGGTGGATATTTAACACAGCAACGACAATATGAACAAGGTTCACTAGAACAACAAAGAAATACCGTTGAACCAAATACATTCGAAACTAGACAAAGTTTACACCAGCTGCAAGCACCACCTCCAGTTCCACCTGGGATGTTCATTCATTCAACTCCACCACCACTGCATCGCCAATTTAATAATTTAGAGTATCAACCACAATCGATTCCTAGAAAGGGTGAAATCCTACAAATGCAACAAGGCCAACAACAAAACACACACAAGCACCTGCAACATATGTCACAATTTCCACACTTCCAGCAAATTCCCATATCACAAGTATCATCTAATCAGCAGTATCATTTACAGCATCAGCAACATCAACATCCACAAAATATGTATCAACAACCACAAGTTGAATTGCATGCTCATCAACAACCTCAACTAGCACCACCACTAACGCCACAGCAACAACAACAACAACAACAACAACAACAACAACAACAACAACAACAACAACAACAACAACAACAACAACAACAACAACAACAACAACAACATTATAATCAACACCCATATCATCAGCCTTCACAATCTCAATTAGAACAAATGCAGCAAATCCCAATGATGCAAATGCAACAGTTAAGACAGCCACCTTTACAGCTGGGTCAAGTGCCACCACCTCCTCCGGGGTATTTCCAACAACAGCAAGGTCATCTACTTCCTTCTCCACAGCCAGATCAAAGATCGCCAGTAATGCAAAATCAACAACCTCAACTGTACCAAATTCCATCTGTTATGGCATTTCCTGGTCCGATGCTAGTGTCGGGACCCCCACAAGGATCCTCGCAGGGGCCAGCTGGTGTCTACGGTGCGTATTACTGATTAATAATTAAGAATATATTGATGACACATACTGATTTATTTGTAATTTCTGTATACCACAAAAAACCAATACCAATACCAACCAATATCCAGTACTGAGTTCACAACTCGACTCCCCAGTAATGAATGTTTCATGTCCGGAATATTGCCTTACACTTTTCCCCTGAAAACGAGCAAATTTCCGAAACACTTCCCTGCATCAAAAATAAGTTGAAACTTTGATTTCCTCTTGATTGCTAAATTCCGAAACGCGAAACGCAATAAATCCAGTGCAGAGAAAAAAGAGAAAAATAAAGTCTAATCGGTGTCCCACTACGTAATTTTTCTGCAGATTGGAGGGGGTTGCATATTCCACCCATAGGGCGAAAAAGTTTAAAAAAAGTTCAGGAACCATGACAGACAGGAGCATTATTACCATTGAAGTGGGGTATCACATTGAACAATTGTTATTATGAAATAAGAACTAAACTATCAAAAATACACAACTGCGTTTATAACTTGGAACCATGAACAAAGTTAAAACCTTTGGTAACGTCAGCCTTAACCTTTTCAACGGCATGTTTTGTCATCAAAACTTCTTTTTCACTTAGAGATTCAGGAAATTCAACAATTTCAATACCACTGCTACTCAAGACTATTGGCAAACTAAAATATTGTGTGTTTTTGGAAACGAAGTAGGGTAAACTTTTTGAAGTTTTTAATTCGTCAATTTTGACAAATGCAACTTCCTTAATTATTTTATTAAATTTAATTGCATCAAGTAGATTATCAACAAATCTATATGCTGCAGTTGCCATTGATAATGTTGCTGAACCTTTACCATCTTTTGCTTTAACCACTTCATCGCCACCAAATTGAACCCTATTAATCAACTTGTCGTATTTGGCATTATCATTTTCAAAACTTTTATTCCATGAATTAAGAATTGGGACAATGGAATCACCTGAATGACCACCAATTGTAATGACATCATTGTATAAATCAGATGGTAAAATACCATTACCTAAAACAATACTCATAAATTCTTCTAATCTTAAATTGTCCAAGGTTGTAATACCAAAAACTTTCTTTGGATTGAAAACACCTAATCTTTTCAATTCTTCAACAGCAATTGGAACAGTTGAGTTGACTGGATTTGAAATAATACAAATAAATGCATCTGGACAACTGAGACCTGCTTGATGAACTAAATTTTTGACGATACCTGCATTAATTTTGAATAAATCATCTCTAGTCATACCAGGTTTTCTTGGAATACCAGCAGGGATAATAACAATATCGGAGCCCTTCAATGCAACTTTAATAGTTTCATTGTCTTCTCTACTTGATGGAACATAACCTTTGATTGTTTGATGAGTTGGAATATGTGATAAATCTGCAGCAACACCAGGAGTATTAACAATATCAAATAAGGATAAATCATCAATTTTAGAATTCAGTCTGAGTAAAAGTGAAAGCGGTTGACCAATACCACCTGCAGCGCCTAAAATCGTAGCTTTAACCATTATGTATTATATTTATGTTTATGTTTGTATATTATATACTTGAACAAGGAAACCAGAAAACAGCCACTGAAACATCGATTTCCTTCACGTCCCCCCACCAGAGATAAAAAACATTTTGCAAAATTCAAAATTCAAAAATCAAAATTCAAAATTCAAAAATCAAATTGACTCACTTGGTGGGGGCTTTTTTTGACGAATTGGGTAACTTTTTACCGCAAAAGTGGGGTTTCCCATGAAATCTTACAGGAATCGTGGGAAAAGTGCTGGGGAAACAAAATATTTGGCAGAATTGTTGCAATTGCAATTGCTAACACACTTGAAATACATATACATACTATCTTCGGTATCTAAACATGTTGAGGAACTGTTGTCTATCTGCAAAAATCGGAAAATACCTGCAATTTGATTCGGGCAGAGACATCTCGATACTTCAAATTTTAATATTCACTTTTCTAAAAAAATGACACCATATGCCCTAATTTAGTCTTAACTCATAAACTAATCAAAATACCAACTACTTCATGAGTAAACAAGTAATCACAACTTTAGGAAAACGATTTCAATCAACATATAAAGGACCTGGGGTCTCCTATCTTTCTGAAACCCCAAAGGATGGACCAACTCACAAACCTTTATCACCAGCTCAAAGGGCATATTTGGAAAGAGTTATTCGGGTTGATCAAGCAGGTGAATTAGGGGCAGATTTAATTTATGCTGGACAGTATCTAGCATTATCACATAATAAAAGGGTCAAACCGATTATTAAACATATGTGGGAACAAGAAATTCATCATCGTGAAACGTTCAATCAACTACAAATTGAACACAGAGTTAGACCATCAATTTTCACACCGTTTTGGAAAATTGGTGCATTTGGTATGGGATTTGCAACTGGCTTTATGAATAAAGAAGCGGCAATGGCATGTACTGAGGCCGTTGAAACGGTTATTGGTAAACATTATAATCAGCAATTGCGTGTATTATCAAATAACTTTTCAAATATACAAGATTTGGAAACTGGGGAAATCTCAACTTCTAAGGAATTAGATCATTTGAAGGGCACTATTAAGATATTTAGAGATCAAGAACTAGAACATTTAGATACAGCAATTCAACATGATTCCAAAAATGCAAGACCTTATTGGTTACTAACGGAAACTATAAAAGGTGTTTGTAAAACTGCTGTTTATCTCGCTGAAAGAGTTTAAACTTTAAAACTTATATGTAGTGCTATAAAAATAACCTAATCAAAATTTATGTAATAATAGGAAATACATTTGTTTTGACTAACGAAAAGTGGATTAAAATTACAACTTCTATTAAATCTATTTGAGCATTTTTTTTTGATTATATTAAATCATTATAAATATTGACAGATTGTATCACACTTGATGATAAGTTTGTTATATCAGAAAATTCATTGATAGATATTTTAGCAAAACTTTTATCACTTAATTTTTTATGATATCCGGTCCAAATTTTATCGGTTTTTAATTGGGGTGTACATTCTATTTCTTCAAACTTCACAACTTTGGTACCCACCATTTTGAACACAGAATTGACTACAACTAATAAATCATCATATGATATAAAACCGTCCTTATCTCTATCATACATTTTAAATGCCCATTTGAGTTTTTCTTCAACACTTCCTCGTGATGCAATACTTAAACTTTTAATAAAATCTTTGAAATCAATTTTTTGTTTGTTGTCAATATCAAATGCTTCAAATGCATAAGTGGCAAACTCGGTTGGATCACCGAAAGGATAAAACTGTTTATGTATTTTAATAAATTCCTCCTTTGTTAATTCACCATTATTTACATCTCTTTTGAATCCTTTATACCATTGATGTAACTCTCGTGTTGAAAATTTTGTCTCCTGTCGAAGTAATAATACTTCCTCATTACTCAATTTACTTGTCTTTTGGCCCATTATTGTAATTTAAGATAAATGCAATTGGTGTTTTATTTTAGTATGTTCACGAAATAAGAGTAATCACAAGGTACAGAACACTTATTTTTGATTTTCATGTTCGATTTAACAAATGTGCAATGGATTTTCCGAGAGGGGGGGGACATCACTTGAAACTTGTAGATTGCGGACTAGCGAGAGCTTCTTCCCTGGTGGGAAAACGACAACTTCGTGGGAAATGACACTTTTTTTCCCACAACACACACTTTTTTCTTATGGGAAAATGTACCAATTGCTAAATCATCTTTTAAGAGTCAAACTCTTGTACAACAGTATCACATTTATTAAAAACCCTGGACAAAATCCTTTTTTTCGTAATCAGATGGATTTTCTTCATCCAACTTAAATTTCAATTAATTTTATACAAAAAACTATAACAAAACGTTACTTAAACTAATTAAGGCTAAACCTATGAAACACCATTGTAAAACCTTTTCTTGTTTACCACCAAATCCAATTGCGCTTGCAAACATTTGTAATGAAATAAAAGTTAAAAATCCTGAAGTTAGAGAAAGCAAAACTGCGATTATTATTATGCTAATTGGATCATCCATATCTAGTTTCCCTTTAAACATATAATATCCAATGCATGCACCAATTGGTTGTGAAAGACCACCTAATGAACCACTGATTAATAATGCTTTTGCTCTAGAATTTAATGCAATATATATTGGCAATGTCATTGTGAAGCCTTCAACAAAATTATGAATAAACATAGAAAGGAAAATGGACAATCCTAATTCAGGGTTTGTTTTTGATGTGGAATACATTATGAAACCTTCAGGAAATTTGTGTAATGTTATTGCCAAAACTGTTTGCAAACCAATTGAAAGTAATCTTGATAATGGAGTTTTAATATGATGATGATGTTCAAAATGATCTTCTTCAACTGAACCATGACCAAATTCAACATCTTTATCTAATACACTGTTTGAGATAGCTGGTGTTTTAATATGTGCTGGTGATTCCGTACTTTCAGGAAGTAATGGTTCTTGATCATGCGATACAATATCAGTAATTGGACTATAATGATATTGATTATTATTATCTTGAGAAGCTTGTAGTGTTAGTGGTGGTGATTGTAGTGTATGATGATTATGAATTGAACTATAATTATTTAATACGGTATGATCATTTGCAATTAATGGTGAACGAATATCTAAATTTGGATACCTAGATGTAAGTTCGGCTCTATCCGTAATCATGTGATTTTTATTAGGGAAAAATAAAACATTTTCTTCTGATGGATTAGAACAAAAATGCAAATTTGGTGTTTCATGACGATGTAATTTATTCAACGTTAATATATCATCAGTGCAACAATCGATGTCTCCAAAACATTCGCCTGTTTGTGATTTACCTTTCAACTTTCGTATTGATAGGTCAACTAATGAAATTGTTTTTGACTTATCGAGTAATGGTTTTGCGTTACATTGACGATCATCTGCACTTGCAATTTCGGGCTCTTGTTTTGAATGTGATTCTGGAATTTGCAAAATTGAAATTTTGTTTTCTGGTGAACTATTACTTGATGAATTAGAGATGTTTTTACTCTCTTGGATTGCATTGTCTTTAGATTCATCTGTTTCAAAACTATTAGCATGGACATGTAAGTCTGACTGAAAATTACCGTGTGAATGTTCATGATGATGTGAATTTTCATAAGCATGTGCATGTTCATAATGAGGTGCATGTTCTTGGCCATCATGATGAAAATCTTGATTTAGATGTGAATGTGAATCTGAATCTGAATTATTAAAATCTTCATCCGGAGCATCGTGGGCACAATGAACTAAACTTTCATTTGTAAATAAATGAATGAGAAGATTCATTAAAAAACAAATGCCGATTCCTGAAAGATAACAAGAAATCTGGGTAAATTTAAGTAGTCTTGAATGTTCATGTAATTCGGGTATAAGTTTAAAATAACTGTGAGATTTCGGTAAAAGTTTATAAAGTGAAGTGAATATTAAACACCCAGAAGATAAAGCTAATGAGCAGATCAAAAAATTTGTATCTTGAGATATGTTGAACGGTTTGACGGCAGCCCTCTTGGGAAATAACTTAGCATAGATTACATCCAAATAGATGACGCAACAACCGAGGATCGTTATTAAAGATGTTAACAAAACGAGCACCCAGCCTTGATCCATTTTTTTGTGTATGATATAAGTTGGAAGACCTGAAGACTTACCAAACTAGCAATAAAAGGAAGAAGAAACGGGAACCAGGTAAAGTGGAAGCTTCACAGCAGGACCAAGCAGTTTCAAGTCTGAAGGAAGGATCTTGATTGACCCGCTGGAAAAAGAAATGCACAATGCAAATTCTGTAGAACACTCCGAAATGGCGAGACACCCTGTTGGTGAAGCAACTAACATACAAAATACAAATTACAAAACACCAAATAGAAAACACAATACACACACACTGTTCAGAAACCAAGAGTTCTACTAAGACCTTGTTAGACTTTCCTCTGCATTAACGACATCTTGTGTCGTTGTATCAGTTGTCCCTATCTGGTTACTCATCATTCAGTGTAGATTTAGAATTTAAGAATGCAATTTTAATTTAAATTATACTTCTATCCACTCTCGATGATGCCCTCTGGCAACTAACGATGTGGAATAAAATATATAGCTATGAGCACTATGTCTGATATTGGACGGTAGTGGTACCAATAGTAACAAATTAAAGAAAGAAGAAACAATGAATTAAAAAATCCAGGCGAACCTTAAGTATAAATAGGCAGAAAACACGAAATGGAAAATATTTCAAAAAATTTCGCATGAAATGAGAGGGTGTTGGTTTTTTAATCGAGGGTTTCTTATAGATAGCCATTTTTTTGGTATGTGATTGAATAGTGACAACGGCTAAACCAGGTTTGGAGACATTGTACTTAGCCAAGTGAAAAGTGTTTTCATTGATTTTGAAGTAGTTTTCAGAATGTTTTTATTGCTTTAGTTGCCTTTGATCCCTGAAACATTCAGTGATTCAAAGAGTCTTCATTGTATATTCCCAAAAAGGAAATTTTAACTTTGCAAAACATGTTTCAAATATTTGTTTTATCGTTAGTTTATGTTAAGGAAACTTTCAATTAAAGATGTCTTTTTTTTACTATCTTTATAGTTTTATAAGATAACAGGTTTGGCATCAATTTATCTAACATGTTTTATCTTGGTTTCTTCTTAAATTACGACTATTTTTTTAAATAAAGATTAAGGTAATCAAACATGGAAACCATAACACCTACATTTGAAAAAGGAGATTCTATTGTTTATTCTCCTTCAACTTTTAATGAGCTTGAGAAAATAATTTCTTCAACTAGTAAAGGATCAACTATGGATGAATATTCAGGTTCAAATGATACTACACATGAAAAAAGCATACATGAGGATTTAAGAGTTGATGATGATAATGAGGAAACAAAATTAATAACAAAAAACCCATTTCATTTTTTTGAAAAAAAAGATTTTGCATTACTAGTCCCAGCTCTAGTATTTAATGCTTTATGTGCGGCTACTGATATTGCAAGCACAATAATGATTAATAAAGCGTTTTCATTGTTGACAGATTTTCAACTTGGAATATATTCAAATAAAAATGATTTTTTAAATAAGATTAAACTACCAGTTTTTGGCATTATTTTGATTGGTTTTGGTACAACGTTATTTGGGTGGTTAGAAACTACATTATTTACATACCTTGGGGAAAAGCAACAAATTAGATGTCGTCAACAACTATTTAATTCGTTATTATGTAGAGACTTAAGTTGGTTTGAAAGTAATTCGAACTTTGATGGTGATCTACTTCAAGTTAATCGATCCGTGGAAGAATTTCGAGCTTCAATCAGTGAATATCTTTCAATTCTCTTTAAAAGCGTTTTTTCAATCGTTGCTTTAATTATCATTAGTATGATTTATTCATGGAAACTAACATTATTAATATTTGCAATTATACCGATTATAATTTTTACGATTATTATTTTTGGCAATAAAATTGATAAATGGGCAAAACTTGAGGATGATTATACATCAAAAGGAATTGCCTTATTAGATTGGAATTTTACATCCTTTCTATGGGTTAAAATTATTTATTCAAAAGATTTGGAAATTGAAAAATTCAGTAAAATTTTAGATAGTGTTGAAAATTCCTTTAGGAATTTTTCAATATTTGCAAATATTGTTGCTTCAATTATGAAAACTATTTCACTTATGTTATTTGTTCAAAGCTTTTGGTTTGGATCATACCTAGTTAGACATAAAAAGGATTCCGGTAGTGATATTATATCTGCTTTTTATTCATGTTTAAAACTGGCAATGACAATTGGTAACTTATCGGTTATTGCAGTTGTTTTTCAAAAGGCCAACACCTCATTTAAAAAAGTTGTTAAGTTTTTAATAAGTAATGAAGACATTAAGGAATTCAACAAACCTTTACTAATACCAGAAAAAGATTTAGTTGGTAATATTGAATTGACTGACGTTAACTTTAAATACAATGTAAATACTGAAACACAAGAACAAAAAATAGCAACAACAATATTAAGCAACGTTTCTTTGATAATTGATCCATTCAAAACA
This sequence comes from Pichia scutulata, assembly GCA_030560845.1. Lineage (NCBI taxonomy): Eukaryota > Fungi > Ascomycota > Pichiomycetes > Pichiales > Pichiaceae > Pichia > Pichia scutulata. The sequence goes on from JAKTWB010000082.1 coordinate 87,042, forward strand.
ACTTATATTATTGGTAAATCTGGATCAGGTAAGTCAACAATTGCAAATATATTACTAAAATTATATAAACCATCGTCGGGGACGATTACAATAGATGGTCATAATTTGAATGAGTTAGATACTTTTTGGCTAAGAGATCAAATAACATTAGTTCAACAATTTCCTAAAATATTCAACGATACATTAGAAAATAATATTTTATTGGGTACATCATATAATTCAATTGACTCCAATGAAGTTATTGAAGCTATTAAATACTTTAATTTGTTGAATCTAATTGAGGATTTACCAGATGGATATCAAACATATGTTGGCAAAACAAATGATAAAAAGAATAATCTAGTTCAATTAAGTGGTGGGCAGGAACAAAGACTAAACTTAGTTAAAGCAAAATTGAAAAACTCAAATATTCTCATTTTAGATGAAAGTATATCTGCGTTGGATATCCAACAAAGAGAATTATTTATGGAAAAGATTCGCCAATGGAGGAATAATAAGACAACAATTATAATTACACATGAATTAGCTCATATTAAAGATAACGATATGGTTCATTTTATTGAGAATGGTAAAATTGCTGAGTCTGGCTTAAAATATGAACTAGTTAATTTATCGGGCAAATTTGCAAATTTAGAAAGTCAAGGTAAAACTGGAGAAAATTTTGGAAGTAAACTTAAAAGAAGATCATTGTTTTTTGATCTTGAAGATAAAGGAGATATTGAATCACAAGTTATTGATAATATTAATGAAACAAATGAAATTGAAGAGGGAAAAAATTTATTATCAGATATAAGAGCACCAATTTTAATTGCTTATAAATTACTAATTAAATCATTATCAGTTAAGTATAAATTTTATTACATGATAGGTTTGTTCATTGTAGTTTGTAATGCAGTTCTTTCACCGGTTTTTTCATTTTGTTTTTCTAAATTAATAACAGGTATTATACCACAACATGATGGTACGTTAATCACCACTTATGAACAATTAAAATGGTCTTTAATTGCAACTGCAATTGCAATTGTGATAGGTTTAACAACATTTATTTCAACAACAATTTTAGAATTTACAGCTGAAAGATTATGTAAAACTTTACAAAATTTGACATTACACAAAATATTGAAACAAGATGTTGAATTTTTTGAATACTTGAATACAAATGAAATTTCAACATTATTAATGAATGATATTAGAGATTTCAGGACAGTTTTTTCATCAAACCTATCAAGATTGATATCTGGTATTGCAATTAGTTTGGTATGTATTATCTGGACGTTGATTTTGGGATGGAAGTATGCATTAGTTGGATTTAGTTTCTTCCCATTATTTGGAATTTGTAGTTTCATCAGCACAACACTTACTCAAAAGGCAGAATTTCAATATAAAGATTCATTAAATGAAACGGAATCAATTATTTATGAAACAAGAGTTGGCATAAAGACGATTATGTGTTTAAATCTTCAAAATTATTTCAATGCTAAATTTGAAAAATCGTTAGATAAAGTTTTAATAAACGGATTAAAAAGAGCAATTTCTATGGGATTTTCAATTAACATTATTTATTTATTGATCAATATTGCACAATCAATAATGCTGTATTATGGATTTAAATTAGTAGCAGATGGTGAATACACATTAGTTAAAATGATGCAAATTATTATGATGATTTTAATGTCTGTTTCATTTTTATCTGAATTAATGACTTCAGCGCCTGGATTGTATCGTGGATTAAGAGTTTCATTAAAACTGGACAGGTTGATTTTTAAGTTAAATGATGACAATAGAAGAGATGAATCAAATGGATACTTGACGCCAAATTTTAAAAATCTTCAAACAGAAAATGTAATTTCTTTTAATGATGTTAAATTTTCATACCCAACAAATCCAAATTCAATAGTTTTGAATAATTTGAAAATGGAGATTCCTAAAAATAAAGTTGTTTCAATTATTGGAGAATCTGGATGTGGAAAATCCACAATTATGTCTTTAATTTTGAGATTATATTCAATAAAAAAGAACATTGATGATAGGTCATTATTTAAACAAATTGAAATTGATGGTTATGATATAAATACGATCAAATTATCGCATTTAATGGCCAATATTTCGGTAGTTACACAAAAACACTATTTTATAAACGGCACAATTAAAGAAAACCTGCTATATGGTAATAAAGATAGACATGTAATAGATGATGTAATGATTTTAAAATTGTTGAAAAAATTGGATTTATTATCGATTGTTAAAAATAGTCCAAAAGGTTTAAATTCAATATTATCAAATAATAGCAATTTAACAGTTAGTGGTGGCCAAGCACAAAGATTATCAATCGCTAGGGCACTATTAAGAAATTCAAGTATTTTATTATTGGATGAATTTTCATCATCTTTAGATTCAGAAACCACAAAACTAGTGTTGAAAGTTTTAAGGGAAGAATCGTCAAGGCGATCGGTTATTTGTATAACACATCAGGAAAATATAATGAAAGATTCAGATTTTGTGTATTTTATTAAAAATGGACAAGTTTCTGAGTTTGGTAAATTTGATGAATTGTTGAAAAACAATAGTGATTTATACAGCATGGTTTATAATACGATGTAGCATAATCAGTATGTACGAATAAATAAAAAAGAAATTAGGTTCACTTTATTAAGCAAGGATTATATTTATACATATCTCCAGGCTATGCTTCACTTTTGTTTTTATAGATGGAGTACAGCATAAGGAACATCGGGTTCATCACCATTTTCATCCTCTAAACAAACTTCTAAAATTAATGTCTTTTCATGTTCACTTAAAGGTTTTTTAGTGACCAATTCGATAATTTCTGTAATTTTCATTTTATATCTAGGTTCCATTTTTTTAACATAAAATGATGCAAATAATAAAGATACCCCGTAGGACATCATTGATAATTCCAAGCCTTCTTTTTCTTTAAAATAATCAACTATTTGCTGTAATGTAAGGTCTCCATATAAATCAAATCTATCCCAAATTTTATCATATTCTTTATTACCATATTTACCCTTTGGACTTGCAATAGGCTCAGAAAATCCGAAAAATGGTAATGCTAAATTGATGAATCCGTTTTTATATTTTTCAATGTTTTTCTTTGCATCAACAACTTTGTATAATTCTAAACATACCAAACCTGTAACCAATGCAGTTGTTGTGGCAATTGCCGGGATAATTCTTCCGGCAATAAATTTAGTTTTCGATTTATCAACAGGTTCAATTGAGTAATTTAACGCCCTACAATTTGATGCAGCAGTGATAAATTCAATGTGGTGGTTTGTATCATCATCCTTTTCAAATTCAACAGCTGATAATCTATATCCAACTAATGATGAAGGTGATGGTAAACTTGAAGATAATTTTTCAATTATTGATTGATCGGTTACTAAAGCTGAATTTGGATCAGGATCCGAATCATTAACTTGAATTTTTAAATCTGCTTTTGGACTCCACTCTGGGATTTCAATTTTTGATAAAACTTTAGAATAATATTCTTTATCAGGTTCACCTTGATCTCCCTTTAATCCATAAACATAAGCCAATAAATTTGCACTACCAACAATGAAATCAAAATGATTTTCATTATTAATATCGAAAACCAAAGCATCAGGTGCTCTCTTTGGACTTGTCCAAAATGGTTCCCCTTTAGAAGTAACTGCATCTTTTGGGAAATTATACAATAATTGTTTAATATCATTTGAGAATTTATCTTCAAACTGTAATCTTGCCCATTTGATACAATCTTCAAAAGTATAAGGTTTATCAGTTGTTAAATATGAGTTAATTGATTCAAGAATACCTTTAATGTCACCACTTTGCTTTAAAATTGTTTCAACAAAATTAGGTTGTGATAAATACATGTTAACATTTTCTGGAGATTCATTAAAATAACCTTGAAATAAAGATTTTGCCCATGCAATTGTATGATCGATTTTATTTGGGAATGATCTTAAAGTACATAAAGGAATTGATTTTTCTGGAGGATCTCTTGAAGAAGAGTAGGATTCTGTTAAATTTGGAATGATAACTTGTGTGTTACCCTTTGTACCTAAAGTACCAGATTCTAATAAAGGTTTTCTAAAGAAAACACATCTTCTATCAACATAGGTTCTAGCTTCAACGTTATCTAAAGCATTTGTAACAAAATCCAAATTCTCCCAAAATTCATTATTGAAAATATGTTCAGTTTCTTCACCAACTTTATCAATTCTTGAATCAATTTTACCAATTAAATCAGGATTCATAACTGTAACTGCCTTTGAAGAAACATCAGATTTATTTAATCCCACATCTTTTGGTCTATATAAGAATTGTCTATTTAAATTTGACTTTTCGATTGTATCATTATCGGTTATGAAGATTTTACCTTCTGGACCAGTTGCAATTCCCATCATTGCCCAATTTTTAAGCATTTCACAACCAATTGCACCTGAACCAACAAGGAAGATTTTCAGATTTGCGAGTTTTTTCTGGAATTCTAAACCGAAAACAGCAATTTGATTATCATATCTTGAATTGATTGGTTTACAGGAATTTTCATCTCTTGGGTATTCTGGAGATTCGGGTAATGACTCTAGTGAATCAAAATATAACCATTGTTGAATTGGAACGAATTTACCAGAACAACCTTTTAGAACTTCTTGAGCTAACAAACCACCATAGAATGCAACTATTGCAGGCAAATCACCTCTTGCACCATAAGAAAATTCCTTAATCAGGGATTCACTAAGGTCAGATTCAGAGAGAAAATTTGAGTATTTTGGAATTAATTCTTTAGTTAACTGTAAAATTTCTAAAGCATCATTTTCATTATGAGGTCTTGGTAATTCATTATTATGTGAAGTTTTGAATTTATCCAAAGCTTGAAATGCCAAATGTAATTGAATTGGTCTATCGAATTTAGCAAAGTCAGAAATCATAAATTCTGGATTTAACAATTGAGTTGATAAATCTTGGAAAGATTTCTTAATTGGGACTTTAACTTCCGTATATAAACCACCTTTTTCATATTTACCCCAAGTAGGATCAAAATCCAATAATTGGAAGGCAAAGGGGCCTAAAACTTTTATTTTATAGATTGAACCTTGTTCATTCAATTTTGGTATACCTTGAACTTCACTGAATTTAACATAATCACCATCTTCTAAACCATGTCTATTATCATCCAACATTGTAACAGTACCACTATTTTCAATATCAGAAACAATACCAGATTTTGGTTCTTCACCATTTACATCATTGATTATAAAGTCAGTTCCAAAATCAACAAAGGATTGAGCAAACAAACCTCTAATTTCAGCATATATAAATTTGATGTTATTTTCATGCGTTAACGTATTTAATTCTAGTTGTTTAGATAAAGGTAAATCAGTTGCAATAACAACACTAAAAGTTTTAACAACTTCAGGAGTTAAATCATCAACGACATTAATTGGAACATATTGATTTAATTCGGCTAATTTAGATAAGGTTGCAACATCTCTATTTTTACCGATATCATCGATAGTTAAGAAAAATTGAGAAGATAAATCTTGTAAAACAACCGGATTTGGATCATAAATGGATAAAGATTTAACACCTGCAAGTGCAACGTTTTTAGCGATTTCTAAACCTAAACCTTTAACACCAATTATTAAGACATTAGAAGAGGCCATTTTTAACATTGCATCTTTACCTAGAACGTAAAGTTGACGAGAGTATAAACTTTCATCGATTTTCCCATCTTCTGGGGTAGGAGTTGGAGTGTCAATTTGCATATCCGACATGATTAGGAGAAATGAAAGACTAGGTTATGGTTGATTTAGAGTAGGGTAGAAAAGAACAAGGTGGTTAAAAGGTTGTTTAATTGTGAATTAGAAATTACATGGAAGGATGGTTTGTATGTGGCGCGGGTGGCAAATGGCGTATTACAAATGGCGTATGACAAATGCGGCGAGTGAGCTGGGCCGGTGTCTATTATACACATAAATAGATTATTTTTTTTTTTTTTAACATGAATTGTTAAGCTCTTGATTTCTAGGAGTAGAAACAAAACAATCTTTTTCTTTTAAAACAACACACATTCACTTGAACAGAATGTTTAGATACGCCCGTGCTATCAGAGGACTAGCAACCAAAGCTAGTAATACCCGTCTAACAGTTTTACCCAATGGACTTACGGTTGCAACAGAACAAATTCCACATACCACAACTGCAACCGTTGGAGTTTGGATAGATGCAGGTTCAAGAGCTGATGTTACAGACAACACTAGTGGTACTGCACATTTTCTTGAGCATTTGGCATTCAAAGGTACCAAGAGAAGAAGTCAGATTGATTTAGAACTAGAAGTTGAAAATTGCGGATCACATTTGAACGCTTATACATCAAGAGAGAATACGGTTTATTATGCAAAGACGTTGAAGGAAGATATTCCAAGATCGGTTGATATTTTGAGTGATATCTTAACGAAATCCAAATTAGAGAAGGTTGCCATTGAAAGAGAGAGACCTGTCATTATTAGAGAAAGTGAAGAAGTTGATAAGATGTACGATGAGGTGGTGTTTGACAGATTACATGAGGTTGTTTTCAAAGATCAACCGTTAGGCAGAACCATTTTAGGACCTATTGAATGCATCCAGAGTATTCAACAAGCGGACTTGAAGAACTACATTGCCACCAACTACCGAGGCGACCGGATGGTTCTCGTGGGTGCCGGCTGTGTGGACCACGAGGAATTGGTGCGTCTTGCGCTCGAGAACTTCGGCCACGTCCCACCAAGTAGCCGCCCACAACCCTTGGGCACTCCGAGGACCGCGCTGCCTGTTTTCCACCAGGGGGAGGTCCACGTGCCGGACGCTGCCATGCCCACCGTCCACGTCGCCGTCGCCGTCGAGGGCTGCTCGTGGGCGAGTCCCGACTACTTCACCGCCCTTGTTGCCCAGGCCATTGTGGGCAACTGGGACCGTGCGGCCAACGCCTCCGTCACCACCCCACTAGCAAGAGCCGTTGCCCGTGACGGGGTCTCTCCGTTGTGCAACTCCTACATGTCCTTTTCCACCTCCTACTCCGACGTGGGTCTGTGGGGGATGTACCTGGTGTTGGACAGAGACTCCCAGGACGCCCACGCGGCGGTTGAGGCCGTGTGCGCCGAGTGGAACCGTCTCCAGGCGGGCGGCTTCTCCGACGCCGAGCTGGCCAGCGCCAAGGCCCAGCTCCGTGGCTCGCTGCTGCTTTCGCTCGACGGCACCACCGCCGTCGCCGAAGACCTGGGCCGCCAGTTGGTCACCACGGGCACCCGGATCACTCCCGAGGAAATCGTGCGTCGCGTCGACAGCGTCAGCCGGGACGACGTGGTGCACTGGTGCCGCGAGGCGTTACGTAAGCGGGCGGCCGTTGCCACTCTGGGTGGCGCACCGGGCAGTGGCGCAGTCACCTCGAACGAAGTGCTCGCTCTTTTGGCGGTGTAGAGAGACTCCCGTTTTCTCATTTTCTCATTTTCTCATTATATATATTCCAATTCCAATTCCAATTCCAAATTCTCATGCTCAGGCAACAATTAAATTAAATTCGTAATTCGTAATTCGTAATTCGTAATTCGTAATTCTTGAATACTGGAAACACTTCTTGTGAAAATCAGTCCGTACACATATTATTCTCGATTATATCACGTATCTTTTTTCTTTTTTCTTTTTTCTTTATTTTTTGTTTTTTGTTTTTTGTTTTTGGTTATTTGTTATATAGCTTGTGTAGCTTTTTGGTGTATTTGCTTGTTCTTTTACATATCCATTCATAAATTCCATCTTTCCACACTCCCGCCCCGCCCCTTTATCTGCACCACTATGTCATCTCAAGCAATCCTTGACACGATCCCTAAAGCGGTGGCGCCACCTCCAAATGGTCAAACCGGTTTTCCCGGTTTCCTTACAGATTCTGAAAAATCTGCCCTTGAACAACTTAAGTTATTACTGGAAGCTTCAGGTTTCACCGAAAGAATTGATGATTCAACACTTTTACGTTTTTTAAGAGCTAGAAAATTCGATATCATGAAGGCCAAGGAAATGTTTGAAGCTTGTGAAAAATGGAGATCTGGGTTCGGTACTAACACCATTTTAAAAGATTTCCAATATACTGAAAAACCAATAGTTGCTAAATATTACCCCCAATATTATCATAAAACTGATATCGAAGGTAGACCCGTTTATATCGAAGAATTAGGTTCTGTTAACATTACTGAAATGTACAAAATTACAACACAAGAAAGAATGTTGAAAAATTTGGTTTGGGAATATGAATCTTTTGCAAATTATAGACTACCTGCTTGTTCTCGTAAATTCGGTTCTTTAATTGAAACTTCTTGTACAATTCTTGATTTAAAGGGTATATCAATCAGTGCCGCTTCTCAAGTTTTATCTTATGTTAGAGAAGCTTCTTATATCGGTCAAAATTATTATCCTGAAAGAATGGGTAAATTTTACCTTATTAATGCACCATTTGGATTCTCAACTGCTTTCAGATTATTTAAACCTTTCCTTGATCCTGTCACCGTTTCAAAAATCTTTATCCTTGGCTCAAGTTACAAAAAAGATTTATTAGCTCAAATTCCAGCTGAAAATTTACCTGTTAAATTCGGTGGTAAATCTGTGGTTGATGAAAAAGATGGTGGTTTATATTTAGCTGATGTTGGTCCTTGGAGAGATCCTCAATATATCGGTCCTGAAGGTGAAGCTCCAAAATCTATTTAGAGAAAACAAAGGCTTTTTTTTTTAATAAACTTAAGTTTTAAGTTTTATATAGGATCTTTCTTAGTCTTATCTATCTATCTATTTATAAATTTTTCCATATCATACTATATCATATATCGTACTATATTATATTATATTATATTTGTCAACCTATAATTATCCATTCATACACTATTGTATTGTACTTTTCCTGCGAAATAAATTTTTAAACATGGATCTTTTATTAGCAGAAGATGCATTTGTCGATGAAGATGTCGATGATTTATTCTCCGATATCATTGATGACGATGAGGATAATTTGATGGTTGACGTTCTCGGTTTGTTATTCTCTTTAACAACTAAATTTATGAATTCATTAACATCTTTATATCCGCCACCATCTTTATCATCGTTAAACACAATCTCTTCATTGTTTAACCTCATTCGTTTAATAATCTTTTCAATAAATTCTTCAATACCCCCATTCTCAATATATAATTCGGGAGTTTCATATTCATTCAATTGATTAATAACTTCGTAAGTTTTCAAAAATATCGAATTTGATTCATTAATCAAGTCTTCAATTTTGTATCTTTTATCATTGTTTCTAATCAAACTACTAAGGATTTCATTATCTTCATCTTTAATAATAGTTGTCAAAAAATCTTCATCATCATTAATTTCAAATCCTTTAATTTGATAGTCTTCAAATTCAACCTTCTCTTCTTCCAACTCTCTTGCTGTGGTTTGTGTTTTCAAAATTTCAACTAATTGTGAATAATTCAAATATTTATTAATCAAATCAAACGAAGGTGGTAAATCAAAGGCATAACTTTCAACATCGTAAACTTCAACTTCCATTAAATCAAATACTCTTTCATGAAAATCAAGTTTTTTCATGGTGACATTATCCAAAAACTCAACTATTTCATCATCATGTTTCGATATGAAATCTTCATTTAACTTAATTAAATTAGCATCTTTATGCACTTGAAATTTCAATCTCATTGAAAAAATCATTATCGTTTTAGATATTAAATTCAAAGTATTCTGTACTTTATTACTATATTTAACATTTGAAATATTGTATAGTTTAGGATTCAATATAGATGGACATAAAAATCTCAAAAATATAAATGAATTCAATCCATTATATAAATATGATATATCATTATTCAACAATTCTATATTCAAACGTAATGATTTCCATTGTTTCTTAATTTGAATTGGAATATCATTTGATGAACTGTATATTTTATTCCATAATATTTCAATATACCTTAATAAATTCTTATATCCTTGGCTGTCTTCTCCATCATCTTCTGCTTTCTCTTCAAAGCCATCACAACTTAAATCTTCCGTTAAAATCAATTCTATAAACTCCTTTAATAAATTTTGCAAATATGGTGTCCCTATTCTTAACGTGTATATCTCTAATGACTTGGATAATATTGAATTGCCTCTGAATAAACTATTAAATTTAAAATTGAATTGTTGGTTATTTAAATTCAGTTTGCTTAATCTATTAAAATCATACTTAATTAGTGTTTCGAAAAGTTCATCTACTTTATCCAATTTCTCAAATATGTTCACTAAAATAGTTGAATAAAATTCTAAATTACCTGATGTAATTTTCGATTCAATTTGTTTAATTATTGATTCAATTGATATATTTCTCAAAATATTCTCGAAAGTTTTGAATTGTGAATTGGGTAACATGTATGTTGATATCATACTTAAATTAATCATTAACTCACCAATTTTTTTATTTTGTAAACTCAATATTTGAAACTTACATATTTCATTTCTCGTAATATCTAAATTTAATATTAAAAATCCAATTATTTCGTCATCTTCAAGATCATCATCTTCAAAACCATTATCATTATCATTATTTTCACTATCAAATACACGTTTTTTAACAATAATCTTAAAACTGGAGTTCATGCATGACATGGGTATATCCATCCCTATGAAATCTTTCCAAAAAACATTCAGTTTATCATCAACTTTAACAACAGATGTCCTAAACCATATTTTATCCCATATAAGTAATTCACAATATAATAATGAATTCACTAGAGTTTCATCATTGAATTGGGCATCTATGATTTCTAACTTTACATAATCACTCAACCTTATTTTCATGTCCGGAACTTTGGTAATGGTTTTCAAACATTCTTGATTTGTAAATTTAAGAAAATTTGCATACCAATTTTTCAGTTCATTTGATGTATTAAATTTAATCATTATATTATCACAAGTAATGTCAACACCTTCAAGTATAGATTTGATAGATTTCACTGTTGATAATGATATCAATTTTTGATTTCCTCTTAATTCATCATTTATTCCAATGTATAAAACATCATTAATTCCCTTGGATATTGAATTATTCAAAATTTGAATTTCAAAATTAAATAGCTTCGTTAAATCTATCGAATATACCAGTTCATTTTCATCTTCTTTATATAGGTTCAAAAGACCAGTTGGTAATAAATGTCCTATATATGTAAACCAATTATATGATAACGGATTAGAAGAGTCGCCATTATTGATCATTGGTCCATATATTTGAAACTTAATGGACTTTAAATCATCAGTTAAATGACTCTCAATATAGTTAAATGGTTCGATATAATTTAATTTTGATTTTAATCCATCAGGTTTTAGGTTTTTCCATATAATTAGACAACTCAAAAACTCACTATATTTGTAAACATCATTAAACTTAAATAATAAACTGTTTGTTGATAATGTTGTTACTTTAATTATAAAATGTCTAGCAATCAAATTTATTTTACATTGTTGTAAATTTTTAACCAATGTTAAGTTATCAGCTGAGAGTGAGCCACTTGTTGATATTTCTAGACTTGCTATTTTCCAATTAATTGAAGAATAATAATTAGCAGTCCAATGGTTAGTCCATGCAATATTTTTGGAATTAAACATACCTTTATTCTTGAATGTATAATTTTCAATTAACTTACTTATATCGATATTATGAGCGTTTGTTGGGTTTGTAATATTCATATTCTTCATACTAGTTGATGATAATAATGATGAATATTTAAATGATGTTGGTGAATTTGGGGAACTTGGTTGTAATGAAAGATGACGTTGTTGTTTAACTGATAAATTCGAATTTGTTGTACTTGATCTAGAATTTGTACTTTGAGTTTCTGATTCAATTGTTGAATTTTTTGGCACCGTAGTATCAAGAGGAGTAGTAGATGTGTGTTTTGGTTTTGGGATTGACATGACGTATTTGAAACTAAAATGCAGATTAACCCGTTGTTTTATTGGTTTATACTATTGATGAGTTCAAAAAAAAAACTTTTATTATTATTATTATTAAATAAAGCAAAAATTAGGGGGGTATCTAAATAGTTTATTTGATTTTATTACTGAACTGGAATGAATATAATGAATGTATGTTCAAATTTGCACAAGCCTGGTGAAAATGGTGTAATTTTTGAATGAAAAACGGCGTTATCTAAAACACTAAAAACAACAAAAGAGAAAGGGTAACTGTCGTTTGAGCACAAAACAAATAGATTTCGTAAGTTATTGAACAAGTTAAAAAAACCTTACAGAGAAGAACTTGAAAGTGAAAAGCGAGTTGGATTATTAATTTATATTAAGGGGAACTATGTTCTTAATTTAAAGTCAGATTGAGTAATCAAAAAGCAGAATTCATGTTGCATCGTTACGATATTTGTTCAAATGCGGAAATTCAAGTGGCATGGCTGGTTTTTATCGTTTTGCAGCTGGTTTTTATGCATTTAATATCGCAATACCAATTTAAATCCATAGTTTTGAACAATGGGGGTATGTACCTGTACCTTTCGAGTTTTAAGGTACACAATACAATTTTTGAAGTGATATAACGCTCAAATACTAACGATCTTAACTTTTTTTCGATTTTGATTTTTTTTTATTTTTAGAATGATGGTGGTAGTATACCAAAACGATCAGAAATACTTAACTTCTCATCAAAAAAATTAAATGGTAAATTTAATAACTTGGATAAAGATACTTTAGAGTCTGATAAGTATTTCAAAATTTCAAAAATTCTAAATGGTTATAAATACTGTAAATTATCTAATGAAAAACTAGAATTCCCGATTGTTTCTGATTACCTAGGGAATTTATACAATAAAGATAAAGTTATTGAGTATATACTAAAACGAAAGAAGGAAGAGCACGCTGATAGTGATGACACTATTAATATTAAATCATTAAATGACATCATACAGTTAAAAATAAATTTAAATTCGAATACTCTAAAATGTCCGATTTCTAATATTTCAATCAATTTGGATAATGATTTAAACTCCAAATTTTCAGATGTTCAATTTTCTTATATCGTTCCATGTGGGTGTACAATGAATTCTAAAGTTTTAAAGGAATTAATAGATGTTGATTCAGAAACTGATTTGAAATGCCCTTTATGTGCAAGTTTATTTACGAAAACAAATATAATTGAAATTAATTCACAAGATGATAAAATTACTAAACTTTTGAAGGATCGAATAATTCATTTAAAGAATGACAAAAAGTTTCACAATTTAAAATCACGTAAAAGTAAAAAACGTAAATTAGAAAACAATGATTTTCCTAATTCAAAGAAAATAAAGTCAAAGTAAGTGGCACCTATATTTTATGGTTTTTTATAAATTCAAAATAAATTAATAGAAATTAAATATATGTAGTAATTATGTACAGAAAGCGATATGTTGAGAAGAATATTTGAAGTTTAGGAAATGAAATGAACGTTTTAAAAGGAATAAATTATTGTTCTTTTTGATCTTGTTGTTCTTGTTCAAATACAGCTTGTTTTTCCATGACCTCTTTTTCCTTTGCAAGTCTTTCTTCAGCAAGTTTACCGTTTTGATATAAGGTGTAAGAAATACCACCAGTCATATAAAGTGTGAAACCAACTAAACCAACAACGGTTAATCTGTGAGCAATGTCAGTAGCTCTGGTATACCATGGATATGCACTCATTTCTGTATTCTGTTAATGCTAGATGTTAAAACAATCAGGTCACCAAAGCCCTTGTAGGTTCTTTCTTGTTTTTTTCAAATTCCAGATTCATGCTGCAGTCTTCGTCTTTGTGAGAAATTTTTTATCGATTTTCACGTCGACCGACCGAACGATTTCAAAATCACCCTCTTATCTATTTCATTCACTACTTCACCATCTAAATATCTGATGTGTTCGAACCAAACAATCATATTGGTAATATAATCCGTTCTTATTTCTTTTGACTGGCGAGGAAGTTTGCGTTGATGTTTTCTATTTTTAATCATCCAATCTTGCATTTCTTGTGGTCCATATAATCTACTATATTCAATTGAAAATGCTTCGATGTCTTCTTTATCATGTAGATTAAAATTTGTACAATTCTGTTGAATATTTTCTTCAGTTTCATCTTCACCTGTATAAAATACAAATGGATAGAATTGCTGGGTAAGTGGATTAACTCTCAAGTCAATTAATTTAAGGCTCAGTCGAATATTCGAGGTGAATTCAACTATATCATTGATGTCCTTAATTTCATTGCCTAATAATTTTAATTGTTTTAAATGCTTCAAGTTTTGTAACCCTTTTAATCCTGTTAATTTGTTAAAGTTTAGATTTAAGTCAATTAATAATGGGAAAAAATCACTAAACTTATTTGGTAACTTTTCAATATTCATTGCTGATAAATCTAAGTTATTAACACTTGAGAACTTATCTTTAAAATTCGGTAGTATTGCAGGAAATATACCACCTGTTAAATATAATGTTTTCAAGTGATTACTGTGTAAACTAAATTTCATAACATTTTCATTGAAAATGCAGCTATTATTATAATTATTATATCTTGAGGATATCTTTTCTGTATATGGTGATAAATCATTGACCCAATTCATAAAATTTCTATCTAATTGGACTTCTTTTAGTTCAGGATAAAAACATAAATCTATGGTTTCAATTAATTGATTATTATTCAAACAAATCCTTTTCAAATGTTCATGTAATGGAATATCTTCAGACAAAAAATTTTCAGTTTCTTCATAGTATATTAATTTATTAAGGTTATTATTATTTGCTGATATATTTATCAATTTCGGTAGTTCACTTATGTTTACTAACTCAACAACTTCATTGTTGTCTATTAAAAAATCTTCCAAAAACCATAGCTTGTAATTTCTAAAATTAATTATACCTTTAATTTCATTATTTGATAGATTTAGGTAGTGCAACATTTTGAAGTTTTCTAAAAATTCAAGATTCTCAATTTTATTGAAACTTAAATTTAGACTTGTTAAATTTTTCAAATTATTCAAACATCTCAGGTCTGGCAATTCATTATTACTTAAATTAAGAACTTGTAAATATTTAAATGAGTCAAATTTTGCGCTGATATTACTAAATTTATTGAATGAAAGATTTAAAAATTGAACTTCCGTTGGTATGCCAAAATTTTGGGAAATGTTATTATTACTTGCATTGAGATACCAAATATTTGGTGTCATTTTATCTAAATGGTCTAATCTTTCTAATTCAAACCCGTTAATATCTAATTCTTCAACTGATTCCCAATCTTCAACTGGATACGATTCATTAATAACCTTAATTAAAATTTTATCGGTTATTGAAAATGATTCTTCTGGAATATCACTTCCTTCATCACTTTCATTATCCTCAGAATTCATATGAGTCATCAGAATGCTGTTACTTGTTTTGTCAATATCAAAGTTTGGCAATTCCAATGTATCACCTTGTGTGCCTAAATCAGTATATGAGGAGTTGGAAATTGTTGATATATTATTGTTATTGCTAGTATTATTAAGACGAGATTTGGAAACAAACTTTTTAAGTTTTTTATCATATATTTTATTTTTGTATTGATCAGCAGATATAAAGTTTAATTTTGTTGGTTTATTTTGACTATTAATATTTTCTTTATTTTCTTCATCAACTCTAAATTTTGATTGTAACTTTGGTGGTGAAATATTAAATTCTGAATTAAATTCTTGAGCTTTTGAGTCCAATTGCTCTCTTAATTGCTCAATTGTGGGTTCCCCTTTGTTTTTACCAAAATTATTTTTTGATGTTGTCCGTTCAGTAATATTATCTTCTTCGGCTGATGTATAATCTGATTGTGCAAATGGTGTTGCAAATGAGCTTATTGGTAGATGGTTATTTTTATTATAATTATCACGTATATTTTGGAATAGTTTATTTCCATCATTAACAATTTTGTTAGTAGTTGATGGAAATGATGAAAACTCTTCGGCATCTGATGTTATATCTTCATTATCAACATTATCATCGTCCTTATTATTATCATCATGCTTATCATTAGTATTAGCAGTATCATTATCATTATCATTAGCATTAGCATTAGCATTATCATTATCATCATCCTCATCATTGGCAATATCAAAATCTTTGATTTCATTAGTTTTATTTTCATTGTTTTCACTAAACTTGTTTTTATCAACACTGTGTAATAAACTACCACTCGATGAACTTCCAGTTAAAATTTTATTAAATAAATCATCGGATTGTTTAATAACATTCGGTAAGTTATTTTTATTTGAATCATTTGTATCATTATTAGCTTGTTTCATAGGTGATAATTGAGCGAACATATCGTTTAATTTCATTTTTGTAAACGTATCAGGTTGTCCCTTAAAAAACTTCAGTTGTAAATCAGATGGCCCATGGCCTCCGTTTAATTTATTTGCAAAAGTATCGGGTACAGGAGATAAATCAACAGGTAGTTTTTTTAGCTTATTATTATTAATCAGTTTAACGAAATCATCTTCTTTGTATTTCTTCCAATCTGCATTATTTCTTGCATGAGTGTCATTCTTCATTAAAATTGTATCACGCACACTTAGCATTGGATTCTCTAATTGATCTAAAATGGGATCGTCCGTTATACTAATTACGCCGTTAGCAACATCACTTATAAATTCACTGTTTTGTTCGGGCCAAGATTCACCTTTCAAGATATCCGGGATCCATGATTGATTATTCAATTCAATATTTGATTTATTTAACTCAAAAACATTAGTCGGAGATATGAGACTATTTTTTATTGGAGAATTGTTATTATCACTATTATTATCTTTGCTATCATTATTATTATTATCATTATTATTATTATCATTATTGGCTCTACGGACATTGTGATCAAAATTATTATTAATGTTATATTTATTTTTTTTATTCTTGAAATTATCAGCAGGTAAAATGCAATCATCTGTATTTACTTGTATTGAGCTTGAGTAATCAGTTTGTTCAGGATCAACATTATTCGCAGTTGTAATATTATTATTCATATTATTCATAAACATTTCATCATTTGTTAAATCACTATCATCTGAAAAATTCAAAGCAACAGAACTCATAGTTTAAAAAGAAGTATATGTATAATTCAAACTAATGAGGTTCAATTTTTGATTTTTATTGATACATCAAATAATATCACTTAGATGAAACAAACTATCAGCAAATTCAGAATCATGTTGATGTAATTGAGAAAATTGCCTAAATGGGTCAAAATTAAAATCGACGCGTCGCTAAGTTAACTGAAATCAAGCACAAGCTTTAACGAGATGAGACTAACGTAAAAGTTCAAAAGGGCCTTTTTCCCAAGGTATTACTATAGGGCTAGAAGATAGTAATGAAAGTGATTAAAATCTACAGAAGTAATCAAATTATCAGATTATATTCATCAAAAAAATTAGATTTAAATGATGCAGATGAAGGATATATGAAACGAAGATTAGAACAACTATCAGAAGATGCATTTCCATCGTCAGTTGATCCGAGGGCAGGTACATCAAAGGATGCATTACCGTATAATAAGATCGAAATGCATTCCAAATTAGACAAAATTGTTAATGATTTTTCAAATTTTGAATACAATAATCAACAAGCATTAGGAGTTAGTAAATTACCATTGGGTGCTAGTAAAGAAACAAGAGAAATTGCAATGGCAAAACCATGGAATGGACAAGAATCACATTATGATGCATCATTAAGAATGTTAAATGATTCAATTAAACCACTGAAGGTTAAGAAAAATTGTAAAACTATCATAACACCACCACAACCGATTAGAAATAGAACGCATGATGCAAGAGAAGGCGCCTTAGATTATCAGTTATCCAAAATATCGGTTAAGAAAGAGAAAACAGAAGATGATGAATGGTCAGAAATGTATAAAGAGCGATTACTTGGACCTTCAATGTTATTAAATGATTCATTTGCATCAGTTGATAATAGTATCAAATCATTGGCAGATCAAAAGATAATGGATGCACAAAGACGGGGAGAATTCAAAAATTTGAATCGTGGTAAGCCATTAGATAAAGGATACGGAGCTATGGAAAATATGTTTATTGATAGAACAGAATATCATTTGAATCAAATATTGAAAAAACAAGATGCATTACCTCCATGGATTGAAAAACAAGGTGGATGTGATTTAAGAATTTCTAATTTTCGTAATGAATTAGATAATGATTGGTTAAAATATGCAATTAACCATATTAAAGATAAGTTTCCTAATTTGAACCATGAGAACTTAATTAAAAAGATGGAAATGTTTGCGAAAAATGAATTAATTGATAATTGTAATGATAAATTGAGAAGTGAAGAGTGGCTAAAATCAAGAAATGAATATTTTAAAACAAAAATACGAGATTTAAATGATACTATAAGAGGATACAATTTGCAAGCGCCGCTGGCATCACAAAAACTGTATTTGATACTTGATAAAGAGCTCAATTCATGTTACAAAAGAGTTTCACCAGTATTAGTGTTGGCATTACAAAAGCATATTAAGGGAGATTTGGAAAAGGAGACCACTGTTCATGTACATAGCTATAATGGTATACCGCAAAGAGAGGACATCTATCAAATAAAAAACGAATCATTGCTGAGTATGTTTAAGAAAATGATGTTTTAGATTGTTTAATGTTTATGCATGCATGTGAATGCGGAGTTTTAGCTCTTAGCTCTTAGCGTTTAGCTTTTGAGTTGAGGATTTTCCGCCGTGATTTCAGTGTTGGGAAAATTCCTAACTTCTGGGAAACCGATAACCGCTATCTGATAAACCGCCAACAGCGCCGTGGAAAAAGAAAAGTAGATCTCCCCCAGTGCGATAAAACAAATTAGTGCATATATATACATAGTCTTGGATCGATTGATTCTGCAAAGTTTATTTCTCGAACTAATTTGTATACAGTTCTGCGATTTTTAACGTTATCTTATCTCACCAATCAATAGCATATTTGTCACGTAGATAAACCCTTTTTGAAACATATATGGGCCCTGAATTTCTCATTTAAGACAAAAAACCATAATGACACAAGTTGATGATGGATTATTAGGTACTCCAAAGTATTTGGAACATGCAAATATAATAATGCCAACCAATAAAACAAATAAGCACCAAACAATACAACAACAAGTAGATAATTCCATACAATATGGGAATAGTAATGGTTATGGCAGATTTAACACGACAAATAATACGGGATACAATGGGGAACATTTAAATGATAATAATTTAGGGTTAAAGTTCCCATTAAAAACATTAAGAAATCCATTTAATTTGGAAGAAAGCAATATTAATAACCCAATAGATGATCCAAAAACTATCTATTACATCACTAATGATAGTAAATCATCATCTTTCAGGAAATACGAAGATTTAGAGATGGCAGAGGATATACCTACAAAGACAAAAGAAGAGCAAATTACACCAAGTTACATCAACCAATTGTTTAGTGCCACCCTAATGATCCCGCTGGTCAATGTAGAAAAAATCATCCAAAATCAGACGATTGAGTTGTTTGAAGAGGGGGTGGATACCAGCGGGAACAGCAAGGGTAGTGTTCCACTATGTGATTTCTGGGATAAAAATTAAAAAAATTAAAAATTAAAGAAAAATTGGAAATTGAAAATGAAAGATGCGGTCGGTCGACGCAGTGTGACATTTGAGCGTTCGGTCGGTCGACGCGAAACTCAAGAAATCCAGACACTTTTAATTTTTGAAAAAAGAAACGCGACGCGCTGCCCGAACGGGAACTCTGGCGCGTTTGCGACACGTCTCGCGCCGTTTTTTCTTGTTTTTGTTGTTGGCGCAGCACTTGTCACCCTTGTGGGAGATCCCTCCTTGTTCAGGCGTGTTTCATTTCTGTTCCCTTTCAGGTTGTCAAGAACACATCTGACAGGGTTGTTCTCTGTGGGGATGAAGATGATTTAAATATCACTTCTTTCCCATCTTGACAAAATAAGTATCTGTTTTTCATGTTGTGTATTTCCAGTCTTTTAACTTTTATTCTATAATTATCTCTTCATTACATAATTAACATCAACATATATACCATCTTATCATCATGTCCAACTTCGAAGCTATGCAAATCTTTTTAAAATCTCCAATCACTCAAGACATGATTCATCATTTAGTATCTGTTACATTACAAGTTTTACCTTGTGAAAATTCAAAGACAATTACAGAAAAAATTACACCTCCTAATTCTTCTGCAAATTCTCCTTCAATCATTAAAACTAAACCTTTACCTTCTTTAATGACATTCATAACTAAATTAGTTAGATATACAAATGTTTATACTGGTACACTTATGTCAACAATTGTTTATATGAATAGATTAAGCTCAAAATTACCAAAAGATGCAAAAGGTTTACCTTGTACAAGACATAGAATATTCTTAGCTTGTCTTATAATTGCATCAAAATCTTTAAATGATTCTTCTCCAAAAAATAAACATTGGGCTAAATACACTGATGGTTTATTCAAAAGAGATGATGTTAATTTAATGGAAAGACAATTATTAATGTTATTAGATTGGAATGTATCAATTGATAACAATGAATTGGTTCATGTTTGGAAAAGATTTTTAGATCCGATTAAATCCGATTTGAAGAAACAATCTAGAATTAGAAATAGTTTATCGAAGGGTATGCTTGCTGGCTCAACTCAAACAATTACTGTTCCAAATGATAATAATAACAAGAATAATTCTCTATGTGTTCCTTCTTTACATTCAAGAAATTCTTCTGTTTCAACAATCTCAAGTTCAATTTATTCCTCTTCGTCTGACTTAATTCATTCAAGAAGTTCTTCTGTCTCTTCAATTGAGTCATTATCAAATAACAACTATAAATTACCAGTTTCAAAATCTTATAACATTAATAATAACAACAACAACAACAACAACAACAACAACAACAACAACAACAACAACAACAACATTAACAGCCTTCAACATAGTAATTCAAATATGCATTTAAAACAAGCTCTTGATACCCTTAATGCAAATACTCCTTTAAGTAATTACTTAAAATCAGTTGCAATGAAAGAAGAACAAGAATTAAATGATTTAATTAAACAATATGTTGGTTATTAATGGCAATACTACTGCTTACTTCTATAGACAATCACCTTGCATTATTTTCTATGATACCACAAATAACTACTTTCAATTCCAATTTAATAAATACAAAATATCCATTTTCATCGTTCCTTTTACTTTTACTTTTACTTCTTTGCATTTATTGTCTTTTTTATTATCGTTTACAATTCTTTTCTATAGTGTTTTATATCAAACCTGCATTTTGGGCGGTTAATAATATTTTACCAATAACAAAAAACTTGTAATTGTAGCTATAACGGTTATGCTTGACAGCATAAACGATAATTTCATACCTAATTAGAAAAAAATTTTAAAATATTAATAACATTAGATGCCAAGCCTCCAGGCTTAGTTCACTACTGTAACATACGTGTTTCAAATTCCAACTTAAAATATTTAAAAAAAATAACTCGACCAGAGTGAGGATTGAACTCACGATCTTGCGATTAACAGTCGCACGCCTTAACCAACTTGGCCATCCAGTCGCAATATATGTATGTTACCAAACGCTGTGTCCGTGAACCTCTACTAACGGAAGACTCTGGTCCGCGAGACTCTACGAAAACTAGTCTCGACGAAATATGAAAGGAGAAGCTTTCGACCTTTTATATTTTCTAGATTATCTATATTTTTATAACTTTAAATAACCTTAAGACAAGATATTTCAAACTAAATACGACCTCCTTTAAAAGCTAAAGCACACTAACTCATTGTTGAAGTGCATTAACTCTTAATGTAGGGTCCATGATTAATAGATAGTTTGGTAATTAAATAAACTATAAAATAGAGTAGATAGAGTAAAATAACTAGAGAACTATGTCTCCTTATATAAGTTAAAATACCGTGTAATAATTATAGAAATAGATAAGAGATAAGAGATAAGAGATAAGCGGCACGCATGTTATCGGCCCGCTTATAATTGATACGGCATTCATTTCAACACATTATTAGTGTTTCAGGATATTAATTAGTGGGTCTAATTAATATTGTACTGGCAGTTAGTTAGCACTCGCATGATCCAGCAACATGTGACTTAAAATTTTATTTTAATTCGTTAGTTAATTTTCAGCAGTAAATATCATTAATTTTTACATTAGAAACGTTTTGTCCTTTGAAACTTGCAAATCACTGTTTAAAAGAAATCCTATTGATTTATACTATTTTTTTATCATTTACTTATCATATAAATAATGGATCCTATTATCAGAGTGAATATACTTCAACAGTAATTACGTAATAACACCTCTCTGTTGAGATGAGAATCATGAATATCTAGCCAGAGTCATGAGTTGACTCTGATGTTAATAACTTACCATATAGGGATAGATACTCTAGATGTTTCTAATTATCTCACTCATTGAAATATGTTTTCTAGATGTCACTGCCTATATAAAGGGCAAGATTTCCCTCCTGTAGTTTACTTATCTAGTCTTTGTATAGCTACTTTAATTATCAGTTATCATATAATCTCAAGTACACTGTCCAAGTCAGTTACTTTACAACAATTTTTTCAACATGAAAATTAAAAATTTTATCAATTTATTTGCTTGAACATATTGTAAATAAACATGCTAAAATATGTTAGCATAACAAGGTGCGCAATAAATTATTTAAAAATTCCGAGATAGTTTAGTGGCTAGAATTTCCGCTTGTCACGCGGGAGACCGGGGTTCAATTCCCCGTCTCGGAGAAGATTATTTTTTAACAGGTAATGTAAATGATGAATTTATTGAAAAGAGTGAACAATCTCCTAGTTTAAACTTTGAGGAGAAATCAATGCAATAACTGATTATGTTCCTATTGAAAAATACTTTTTTTTAAACCTGTATATAATTATTAACCGTTACTATTACAATTTGATTAAACTATATAGTTTTCGTTTTATTTAACTAAAGAATTTTTTATATGCATCAATTTCAGAAATTGATTTAATTTCCAAAGGCCAATATTTTTCACCAACAATTAAATTCCAATTGTCTTGTGACTTGCCTTCTAGTAAACATAATCTCATTGCAGCTTCTCTTTGTCTTTTCTTTCTCATTAATTTGCCACCTATTGATTCTTTTAAACCACCTGACTTTTTTGAATAAATTAAACAGTTTTTTAGCAAATTTTTGCAATTATTTTGTAATGCTTGCATATTATTAAATGCTTCATTCAAATCTAATAATGATCGTTCAAGCTCTATATCTGCTCGCTCAATAAATATGGAACACAATAAACTAATTTTACTTGTTAGTAAATCATTCTCTAAATTCTGTATCGTTTCAATTTCTTTAATTTGTTGTTTAATCGTTTCGGTAAGTATTTTATATTTATTATTCAAATCTGTCAATATTTGCCATTTTAATTCAGCTGGTAACTGTAAATCTACGGTTTCAAATTTATCAATAAAGGATCTAATCGATGAAGACTCAACTAACTGTTTTTCTAAGTTATTGTTTAGTTCAATTTCCTGTAAATTCCAAATTGCTGAAAGTTCGTTATACTCAAGCTGTCTCGATGCAAGTTGATTTATTTTAAATATCTTCAAAGAATTTATCAATTCAACAGGAATCTCTTTATTTATGCTATTGTTACTTATAATTTCATTTGCAAAATAATCAACTTTATCTGAAAAGGAACTAAATATTAAATCCATACTATGAATCAATTCTTCATTATATAATGTTTCATAAACTGTTGATGTCATTTTATAACATTCAAGGCAAACACTTAAAATTGATAACTTGTCACTTTTTTCATCTTCAGGACTATTATTACTATTAATCATTATATTTTTGATAGAAACCAAAACATTATCAAATAAACTCATACATCTGTTTATTGAATTTATTAAATCGCTTTCCAAGTTCAAAGTAAGTATATTATTAGGATTTGAGCATAAAATTTCAATATATTCATAATAACACATTGCAGTGTTAAAATTGAAATCCCAACCAATTAATGATTCATTACCCGATTCAAGCAAGATTCTTGTGCTTGATTCAAAACTTTTACATAGTGATTGTATACTTTGAAATATTCCACCCTCTTTATTATCATTAACTGCATCTGAACAATTTGTTAAATCATCTAAAATAACCGATTCATCTTTAGTATACTTGTTGTACACTTCATATTCTAATCTTGGTAAATTATAAAGTGCATCTGCTAAAATTGGATTTAATTTTAGTGATTCCTTGTAACTATTGTGTGCACGATGATAGAATCTAATCGCTTTTGATAAATCAGATGTAAACCATCTATCTCCGGACTCTTCAAACTGAACTCCTTCGTCTAAAAAATCCTCTGCTGCTGATGGACTTTTTGAGTTTTTTTCTTCTACTCCCAAATTCCTGGATTTAGCTATTACAGATCTTGGAAGCTTGATCTGTTTTCTACCCTTTGTACTATTCATTACAGTTGGGTTTCGCTTTTTCTTCACTTAAAAAAACGAGAGACAAGAATAGAGTTATGATGGATTTAGTTAAGAAAAATCTTTCCATTGCATACCAGACACGGCTTTCTGAAATTTTAAAAATTTGAAATGTGAAGTGTTACAGAAATAAATAATAAATAATACGCTTTAACCTTTAACTCTTTCCCCTTCAAAATAGACAACATGATACGGCATAACATGCAGGTATGCTCCGCTGAAGAACTTATACCAGCAAATCTTACAGAAGAGAAACCAGGTCAAGAATGCAGTATTTATATTTTACTTTTGAATTACCAACAAAATAAATATAATCTTTCTTTTGTCAATCTTTTTGGTACGGATTTTACAAACTCAACTTATTTCAAGAAAAATAGAATTTATTTTGATGACTGTATTTTAAAAGATGGTAAACCAGTTGATGATGATCTTGTTTCGACTTTTGATGGTGGTGAATATAACATTGGTAAGTTTCTTTCAAAAAATAAACTACCACCAGCAACTATAATACCAGCACACCAAATTTATGAAAGGAAAATTTTATGTCAAATTTCAGGTTATGTAAAAAACTATAATAATGCCGTGGACTTCAACAAATGTGTTCCAGAACTTTTAACTAGAGAAATGATATGGCATAAAGTTAGAAACCTGAATGATCAACACCTTATTAATTTTTTAAAACGATTACTACTAAATTGTCCGGCGTCTTGGGAAAACGAGCTATATAGAGATTATGGTCTAGATTGTATTGCTGACTTTATTGTTGATAATGAAGAAAACGTTTTAAACAATGGCTTTGCGACTCAACAAGCGAATACTAGTCTTTTATCACAAAACTTGCTTCCACGTAATATAAGATTACTTACTGATAATCCGCATATCAACAATAATAATGATAATGGTTATCAAAGCAGCAACATTATTGTGAACGATATCGGTGATGGATTGAGTCATAAGATAGTTAAATCAGAAGCACTATCTTTTTCAGATGAAGAAGAAATTAATGCTTCAGAAAATGATTCACATATTTTCACCAACATTCCTGAAACACAAAATATCTCAGTACCATTCAACAATGAATTTGTAATTGCAGCCAATACAAGTATTATCATCCCAGAAACCCAAGCACACCGTAGGGAGTCGCAAAATCAGGATGAATATTTGCACAATGAAGTAGTTTTACATAGTATTTCACAGCAGGAAAAGAATTCTTGTAAATTTGTTGAATATTACGCCTGTGGATTTTCCCCAAATAAAGATGAGCCGATTTTAACAAACGATATTTTAAAAGGTAAAATATTGGTAAATGATTCCTTTGAAATATACCTGAAAACGGCAGTAGACGACAAAACAGTTTATACAATAAGTTTTGTTGATCCAACTTTTTTTCTATTTACTTTATTTGAAAAGGATCTTTGCCTTGAACATGAATCAGACGTAAATAGCAAAGTCGATGGATCATTTACCAACAATGCAATAATAAAAGTTCCATACAATGTCCATAAAAGACTTTTCAACGACAATAATGACATTGTACTCACTAAGGAAGAAATCTTTGAATTCGCAGCTTAAACTGAAAAAAATTACACAGATACAGTTAGTGTGAGACATGATCTTAAATTTGCCCCAATGTGATTGCTTTTCTTTTCACCAGACAACAACGAACTACATTGCCCCGAGTCAGTCCAGAGAATGCCCCCTAAAAAGTCCATAAATAAAATTGCTGTCCCAAGTTTTGAAAGAACCATTAATAGTACCTTCAAATTTGGTGCCCATGTTGGAATGGCAGGTGGAGTTTCAAATGCAGTTACAAATGCAATTAATCTTGGGTGTAATTCATTTGCATTATTTTTGAAATCCCCAAGACGTTGGGAGTCACCAGCAATTACGGATGTTGAAGCAAAAAATTTCAAAGATTTATGTGAAAAGTGTAATTATAACCCACGTACCGACATTTTACCACATGGGTCTTATTTTATTAACATGGCTAATCCTGATGATGAAAAATGGGAAAAATCTTTTGATTGTTTACTTGATGACTTGAAAAGATGTGAACAACTGGACATTGGGCTTTATAACTTTCATCCTGGTTCATCACTAGGCTTAGATTCGACGCCCATAAAAAATGAACTAAAACCTGAAATTAAAGCAAGTGCAGGTGTCCGCCGCCTAGCCGATGGCTTAAATCGTGCTATCAAAGAAACTAATTTTGTTAGAATTGTCGTTGAAAATATGGCAGGTCATGGCAACTACGTTTGTGGCAATCTTGATGACTTTCATGATTTATTTCAATTATTAGATGATCCATCCCGTATTGGTGTATGCATTGATACTTGTCATTCATTCGCAGCTGGTTATGATTTAGGTAGTGAAGAAGGATGGACAAAATTTTGGTCTGAATTTGAAGAAAAAGTTGGATTTCAACATTTGGCATCACTTCATTTGAATGACTCAATGGCTCCAATAGGTGCAAATCGTGATTTACACCAAAAGCTCGGATGGGGATTCTTAACATTAGAATGCTTTAGATTATTAGCAAACGATGAAAGGTTTGAAGGTATTCCATTAATTTTAGAAACACCAGTTGATGCTAAAGATGATTCTGCTTACGGCGAAGAAATCAAGTTGCTTGAATGGCTTGTTGGTAAATCCAAGAACGATCCAGAATTCATTTCTAAGAGTGAAGAGTTTCAAAAGCTTGGATTAAAAAGTCGTAACGAACAAGCTGAAAAATTTGAAAAAAAGAAAGTGGCAAAACGTAAAGTTGAAGGCAAAAAAGACATTTCAAGTTTACTGAAAAAGACTAAAAAAGTTAAAACAGAAGGATAGAATATTTTTTTTGTGTCATGTATACTAAACTTTAACATGTATTAATAAAAGAAGCAGTAATTTAATAGAAAATGAAACACACTATTTTACGTTTGTAGGTTATGAAAGATGTTGTATGGCTTTTAATTTAAAGTAGAAATTAAACAGTATTTACTTCATGAATTCTAATTCTTCAACAGCTTCTAGATTAATCCCTACCAAACCTTTTTCTGAAACAGCAATAAGCTTCCTCCTCGATTTTAATGTCGTTCCTTCAACAGAATGTGAATCTATATATCATTTGAGTCAAAGTCACCATCGTCATTAACATGACTTAATTTTGCATCAGATTCTAGTTTTGCATCTTCAGCTTGTTCATTCAAAGGTTTAGCTATTGGTTGTTTTGCAACCGGTTTTTCACCAGCAGCTTTCATATTATCTGCAACTGCTACGTTATCATCTTCAGCATCAACATCGTAATTAGTGTTATCTTTCACTTTTAATCCTTGTTCTTGTTCCTGTTTAACATATTCTGCACCATCTTCATCATAGTAATCAGCATTCATACGCATTTTCGCCAGTGCTTCTGCTTTTTTGTTTTTGACTGTGTTATCTTCTAAATTTTCAATATCTTCATTTGTAGTTTCAAGAAGTTTTTCGGATCCCATAAAATCTTCAATTTCTTGGTTAGCATTGCCACTATTAACAGTATCAACTTGAGCATTTGGAGATAGTGCAGATTTACCGAAATTGCTTTTGTCAAATTTTGGCAATGGATGTGCCTCAGTATTGAACACCATATTTCTAATATCCCATTTATCAAGTTTACCATTTTTTAATGTACCACTAGAAACGCCAGTTTCATCATCAAATAAAAGATATAAATACTTTAATGTTTCAGCTAACCAAAAAGATTCTAAATTATCTGCCTGAATGGGTGGAATAACGGTACAATCTTTTAATGTTGTATATCTAACATCTTTACCACTTGCATCAGTAACTTTTGTATATTTAACAAAATTTTCAAAAATTTCCCAACCCCATTCACGATATTTATTATCAGCTGTAATTTTGTATAAGTAGTATAGAGTTTCAACTGTTTCAGGCCTTTGCAAATTATGTTTGTCGTTGTTTTTAATATAGAAATCACCTTTCATGCTCCATGTGATACCACGACTTTGTTCAGTATTAACATTTTCTTGTGAATTGAAAACAACAATTTCAGGAGAAAGTCCAGTACCTGGAGTATCGTGATACATATGATAGCAAGTTCTAGCTAGTTCTTTACCCAAATTCAGTTGATCTTCATTAGACTTATCCCACCATGGTTTTGATCTTGCTTCCTTCTCAGTTAAACCTTCAGTTGCACCAAGTGCAAACAATCCACCCACAAAACACACTAAATGATCCATTTTATCATCGAATTGACCACCCTCAATACCCTTTGGTAATTCACCAAAATAAACATATTTATTTGGATATGATTTTCTCAGTAAATGTTTCTTAATGCCACTATAAGCATGCTTGTACATATCCATATAAGTTTTTTCATCAGTTTGAAGATACTGCTTTAATAAGTATTCATAGTAAGAATCACCACGGGACCCTAAACGAATCAGATTTCTACTAAATTTACCTGTGTGTTGATTAACATAAATTGGAGCCAGACCATCATATGTACTATCATAGACACCAGGACTTGAATATTGATTTGAGTTTAAGTATGTCATAACTTTTTCAGCAGCATCCCAAAAATATGCTTCACCAGTTAAATTTGATAAATACTTAAATTCTAGTTGTAAAGTTGCAATTTCTGCAGTTGATGCACCCAATGCAGGAAACCCATTTCCACCTGCTTTTTCTGTATGTAAATTCAATTCCATAACTGGAATACCGGATGGTGTGTTAAAAGCAGATATTAGTTTATTACCCAACTGAACTGCCTTTTCTAAATAAACTGATTCATCTTGATCATTTGACAAATAATGAGCAGATAGCAATCCACCCAACATTCTAATAGTTGTTTCAAAAACATTAACATCTGAATTAATATCATAATCTAGTTCTTTATCAACCCAAGCCTTTGCATCTTCAAGCTCGTCGTCCAAACCCATAAGCATCAAGGTGTCAAGTGAATCCACAATGATCCACCCTAAAGGTTTTGAACCAATATTTTTACCAGTTTGTTTGACAGGTGAGTAAACATCCATTCCCCATCCATGTTTGACATAATCGTTCCAACTTTCCAAGAATACATTTTTAACTTGTAATTTACGGTTATTCCATAATTTGGCCTCAGCTTCTCCAGAAGAAGAACTTGAATAGTATTTGGATGATGAATCAAAAACCCAATTAATAGTAAAATAAATACCCACTGAAATAAAAAAAGCCTTTATAAGAAGCTTGTACTTATAGTAGAAGTTACGAATGAGGCGCATAAATGGATTTCCTGTATAGTTATTGGTGACGATTTTATCCTTATAAGAATAGAACTGAGGTAATCCGTTATTGTATTTTGATTTTGATTTTGATTTAGGGCGCAATGAAGCCATTATGATAAAACACTGATACCTTTCCTCGGTAACTAACTCAAAAAGTAGATACGATTTGAATAGAAGCAGTTGTGAAACAAACAGGGGGGTCTGATACGTGTAAGGGTGAAATCTGAAGTCTTAAATTTGAAGTCTTAAATTGGAGATCTGAAATTGGAGATCTGAAATTGAAGATTCGCTTGCGTTCTGCGGGAGGTAATTTTTGATTTTTCAAATTTTTTAATGATTTTCAGTTTTTAGTTTTTGAAATAGTCATACCGTATATTTTTCTACAAGTCGTTTTGTACGAATAGTATCTACTCTGACGGAGCTGACGATCTTTCTCACCCCAAAGACACTTTTTACACATACAAGCACATATATTGGTACACCTTATCAGTAAAAAAACTAAACAACTTAGATAATGCCGTCAACAAATATGCCATCTCAATCAATTGGTGCACCAATTCCAAACAATACTGCACATGCAGTTTCTGTTACCCTTCCAACATGGGAGGCTACAGTTGGATACGAAGAAGGTGAGGCTTGGGTTGT
The DNA here is from genome assembly GCA_030560845.1 of Pichia scutulata. NCBI lineage: Eukaryota > Fungi > Ascomycota > Pichiomycetes > Pichiales > Pichiaceae > Pichia > Pichia scutulata. The sequence goes on from JAKTWB010000082.1 coordinate 117,521, forward strand.
CAATAAAATGCATTCGGGATATCCACGTTTTTTCATTCATAGTGATATTCAACAATTATCAAAATTACTTGAGTCATCGTATGCAAGAGATAATGAAAAATGTTTTATATTTCCAACGTATAATATTGCAAAGCGTTGTAGAAACTTTATAAAAGAAAAGGCAGCAACGATGGTTCCACCTATTAAACCAACTGTTAGAATCTTACAGCTTTCAACACCAGCACCTGCAAATTTAGAAGAAGAGTCATACAAAATTGAAGCAAATATTGCGATTGTATTCTTTCCTTCCAATTTATATTCACTCGTCAAACAATATTGGCAGCATACAGGTGAAGGAATTTCTTCAAGATTGGGAGAATATTTTGTATCTGAAATGAAAGATAAATTAACAGCCGAAGCAAATAATAAAAGATCATCAGGAACTTCAAGTAATTCTGCAACATCACATTCACCAAGAACATCAAGATCTTCAAGATCATCAATTTCAATTAATCAAAATAATAATAAACAAGAAAGCGCAACTTTTATTGAAGAAAGATATGGTCGTAATCTTGATCTGCGATTTGCAAAAGAAGCAAAGAGTATTTTAAAATCAAGATTAGCTAGTGAGTATGACAACACTTATGTTGACTCGGATTCAATCTATCTTTATCCTTCCGGTATGGCAGCAATTTTCAATGCACATCGTGCAGTTTTAAGTGTTTCTGATGAAAAAGATGCTAAAACTGTTAAGTCTGTTTGCTTTGGATTTCCTTATGTTGACACATTAAATATTTTGAGAAAATGGGGTGCAGGTGTGCATTTTTATGGATTTGGTGATGACGAATCATTAGACGATCTTGAACTACGTTTGGAATCAGGTGAAAAAATTCTATCGTTATTCTGTGAGTTTCCTTCAAATCCATTATTAAAAACTCCAGATATTATTCGTATTAAACAACTAAGTGACAAATTTGGATTTTACGTTGTTATCGATGATACAGTTGGTAACTCATCAAATATTAATGTCATTCCTTATTGTGATATGGTTGTTTCCTCTTTAACGAAAATCTTTTCGGGTGATTCAAATGTTATGGCTGGTTGTTTGGCATTAAATAAACAAAGTAAAAATTACGAAAAGCTAAAACAATTTATGAATGAAGATTATGAGGATTTTTTTTGGGATCAAGATGCAATTTACTTAGAAAGAAACTCCCGTGATTTCCAAGAACGTTCAAATATTATGAATTCTAATGCAGAAGAAGTTTTAAAGTTGTTCCAAAGTTGTCCTTTAATTTCCAAAATTTATTATCCATCCGTAACGTCAGCTGAATCTAAAAAACACTATGATGCAGTTAAAACCAAAAATGGTGGTTATGGTGCATTACTTTCAATTGTTTTTGAAGATGAAATTGATGCGATTTGTTTCTTCAACACAATTAATTTATCAAAGGGCCCATCATTAGGTACAAATTTTACATTAGTTTGCCCATACGCAATTCTAGCACATTTTAAAGAGTTAAATCAAGTTGCCAAATGGGGAGTTGATCCAAATCTTGTTAGATTAAGTATTGGTATGGAAAAGAAAGATGATTTAATAAAATCTTTAAAAGATGCATTAGATGCTGCACAAGAACAGCATGATATAAAATAGTAAAACCCTTATAGTTTTTTACAGTACAACATAATTCGATTTACCTATAATGATGATTTTCAAGTCATAGAATATTTGAATTTTCGTAATTATAAAAAACAAACAAATAAATAAGTTTTATAAAATAAATAATTTAATAAATAATGTAAAAGTTTCGTTATATTTATTTCTTTTCAACTTCACCATTTGCAAATCTTGGATTTCTTGGATCGTTAATAAACTCTTCAGTGTTCGCAAGAGCAGATGCTGCCTTGGAAATTAACACAGTGGTGACACCGACTATATTGAAAGGGTAAAAATATCATGTGATCAGATGTTAGTATTTTATTTCATTCCCAAAAAAAAAAAAAGAAGTAAATAAAACTTTGAAAACCAATTGATTTAGGACTTTATTTTAAAAGTTATGTTTTAATAACTCATATTAATCATCATATTGTTTTTAATATATATTGATCAGATTCTTCAAATTTATTGCTATCAGTATAATAAAAAACGACAATATACATAATTTGGAAATCTGTTGAACTAAATATGGAAAAATTTCTACCAAATGTGAGAGTGTGATTCATGCTACTGATTTATAATTAATTTAAACTAATAATGAGTCCTTGTATAATCGATTTCCAATTTGGTGATTGAGGGTGAACTATTACTTACAACCAACGAAGAATGGCCAGTAGAATTTGATAAGAGGAAAATTGTATGCTTTAACACCCATGAATTGCATTTTGACTGGTTATTAAGAATGTGTTGATCTTGAAAGACTTCTCTGAATTTGTATCTGATACCTCTTTTATTTGGTATACAGTTTCAAATGTCTACAACGAAGCGCCAAAGCGAGAGACTCGCTCATTGGGTGTAGGCCACGGGCCGCGTAACCTTTTGTAGTGCACGGGTGACATTTTTTTTCTCAACATGAATTGTGCAGTTTTTACCTTCCTATTTGGGAATTTCATAGCGGTCGTTAATTGTTCGTTGCAAAGCGTTTTATACAGGTTTATAAAGGTCACTATAGCTAGTAAATCATAAAGTCGTCTGCCCCATCTAGGTGAGCCATCATGTGTTTGTCCATTTCAACATCAGGCACGTCAAAGGCACTATCGTCAAAGAGTGACATTGCCGTATTCAATCCGACAGAGGATTGATTAACAGAAACATCGATAGCATTAGTGTTATTGATACTGTCATAATTGGTATTATCATTGATAGAAGCAGAATTATGAACGTTACTAGTATTAGTAGCAATATTATAAATATTCATTCTTGCATCTTCATCACCCATTATTAGATCCCCACCATTAAATGCATTAAAATCCATGAGTGTACCTCTACTGAACAAATCATTGCCCAAACTGAGTTCGGAGTCTTTGCTGTCAGATTGTTTCATCACCGGAGCAACTAGATCTGTTTTAGATTTAAAGCTTTTTTTCATTAAAATTGGCGATACTAATGGTGTTGGATCAAGCGATAATTCCGCATCGATCATTTGTAATAATGCATCATCACCATCAGTATCCGGGATGCAGTTGTTTGTAAGTTTGGTTGTTTTTTTATTATTCGACTTGATCGACTTGGTTCCACAAATAGTATCATTTATTGGTATTCCACTTAATTCATCTAATGCAAGATCTATATCAATTTTTTCAATTGAGTTTTTATCCATATTTGCACTCTCAATTTTTAAAATATTTGTTAATGCCTTTTTATCATCATCTTTTAGCTTTTTCATAATTTCTTCACGTTTCAAAATTGAAGTTAACGTACTTATAGTACCGTTACCATTTTTACCATTAGAAATACTATTCATTGTATGCATTGAATTAATCGAATTATTGTTGTTTCCCAATCCTAATAAATTTGCACCTCCACGTGATAATGCTTGTGCAATGGTTGCAGCCATCGATGATGATTGTTGTTGTGATCTCTCAAAACATATACATTTTTCTCCAATTTCACAAACCCCACATGAATGAAACTCTCTCTTCATGGATTTAGAGGCATTTGTTTTTGATTTATTTGATTTAGGTTTCGTGGTGGATTTCGTGGTGGATTTTGTGGTAGATTTTGTATTAGATTTTGTAGTAGATTTTGTAGTAGATTTTGTAGTAGATTTTGTAGCAGATTTTGTAGCTTTATTACACGATGGTTTTCTCACTGAATTTTCTTGTAGATCGGCTGAAGTTGGTCTAACTGTTGATATTAATTCAGGACTCAAACTTAAAACCTTTTGACGTTTTGCTTCTAAACTGTATGATAAATTCATTGGGTCAATTGTGTTAGCTGATGAGCGTAAATCATCTGTAAAAAAATCATTACTTGATCCTATAATACTGGAATCAATATTAACATTAACCATATCCGGATCTTCACTCTTAACTTTTATGAGGTTAAATCTTGGAGCTGTTGTAGTTTTAGTACTATCAGTCGCCAAAGATGAGTTCTTTGTATTTGATTTTGCACCAGATTCCAATTTCAAATTTTTAATTAATTTATTACCGTTAGGTTTAGATTTTGAAGTCGAAATATCGTCATCCTTGTCTTTAACAATTTTCAGATTCTGAATTTCTTTATTTAATTTCAGTAAAATTTTTTTCAAGTTGTCATTCTCTCTAGAAACATGTTGTAGTTGAATTTCCAATTCTTTTTCATTATTTGTGTATAAATTTATATTGGAGTGAATCTGTGCATTGATTGTGACCTTACCAGTGGAAGAATCCAAACAAACACTCCTAATTCCAGGTGATACGCATGTTGTACAGCCAGTGCATAGTTTTTTACTCTCAACATTTGTTGAATCACCCGTAATCAGTGATGATGAGTTGCTTTTCTTTACGCCATCAATTTCTTTTCCTAAATTATTATTATTATTACTCTGCAAATGTGAATCATTTGTTTTTGCGGGAGATAAATTTGTGTTGTTTGTTGCTGAATTTGATCTTGATAAGGGAGTGTTCATTTTACTAGGTGATGAAGCAGCTGACGAATTTAGCGAACTTGGCAATCTTTTAATATTCAAGGATGAACAGTTAGTTGATTTGGATAAACTATCACTGGTTTTGGTAACTTTCTTATCTTTCTTTTTAGTGACTTTTTTAGTTTTTGGTCTTGGCGGAAGAATCCAATTTTTGGAAGTTGTTAGTGTAATAGTTCCGTTTGCTAATTTTGCCATATCTTTTGAGATCGTTATTGAAGGAGCTGAAGCAGTACGAGAAGTTGTGTTTGATTTTGACCGTACTTTCCCATTTAAAAGCTGAGCTGATTTTGGTTTTGGTTTAATTGCGATTGGATGAAATTGAACACTCGGTGTTTTATTTGGATTGGGTTGAATTGGAACATGTGCAATTTTAACAGGTTGTTTGCCATTCAAAATTGAGTTATAATTTGATGTATTTGGAACTGATGAAGTCCGTTGCATTGAACTTGAAGTTGCAGATATTGCGTTAACAGTACTAGACCTTGGATTTTGAATATTTGTTGCTTGTAATGAACTTGATCTTGAAAGTTGTGATGGTATAAGAGTTTTTGAATAATTCGATCCATTTGTGGCGGTTGAAGGTTTTGATGGTAAAGTTTCTAATTCAGATTGTAGTTGAGATTGAAGCTGGCCTTGAGGAGATATTTTTTTCTTCGGTTTATTACTTAGTTTCAAGTTGTTTATGCCTGAAGGTGAGTTCAATGATATATTGCCGCCTGGTGTATTTATAGTTTTGGGCATTTGATTATTTGAAGTTTTTAATGTTGCAACTTTAGCCTTTTCCTGCGGACTAACAGGAACATGAGAATTTATAGCAGTTAATGGTTTTGATTGAAGCGGTTGATCTAATTTAGTTGTCATAAATGATGATTTCAAGTTTTCATTTATAGTGGATCCATTAGTACTTTTATTTGTAGTGGGTATATTTGCTGTAGAATGTGTAAGTATAGGCTCTTGATGATTTGTATCAATTTTCATAATGGAATGAGCAGAAACTTGATTATGATCAGTCTGGCAAGTCGCCTTTCTGTCTTGATTCATATATGATTATATGAAGATGAAGGGTCTTAGGCTATTGATAGTTAAGCTAAAAAGACAAATAAAAAGCCGGGGTTTAAGAATGAGGTATTACAAGAATGAGTAAAGCAGTCGGAAAAAAGAAGCACCGTGGATGTAAAGGTACCGTACTGTATAGTGTTAGCCCTGCGTGTCCTCGGAGGATCAAAATAAGTTGTGCTGTATGTTCACCTTGTTAGAAGATCACTTTGGTATCTATAAGAAGATGTTACCTACAGCCAACCTAATCTCGTTTCTCGTTTCTCCTTTCTCACTTCTCATTTCTTTATTTTTTAGTTTCTTTAGTTTTTAGTCTTCCCATTTCCAAATTCCTATTTCGTCACCGTTGAATTTTAAATTTTGAATTCTAATTTTTAGATTTTGGCTTGTTTCTTCGGCGCGAGTCAAATTTGCAATCATTTCCCTTTTGAGCATTTTTTTTGTTTGTTTTGAAATACAAATATTGTTTTGATGCAATTTGGTGTCAGATTTGAGTCTACATGTATTTTTTTCCCTTTAAAGCCCGATTTCCAGACAAATCCCGTTGAATCTAGTGCATACAATAGTGTTTAGACAAACACACACATACACGTTTTCACTTCTTTAAGTTTCTGTTTTTAATCCTCTTTTAAAACACTCCGAAACTTACAGATCATTTTTTCACACGACACGTCGCCAAATGAGCAGCAGTGAAGGTGAATTTTATCTTTCTGACGACGAACCCGTCGTCAAGAAGGCCAAGACTTCGAGATTATCTAAGAAAAAAGTTTCTGCTTCTGATCAATATCAAAAATTGTCTCAACTAGAACATATTTTAAAAAGACCTGATACTTATGTTGGTTCTGTTGAAAAACATTCATCTGAACAATGGATCTATAATGATGAAACCAAATGTATGGAGAAAAAAATTATTTCAATTGTTCCTGGTTTGTTCAAAATTTTTGATGAAATCTTAGTTAATGCAGCTGATAATAAAATTAGAGACCCTACAATGAAAAAAATTGATGTTGTAATCAACCCTGATCAGAATATTATTTCTGTTAAGAATGATGGTAAAGGAATTCCAGTCGAAATTCATGATAAGGAAAAAATTTATATCCCTGAATTGATTTTTGGTAATCTTTTAACATCTTCAAATTATGATGATGAAGAAAAAAAAGTTACTGGTGGTAGAAATGGTTATGGTGCAAAATTATGTAATATTTTCTCGACTGAATTTACTATTCATACTGCTGATAAAACTAAAGGTAAAGAATATACACAAACTTGGAAAGATAACATGTCTCAAGTTGGTGCTCCAAAAATAACCTCGTACAAAAACAAAGCAGAGTTTACTGAAGTCATCTTTAAACCTGATTTGGCTAAATTTGGAATGGAAAAATTAGATGAAAATATTGTTGGTATTTTCAAAAGAAGAGTTTATGATATATGTGGTTCTGTGAGAGGAATCAAAGTTACCTTAAATGGTGAACTGCTAAAAATTAATAATTTCAAACAATATGTAGAGCTTTATGTTAAAGCAATTGATCAATTAAAGGAGGAGCGTCCACATGTTCCAATCAAAATTGAAAATGAAGATGGCACCCCAATAGATAAATCTGAATCTCCCGAGCCATCAGATGCTTCAGTTTCTACTCTACCCAATGAAAAATTACCGACAATTGTCCATGAGATTATTAATGATAGATGGGAAATAGCATTTTGCATATCTGATGGTTCATTTGATCAAGTTTCATTTGTTAATTCTATTGCTACCACTTTAGGTGGTACTCATGTTGATTATGTTGCAAACATGATTACTGGTAAAATTACTGAACAAATTAAGAAGAAAAATAAAAAGGCAATGATTAAACCATTTCAAATTAAATCCAAGATGTTCCTGTTTATTAATTGTTTAGTTGAGAATCCTGCTTTTACCTCCCAAACTAAGGAATATTTAACAACACAAGCTTCAAAATTCGGTGGTAAAAGGCTTGAGTTACCAGAAAGATTTGTTAAAAAAATTCTTGCAAGTGGTATTTTAGATGAAGTTTTGGATATTGCACAAGCCAATGCTGATAGAGCTTTGAAGAGAAATGATGGTACCAAAAAGAGCAGAATTACTGGTTATCCTAAACTAGAAGACGCAAATAAAGCAGGTACAAGAGAAGGTTATAAATGTACATTGATTTTAACCGAAGGTGATTCTGCAAAATCTTTAGCAGTTGCAGGTTTGGCAGTCGTTGGTAGAAACTACTATGGATGTTTTCCCTTAAGGGGTAAATTGCTCAATGTTAGAGAAGCAAGTGCTGATCAGATAATGAAAAATGGTGCAATTCAAGCAATCAAACAAATTATGGGTTTACAACATAAAAAACAGTACTCACTTGATGATATTAAAAATTTAAGATACGGTAGAATCATGATTATGGCCGATCAGGATCACGATGGTTCACATATTAAGGGTTTAATTATTAATTTCTTGGAAACTTCATTTCCTGGTTTATTGGAAATTCCAAATTTTTTAATTGAATTTATTACACCAATTGTGAAAATTACAATCATGAACGGTCCAAACAGACGTAAGGTGATTCCAATGTATTCAATGCCAGAATATGAGCATTGGAGAGACACTGAAGGTCAAGATTGTTCTTATAAACAAAAGTATTATAAGGGTTTAGGTACATCTTCTGCACAAGAAATGAGAGAATACTTTGGTCAATTGGATAAACATTTGAAAAAATTTGATTCCTTAAATGATGAAGATAAGTCATCGATTGATTTGGCATTTTCAAAGAAGAAAGCAGATGATCGTAAAGAATGGCTAAGAGCTTTCCAACCAGGCACGTACTTGGATCCAACATTAACTGAAATTCCAATTACTGATTTTATTAACAAAGAATTGATTTTATTTTCAATGGCTGATAATGTTAGATCGATTCCTTCAGTTATGGATGGGTTCAAACCTGTTCAAAGAAAAATTCTTTATGCATGTTATAAACGTAATTTAAGGGATGAAATTAAAGTGTCACAATTGGAAGGTTATATTTCTGAGCATACTGGTTATCATCATGGTGATGCATCGTTAATGCAATCTATTATTGGCTTAGCACAAGATTTTGTCGGTTCAAATAATTTGAATATTCTAATACCTCATGGTGGTTTTGGTTCAAGAGCAGCAGGTGGTAAAGATGCAGCAGCACCAAGATATATTTTCACTGAGCTACAAGCAATCACAAAGAAAATTTTTAACTTATCAGATAATCCATTATTAAATTATTTGCAAGATGATGAACAGACTGTTGAACCAGAATGGTATGCACCTGTTTTACCTATGTTATTAGTGAATGGTTGTGAAGGTATTGGATCAGGTTGGAGTACAAGTATTCCACCATTTAATCCAAGTGATATCATTCAAAATATTAGGTTGTTAATGAAAGGTGAAGAAATGAAAGAATTAGTTCCGTGGTTTAAAGGTTGGGAAGGTAATATTTCAAGAGATGTTGGAAAAGATAGATGGAGATTAGAAGGTTTAATTGAAGAACTTGATGATAATACAATTATAATTAATGAATTACCAGCTAGAATGTGGACCATTACAATGAAAGAGTTTTTACTAGCTGGTCTTGCAGGTAGTGATAAACAAAAAGCATGGATTAAAGATATGGAAGAAGATCACGGTGTTGGCATCAGATTTATCATTAAATTATCAGATGAAGAGATGGAAAAAACCAGAAAACTTGGATTTTTAGAGAGATTTAAATTAGTTTCAACAATCAGTAGTTCAAATATGGTTGCATTTGATGCTAATGGTAAAATTAAGAGATATTCAAATGTAAATGAAATGATTCAAGAATATTACTTTGTTCGTTTAGATTATTATCAAAAAAGAAAAAACTATATGGTTAAAGAATATTCCAATCAATTAGAAAAAATTACATCACAAGCAAAATTTGTCAAATTAATTATTGATGGTGTTTTAATTGTTGGTAATAAAAAGAAAAAGATTTTAATAGATGAGTTAAAAGAGTTAGATTTCCCAGGTTTTGATAAAAATAATGAACCTATTCCAATGAAGCATACATCATCTACAAATGAAATTAAAGAGGAAGATGATAGCGATGAAGAAGTCGAAGAAGAAGTTGGAGAAGAAAGTAACTTAGTTGTCGTTAATAAAAAAACTAGTTCTGCATTATATGATTATTTACTTGGTATGCCAATTTGGTCTTTAACGAAGGAAAGATATGAAAGTTTGTTAAGAGTAAAGGGTGAAAAGGAAGATTTACTTAATACATTATTACAGAAATCTCCAAAAGATTTATGGAATGAAGATATTGATGAATTTTTGAAAGAATGGGATCAATTTTTAATTCAAGATGAAGAAAACAGAAAAGCATTAGTAACTAACGGAAACGGCGATTCCAATGGTAAAAAGAAACGTAAAGCGCCCGCAAAGAAGAAAGTTTCAGCAACTACAAGCACAGCAAAACCAAAGAAAGTGCAAGTCAAAAAAGAAAAAGAAAACGACAAGATATCACCTGTTGAGCCAAAAGCTAAAAGGGCAAAAGCGCCAGTTTCTAATAACATTGAATCAATCAAAAAGGAACTTGATGATTTGAATGATAATAATGATTCAATTTTGAAAGTTACTAAATCATCTGGCAATAATGCCAATGACAAACCAAGAATAATACCAGTTAGAAAACCTAGGGCATCTCCATCACCAGCACCAAGAGCAAAACCAAAGAAGAAGGCAAGAGTTATTGAAAGTGATATTGATGACGATGATGATGAAATCAATGGATCTGATGATTTTGCGTTATCCGATGAAGAAGAGGCTATTGTCAAAAAGACACCCAAAGCTAGAAGAGCAAAGGCTCCAGTTCAAACTTATTCATTGGATAGTGATGATGATATTAGTGCAGTGGAATCAATTGAATCTATTGTATCAAGCGATGATTACTCAGATTCAGACTAAAAATATTAAATGTTTTGACTTTTTTAGTGATCTTTTTTTTTTATTTTATCAATTTACTAAAATTAAATCTTTAAAAACCATGGTATATATATAAGTATAATTTATAAAAAGCACGCTATAAACGTTGATTAAATATCTTTACCTAATGCTCTTTGAGATAAAACATACAAATAACCTTGGCCAACAATAGCATTATTTTTATCAACGTATACTAAATCAAAAGTACCTAAATCGCCATCATAATCTAATTTACATTTTTTATTGTCTTCAAAATCAAGAGCAAATAAATGCATAAAATCCCCCCAATTATCAGCAATTACAAATTTGGTGTCAAATTCACGACCAAATATAATGACCTGGCCAAATTTACCTTCAACATCAGGATCCAAATCAATTGCTATATGATTACCCGTATTATCAGTTATTAAAGGAATCCAATTTGGATTTGCATATTGTAATTTAATTTTATTTTCAGGATAAGATTTTTGATCAGGTAACTTTGTAATATAATCATTTTTTGAATGTTTTGACATATTTCTAACTAAATCCGGATAATTTCTTAAATCATTTTCTGTAATTTTTGTTAATTTTTCGGCCATTTTGAAATTTGGATCATTTTCAATTATTGAATCTTGTGCTGATAAAACCTTTTTGATTGAATTTTTCCTTGATACATTATTACTATTATTATTATCATTAACATTTTCCTCAGTTTTAACTGTTGCAACTGAATGAGATTTTGAATGATTGAATTTCGAATTCGATTCTTTACGTGCAACTTTTCTCCAATAATTAGTCATTGTTATGACTTCGACTAAACTTAATAACTGTAAACCATACATTATACCCAACTTTCTGATCGATGAAGGAGCAACTTCTTGACCATCATGAACTAAAAAATATTGTATAACAGGATAAGGCAATTTAACATCTAAATGCTTTTGAGCAACTTGTAAATCTTTTAAAGTACAAGGGTCAGATAATGAATTCATAAAATCTTCTGCATCAGGGATATCAATATCAATCTCCAAGTCTTCAAACTCCTCATTATCAAAAAAGTCATTTGTTTTAAAATCTAAATTAATTACATCTTCAATAATGTGCCATGAATCAAGTACCAATTGAGCTTGTTGCTTTTCATCAGTTGAATAGTTTGAATCATCAATTTTGAATTTGGCGTATTTGTTTTCTCTAATTGTGTTATCTTGGTTGATTTCTGAATTATCTATTTCTTCATCACTATCAAAATTATTATCAGTTGTTAAAGATTTAACCGCCTTACTTGAATGATAACCAGCGTAACGATCGTTTGACGTTAGCGTATATACCAATTCATTCCATTTCTTTGATATGAAACCCATTGTAGATTAAGAAGTATGTAAAATTATGCAAGCAGAGATCTAGCTTATGTACATATATAAGTGTGTCTTCAATAGAGGTTTCAATGAAGGCAATTTCGTCAGTTTTCAAGATATTTTATTTTTGGTTTCATTTCACGAAATCGAAATCGCTGTATAACACACATTATATAATACAAAAAAAAAAATAAAAAATAACATATGTTTAAATATTTTCTTACGATTATTGTTGATTCGAATGATATATGTTGGTTAGTTATCAATAAGACATATAGATATATAAAATATTAGCCATTTATGGACTTAAGCAAATAATAAAGCGAGAGCAGATACAGATGCTAAACCTAAAACAATGTAACCAGTAGTGTAAACACCCTTAATGTTTGCTTCTCTACCAGAATCCCAAACCAAATGTCTAACACCGTTCCAAGCATGGAATGCAAATGGGAAACTTGCAAGTGCCTTTAAAGCAACTTGACCAACTGCAGGAATTGCAGAATATAAAGCAACCAATGAAGCGGTATCAACAATACCAAGAGCATATGAGATTGTGACAGCGTAGAAACCAGAAGCTAAAGCAACACCTGTAATTCTGTGGAAACTTGACATAACTGCAGTTAATTGCATTTCGTAGATTTGTAGATGTGGAGAAACCGGTCTGTTCTTTCTTTGAGCAACTAGAATGGAGTTTTCTTCTGTTGGGGTGGTTCTGACGGTGATGATGCTTCTAGCATGCAGAGTAGGTCTGATGACGGAGGATCTTGCGGATCTTGCAAAGGAGGATGTAGCGAGTCTAAACATGTGGTGTGTGCTGGAGAAGGGAAGAGTGGTCTCTACTTGCCAGACCATCTATTCACCGTCTACACCGTCTATAAACCATCTAATACCGTCTAGTGACATTGCAGGTTCCCCAGTGAGTGCAAACTGGCCAATCGCGAGTTTTGCATTTCGCATTTTTGCATTTTCGCATTTTCCGTGGCATCGGCTCCGGCGTCTCCCTTTTCCGCATAAAAACACTAAATATCCTACATATTCATTACAAAATCGTTACACAAATAATACATATATAATACATGTATAATATATATATAATATATATATAATATATATATAAACTAACACCAAACTTTGTACACTTTGTACCACCATGGTCTGGATGCAATGTATGCCTTTTCTTCGGCAATTTCTTGTTTTAGTAAATCCCAATCTTCAACACGACGTCCGGTATCTAAATCAGCATCTTCTGCTTTGATCAATAATATGATGTTGAATTTTTTCCAAACTGCATAGATTAATGCAAAAAAGATAATCATAACGGCACCAAGATATGTTTCAAAGAAGTTATATGCATCTGCTTTATTTCCTGGAAATAATGAAACCCAAAATTCTGCCATCAAAACTAAAATATTCAAAACGACACCCCAAACTGAACCCCAAACACCAGCTAATGATGTGAAGGTTAATTCGTCAGTACTTCTACCTTGTGCCTTTAATGCCATTCTAAATCTAACATGTGTAAAACAGATACTACCCCATGTAAAAATAGATGATAAACCCGACAATGACATCAACCATGCAAATGCAACGGCTTGTTTTGGCGATGCAGCTAAATAACATAATAATCCAAATAATAATGAAATACCAACCCCAACAAGTGGTCTACCATTTCTATCAATATATCCGAAAATCCGTGGTGCAAATCCTTGATCTGCTAATGATGCAATTGTTCTTGAACATGCAAAAACTGATGAATTTGCAACTGATAAAACTGCAATTAAAATAACAACATTCATAACTGATGGTAAACCTGAAATACCTGCATTTCTAATTGAAATAACAAATGGTGATGCAGCTGCATCTGCTGATGATGATTTATTCAATAATCTAACATCATTATATGGAACCAATAATCCAATAATAACTAAAGAAACTAAATAAAATAATGTAATTCTCCAGAAAACTTGCTTTGTTGCACTTGGTAAAGTTTTTCTTGGATTTTCAGTTTCTGCTGATGTTAAACCAACTAATTCAGTACCGGCAAATGAAAATGCAGCGGTAATGAAAACACCACAAAATCCTTTAAATCCATGATTAAAGGCACCCGGATCATGCCAGTATCTACCACCAATATAACCACCATGTGGTCCACCACCACAATTTAAAATAATACCTAAAATGATAAACCCAACAACTGCAACAACTTTAATAATTGAAAATATAAATTCTGCTTCACCATAACCTTTAACACCGAAAATATTAATAAAACAAATAACCGCATAAAATATAGTAACCCAAGCCGCTGAATTGATGGTGGTATTCCAATATCTAATTGTTAATGAAGCAGCAACCAATTCTAATGGCATAACAATTAACCATTGTAATGCATAATTATAAGCCATAGTAAACCCCCACACTGGAGAAATAAATCTTGAATTTAATGATAAAAATGAACCAGCAACTGGGAATGTAATAGCCAATTCACCTAATGCTTGAACAGTTGAGAAGATCATCGTACCAATAAGGAAATAACAAATAATTAAGGAGGCTGGACCACCAGTATTTAACGCAGTACCTGAACCAACAAATAAACCTGTACCAATTGCACCACCAATGGCAATCATTTGAACATGTCTATTTTTTAAACTTCTTTTTAATGGACTTCTTTCTGCAATTACATTTGCTCTTTCTAACTCTGTTAAATTTGGATCTAGATCACCTAAATCCATTCTTTTAAAACCATCAGCAAAATTTCTGAAAAATCCAGCTTTTTTAGAATCTTGCTGATTATTATTTTGTTGTGTATATGCACTTTTATTTTCTTGTGACGAAACTTCACCCTCTTCGTATGAATACTGGGATGCAATATTCTTTTTCTCTACTAAATCACTAGCATTATGGGCCCCTGAACGGGTTTGAGATGTTGGAAAATTTTCTAAATCATACTCTTCAATCTGATTTGTATTATTCGTCATAATGTATAAACTGAAGAACCTAAGGGTAAAATAGGGGAAGAACAAAGAGATTCTAGAAGAAACAAAAAGTAAATGATCCGCCAAGTACTTGAAACCATTCAAATAATGTAGCAAACCGACAACTACTTATAATTACACGAAATACTAGCTCTGTCGGATGACGACAACACAGAACAATAAAAAGAAAAGAAAAAAAATACATAGAAAATCAACGCCTTATTTGGATATCTAACTTTATTTTTCCTGATACTGAATAATAGTGATAACAATCAATGACCCAATCCCATTGCTAGTACTTCCCTTCCCTGTTGCTCCGCCCCTATCTTCATAGTTGATAATTCCCTCTGTCTGTGTCAGCTATTGAAGGCAATACCTTTTTATGTATATGCGGTTTTGACACCTGATGTGTCAAAGTCGAACAATTCCAACTGCTGCAACGGCGCGTGTCAAAATTTGAAGGGCGTTTTGGGTATTGCCTGTGCGCTGTTGAACGGTGTTTCGTTTTGGGGCGTTAGGCATTACATTTGTTTCAAGCGGAGTGGAGACCGAGTATCGACACTGAGTATTTAGACTAAGGATTTAGACTATACAGTTAAGATCTGTTTAATAAATTTTTGATTTTATTTATATAGAGCTGAATTATACATGTAGGATTATAAAAAGTGCAGTCATGAGTTAGAGCAAGGTGGTCATATCAAGGGGGGGGGAAAAACTTAAAAGTTGAAAAAAATAACAAATAAATCAATAAGTTCAAAAAACAAGTAAAATATTATATAAATAAGAAAAAAAAATATTAATAATATCAGAAAATAGAATTATGAGAATTATCTGATATTATTAGTAAAATAATGTAATTAGTAAAATCAAATATAAGCAATAAAATGTTTTTTTGGGGTGCAATGCATGTATAAAGTTGTATGAATATAAGTAAAATTGGAAGTAATTGTAGTTATAGTCATGTAGTCTATAGTAAATAATTTGATTATGTGTGAACATGACTAAGTAAAAAAATATATGTAATAATTGAATAGCTAATGAATATATGATGAGAATTCATCAACAATAAACTTGTTTTGTACTCACTCAGGTAGGTAATTATTAGTTGTAAATATTTGATCCAAGATCCAGTTGATCCAGATTACCATCACGAGCAGCTAATAATAGTTTATTTAATTTGAATTCATCATTCATATTAATATTAAGGTTATTTGAATTTGAATTTGGATTTGAATTTGAGTTTGAATTTGAATTTGAATTATTTAAATTATATCCATTTAATCCATTAATTCCGTTTAATCCATTAATATTATTTAATCCATTGTTTAAATTATTAATATTATTGTTGAAATTATTCAATGAACTATATGGAATCATTTCATTTTGGAAATTATACTGATCAATTGAATATCCATTAAGATTATTATTGTTTAACATATTCTCATTCAAATTAATATAAGAATCAAATAATCCTAAATTTTCATTAGCATTAGTGTTATTATTATTGTTATTAGAATTATTAGAATTATTATTAATGTTATTCAACAAAAAATTAAAATTAATATCATTGTTATTCAGTTGTTCTAATGGATTGTTTAATGGAATTGATTGTGAACTTGAGGAATTTGATGAAGTATTCAAATTGGCTTGTTGATTTTGAGATGGAGAAGGAGCTTGAGATTGAGATTGAGTTTGTAATTGTCTTGCAAACCAACTTCTTTGAGCAGCTCTTGCACCCCAACTAACTCTAATTTTACAACCACCTCCAATATCATATCCTTGCATTTCATTAATTGCCATTTCTGCACTTGCCCTATGAAAATATTGAACAAATCCACAATTTTTACCAGTTGGAATTTTAACATAACTAATATTACCATATTTTGAAAATAAATCAAACATCTGCTTTTCACTAAATGGTACATTTAATCCACCAATGAAAACTGTAGTATTTGCTGGATCATTAAAATATTGAATTGGAACATTTTGAGGTAATGGTTGAATTAATGATTTATTATTATCTAATTGTGAGAATGTTGATAATGATGAAGGTGATGGTAATTGTTGTTGTTGCTGTTGTTGTTGCTGTTGTTGTTGCTGATGTTGTTGAGATTGAGATTGAGATTGAGATTGAAATTGTGGTTGAGACTGTTGTTGAGGTTGTTGTTGTTGTTGTTGTTGTTGTTGTTGTTGTTGTTGTTGTTGTTGTTGTTGTGATTGAGATTGTTGCAGTTGAACAGAAGTTGGTATAGATGGTAAATTATTATTAACTGAGTTAATTGATGAACTATTGGATAATGAGATATTAGTGTTAATAATATTATTGTTATTATTATTTGTAATTGAAGAAGAATTAGATTTTGAAGCAGTTGAAACTCTAATTGCTCTATCTAATAAGACGAAACCTTGCATTTCAACTAAAGATCTTTTTTGTTCTTCTTCATTTAAAAATTTAACAAAACCGTATCCTTTAATATTACCAGTTGATTGATCAACCATTATTTTAACACTTGTACAAGAAGGATATTTTGATTTAAAAGTATGCAGTAAAATTTGTTCATTAATATTTTGAGGTAAATCACCAACAAAAATAGAATATTCGATTGGATTTGAAGATGATGTTAAAGGTAAAGAACTTGCAGCAGCAGCAGCAACTGCAGCAGCTTGAATATTTGCACTTGACCAATTTAATCTAAAATAATGTTGATTATTTGTACCAGGAATTAGTTTACCATTAAAAGTGTTTAAAACTTTTGAAGCATCTTCAAAATTATGAAATCTAATAAAACAATAACCAGCATTAGTTAAGCCCAATTGAGTACTTTGCTTATCTTTAATTAATTTAATTGAATGAATAATGATACCTAAAGAACTTAATAAATTAGTCCAAATTTGCTTGATTGTTAATTCATCCCACCTTTGATCTAATTCACCCATCCATAATTGAGGGATTTGTCCATTGTTTGTTAATGAAGAGGATGAAGAAGAAGAAGGTAAAGCTGAATTTTGTTGTAATTGAACTTGTGAATGATTGAATGATGATGGGTTGTACATGATTTTGTCTATAAGTTAAGAAATTTTTTTGTTGGACGTTAATATGGAAAAATTAGACGTAATGCAAAAATGAAAATAAAATGAGATAAAATAAAATAAGATAAAATTGAACAGAGGACAAATCTTATTTGTATGTATATGTAAATGAGTAAAATAAAATAATAATAGGAGTGATAATAGTGGTGATAATAGTGGTGATAATAGTGATGATAATAGTGATGATAATAGTGATGATAATAGTGATGATAATAGTGGTGATAATAATAAATGCAAATTTTCTTTAAAAGTTGAATAAAAGCAGTAATTTAATAATAAGCAAGAAAATGGAATAAAATAAGAAATAAAAGGAAGAAAAACAAGGTTAATGAAGGAAAGGGAAAGGGATAAAGAGGAGGAGAAGAGAAAAAAGAAATTAAGCTGTAATGACTTTTACCTATAATATGAATATAGATAGATAGATAGGGAAGTAAAATGTAGAGATTTTGTGAAAAGAAGAAAAGCAATAATTAAATTGTTTTAAACGATCTGATGATGAAAAATGTGATCAAAATGAAGATATAGACCTATGAAACAAAGGGATAAGTTGCAAACCGAATAGAGTATGCACTGACTATCCAAAGGACGTTTTGTTAGTTTGTAAAGAAAGTAGAAAGAAAGAGGGAGGGAAAGGGGGGAGGGGAACGGAAGGGAAAGAAAAAGGACAAACAACAACAAAACCAAAAAACAAAGAACACACCTGGAGGCAAACCGATGCACCAAATTAGAGCCTTTGAAAAGAAAAATGTCATTTTTTGGAAACTTCACCAACTTTTTTTTCCAGTTTTATTTTTCTTTTTCACTTTGTTCAACAAAGAAACTCAAAATTATTTTATTTTATTTAATGTCATTTTGCTTTGTTTTGTTTCCATCCGCATCCGAAAATGTGATTTAAGTTGTTTGTGGGTGGGTGTCTGATTTGGTGTTTTACATTTTACAGACATGGCACATGATTGTATCACGCGGTTCTGGATGGTTTACATAGACACAACTCGCAGGTGAGATGTAGTCACTAATTATCAGTAGTATATGTGCAAAACAGCAACCGTCATATTGGCCAATGAAAAATCCCTCTTATTTTTCGTGTTTCCGTTTTGCACCGGCAACTTAACAAAATGACTGTTTTTGTTTTTTTTTAATTCCACTTCTTATTTTTGTTGCTAGATGCCCGACATAACAACAATGTGTTTTTCTCATTGCCGCTGGTTTAGGTGTATGAGTAGAATATCATGTAGTCGTAGTACCCACATTTACCCATTAAACATTAGCTATACATTTACATCATTCTACTTACAAATTATTTCATGACACGTACAGAGATCAATAAGCAACGTTAATTTTTGAAAAGGGGAGCGGGGGGAAAAAGAGGGAGAATGTTTACCACTTTGGTCAGTTGGCGTGTTTTAAGGAAGAAGATCGGAAATAAATTGCACCGAATAAAAATTTCGGAATTAAATTTGCAATTGAACTCGGAATAATTCTTCGGAGAAAAATTTGGAACAGCAAAGACGTCCAATTAGGAATCTGAAATTTGTAACTTGTAATACTTGTTATTTTAGCAATTCGTTCTGTAGCTTGTCAATTAATCTCTTTCTATCGCCTTGTTTGAACATTTCACTTTCTAAACATTGCGAGATACTTAACCTTTTAATCGCATCAACTTGAAGACATCCTCTTATGAAAGTTTTAGAAATTTCTGATATTCCTAACCATTTTTTACTGTTTAAATTAATTTCACCAACCTTACTTAACTTGATTATTTCCTCAATGTTATTACTGTAAAATGGAGAAATTCCACTGAATAATATATGTCCAACCACACCCAATGACCAACTATCAACCTTTTCCGTATAGTATAAAGTTTCCGATTTTTTGTAACCATTATTAATAAAAAAATCGTCAATAAGTTTGTTATTTTTATCACCAGCATTACCAGCATTACCACCATCTTTGATCTTTGCTTTTGTTTTCAAATTTTTACCCAAATCAATTTCAGGTGCGGCATATTCAGCAGTACCAACCATTGTCTTCATTAGCAAGTTATTCGATCTGATGTTGGAATTGTTGAATTTTTTAGCAATGCCAAAATCACCAATTACTAAATGTGGATATTTAATTGGTGCACTCATAATCAAGATATTATCAAGTTTTAAATCTCTATGAACAATACCATTCAAATGTAAATAGTTCAAGCCATTACAAATTTGATAAAGTGCAAAAATAGATTCACTTTCAGATAGATTTTGTAATACATCATTGTCTTGTGATAGGTAAGAAAACAAATCTCCACCAATTGCTAAATTTTGGAATATATTTAAAATCCCCAATTTCGAATCAATCAAACTTTGTTTAATTTTAATTATATTAAAATCATTCAATTTCGATAATATCTTATGTTCAATTTTGAATTTTTCATCATTAAAATTGGTAGTATCATTAATGGATTTATTAAATTCGATTATTTTAACCGCATAGAATTTACCAGTTTCTTGATTATTATGAGCAATCTGAACTTTACCAAAAGTTCCAACACCTATAACTTGAGGCATGATACTCCAATTTTTGATAGAAATGGGACAAGCGATTAAATCTTTCGAGTTGGAATTCTTGATGTATTGGAAACCAATTCCATCATATAGTTTAATGTTATCTAAATGATTTAGAATTGAATAATTTTTCATACCAATTTTCGAGTTATTTACATAAGTACCATTTATAGAAACATCCTCGATGTAGCAAACCGAGGAAGTGTTGGAATCAAACTGAATGATCCAAATATAACAATGAGTTGAGGAAATGTGAATGTTGTTGATCTGGACCCTTTCGATTCTGCTGTTTTTCCTTGTGCAAGGCAATCTCCCAAATGCCACCACTCTATTCTTGTAGAGGGGGACACGAATATCGTTGTTAGTAAGCCAGCCAACCGGTTCCGACATGGACAAAGCAGCACAAACGAACCAAGATACAACCACCACCCAGCTGAGCCGCTATCTCGCTGCCGCTCTTCTACCACCTCTCGGTTCTACCACCGCTCCTTCTCAGAGTCCACCCACCACCAGACGGTGCCCACGGGCAAATTGAACGGATTCCCGCGCCCGCGCCCACTGCCGGCGCCCCCCGCCCGCACCACCTGTTTCTCCACCGCCCGCACCCTTCCCACAAACCACTCGCGCTCCTGCAACGGCGCCATCTCCGCCGCCGGCTTTGGCCGCAGATAGTAGTGCGGCGCCCCGACGTTGAACACGGCCCACGGCTGTTGTTGCGTCGTGTCGTGGTTTCTACTGTCGCCCTCCCCTAGTGTCTTCAAAAACAACACCATACTGCCCACCGTGAAGTTCTTAAGTGCCACCTGCTGGCTCCTCTCCGCCGTCAATGCAACAACCTCCCCGCGGAGCTGCATTTTCTCCCGTTGAAGCTTCCGTGCAAGACTTTCCACTTCCTCAAACCGTTTATGCACCCGTTCGAGAATCCGCGTCTCGTCAATTCCAATACTCTTCATAAACAATCCATATCCATCTTCAACTCTCTCTTCGTCACATTCTTCAATCACATGTTCCACCATCTCGTCGTAATCCTTTAATGAATCTACCTTATCTTCAATCTCCTTAATCTTATCTCCTTCTTCACCTTCTTCTTCTCCACTAATCTTTTTCATTCTTAATTTCTCAATCTCAATCTTGATCTCCGGTATCCAATTCACATACTTCATAACATCTTCAATTATATCCGATGCTATAACTTTCATGAATATCTTATCTTCTTCATCTTCTCCATCTTCTCCATCTTCGCCACCTCCTGCTCCTTCTCGTTCTTTATCCTTTAATTTCCCTTTCTTTTTCAATCTTAATCCCTTAACTCTTTGAACATTAATATCTTCTCCTTCCTTGATTATCAATAATCCCATTATTTCTAAAATAAGACAAAACGTACGCAAATTATTAACAACCAAATCATTTAATCCATTCAATTTACCAATTAAAAACAAAATAACTTCAAGCAATTTCCTTATCAACTCATTCATTTCTTTAATTACTTGTGAATATTTCCCGTACTGAGTATTCAATTCAACCAATTCTTCAATCTTCAGTTTCAAATCATTATTCTCTTTTTGATTTGTCTTGTTCTCATTCAAATATTCAACTTCTAAATGCTTCATGTTTTCTAATAGATCCTTATTCATGGAATTCAATTCAACTACGTTATTAGCCATTTCTTCATTCTCTTTACTAATCTTTGAAGTTTCCTCTTCCTTCCCTTTTAATTGAAACTTTAGTTTTTCAATAACCGAATCTTGATATTCAATATGTTTTTTATATTCGTCTTCTTTAATGTTAAATGATTCAATCTCTTCATCTCGTTGTTCAAGCATCGAATTCAATCTTTCAACTTCTTCAATAGTTTTATCCCTTTTCAACTCATCAACTTTTTTATTTAATTCTTCATTTTCTATCTCAACTCTACGTATCTTCTCAAAATAATGTGATGGTGGTAATTTGATATCAACTTCATGATATTCTTCTTCTACTTTCCCACCCCCCCATTGTTCATTGAACAATTCAAATTTCTTTTCATGCAATAAACTTTCTAATTTTTGAATTCTTTCCTTATATATTTTGATCATCCCCATTTCATTATTATATTCACTACTGACTTTCTTATCTTCAATCTTCTTATTCTCCCTTATTTCAATCTTAATATCATTAGTTTCATAACTTTTAATAAATTTCTCAAAAATTTTCATAAAATGTCTATCTAAATGATCAAAACTTCCTAGTTTCTCAACATTACCACCTTTAATTATCCGTTTTTCATTGACTTCATTCATTTCTTCCTTTATTCCCAAGTTTTTCAAAAACGTTGATAATTCATTTAACAACTTTGAATCATACTTCAACTCTTTTAAGTTGTTAATATACTTTTCAATATCTTGAATAGTTAAATTTTCAATTAATCCATTGAAAAATTCATTTATTGAATTCAAACCACTATTAGAAACATCAATTTCTTGACCCCCCCTCTCTAGTTCAACTACTTCAGTAACTCTTTTAGATGAATTATTAATATTTTGTATCAATTTATTAAAATATCCCAATGTATCCAAATTTTTACGCGTAGGTTCAACAACATTAGCTTGTTGTTCAACATTCCCTTCGTCTTTCCTACTTTGTTCAACTATTTTGAAATCTGGTAAATTTCCAGATATAAATTTATCTTTGAATTTTTTATTATTTAAAAATACTAAGTTATTCTTAGTATTTCCAAAATTTTCAATAAATTCATTAATCCATTTACCTCTATTTTTTCTTTCAATGAAATTTAACATTTCCAAAATCTCATTTGTTTTCAATCCTAATTTTATTATACTTTTTGAGTATTTTAAATTATTCAAATTCGAAATTATATAAATACCGAAAATCATTGGTAATTCAATTATCAATTTCAATTGTAGTTCATTATTTTGTAATTTCTCTATATTATTAAAAATATCTTCATTTAAAAGTTTATTTGCATCCCTAATAGATAGTTGAATCTTAACAATTGAAATTAATGTAGAGTTTATAATTTTAACTTGTAATTCTCCCCTTAACTTGAAAAATTTACTCTGTATTTCATATAATTCATTTGATAATTCTGTTATTTTAGGTATATAGTTATTAATTTGTAAATTATAAATCTTCAATAATCGACAAATCTTATTGATTGCATCTTTGGATAAAAATGTAGACATTTGATTGGATGTTGTGATTAATTCTTCAAATGTTGGTAACTTTATTATATCATTGTTTATTTTAGAGTTATAACTTTCAAGCCTTTCAAATATTTCATTCGATTTATTGATATTTTCTTTCTCTGATTCATCAAAATTTAATTTCAAATATAATTTTTTATAAATACTGAAATCTTCCAACATTAAATCTTTTTGGATCAAAATTTCATTCTTTATCAATTCCTTTAATTCCATAAAATATTTATTGATTCTATTAGATTGAATCCGGGAATTTTTAGACGATTTTTCAATTTTTTTTAAATCTATCAACTCGGATAATATTAATGTCTTCATTTCAACGGTTCTTTTGTCAATAAACGAGAATTTTATATTCTTTAATAATCTAAATGACTCTTCCCATTTCTCTGATAATGAAGTATTATTCAAATTACTAAACATTTCAAAGATTGAATTGAATTCGTTATCTAAGTTTTTAAATAAATTTAAAATATATTGAATTAAAGAATTCAAAGATTTTAAAATATTTTCAATTACTTCATAATCTTTGAAATAATTATTATTTAAATTAAAAGTCTTCATATCTGAAAATAAGGCATTGGACCACCCCGAGTTTCGTTTAATCAAATTTAGAAAATTCCTCAAATTATCGAAATCTAAATCTGTTGAATTTATAATTATATTTTCATCGGATTCTGATTTTTCCGTTAATTTGGTCAATTCTTCGATAAATTCTTGAAATTTAAAATTATTAATTATATTCAGATTTGGTGATTCTCTTGGTCTAATAATATTAGTGTTAATTTCATCATTATTAATATTTAATATTAGATCTTTAATAATCAAATTCGATTTATCATGTTTAATTAAATTTGGATTGAAAAATTTCCTATCAAACACAAAAATTTCATTAATCTGTTCATGTACAATCATCGAAAATTTGAGTTTAACTCCAAATGATGTAAGTAAAAACAACCTTTCGGTTTCAATCTCTAATGATTGTGAAATAAACGTCTTGAATGTATCCATACTATTAAATGAATTAAATGTTGTCGTTATTTTATTACCTGTAAATGCATTATATATTGTAATCAAATTAGCTGGTTCTATTTCGTTATTATCTATTACCAACGATCCTTTAACAAAATTAGTTGACATATATTTTGGTAATATACCATTATTCGGAGTATAAAGTGAATTATTCATAATGATGATTAATCACAAATTAGAAATCCTTTATTTATCAAAAAAAAGTAGCTATGTATATTAATCAAGGAAAAGTAAATGTGTACTTTAACTTATGTAAATCAAGTTGTAAATGAAGCAATAGGAAAAGAAAGGCTTCAAGGCCCGAAAAAAATGAGTTGCCATCAAATGTCCGGATTTGGAATTTGTAATGTGATATCTCATTTTACTCATTTGAGCCTTGTTTTTCTCTGCTTATCTGTGATATTTTGAATAAAAATAAAGCTTTTTAATAACCGCAATACTACAGATACATATACAATACTTATACAATAACATTTTACCTATTTTAGATTATTTATTTGGATATTTGAACTATTAAGTTGTTTTAATAAATGTCATAAAGACCATACGATATATCGGTCATTCAATCTCTTTCTTCGACGCGTCGATTTGTTTTCCAAAGAAAATCTCAGGTTACGACATGAAATCACCAATCTATTGATTATTTCTATAACAATTTTGTAATCTACAAACCAGCCATGGTTGAATTGTCAGATATAGAGTTTAGACCTGTCTCTTTAGACACAACTTTACGTAGTAGAGAAGAAATAGATAAAGAAATATCAGATGTTGAAGAGATAACAAGTAAATATTTAAGTGAACCATATTCAATTTTTGTCTATAGATTCTTTATCAATAATTGGCCAGAGCTTTGCCTTTTAGCATTAGATAACGGGAAATTAATTGGTAATATCATATGCAAAGTTGAACCCCACAGAAATGTGAGAACAAGAGGTTATATTGGTATGTTATCTGTTGAAAATGAATATCGTGGTTTGGGTATTGCTAAAAAATTAATTGAAAATTCAATCTTATTAATGATTAATAAATATAATTGTGATGAAATTACTTTAGAAACTGAAGTAATTAACGAGAAAGCTTTAAGGTTGTATGAAAATTTTGGATTTATTAGAATCAAAAGGTTATTTAGATATTATATGAATAGACATGATGCTTACAGATTGGTGTTACCAATTACTGAAAAATCATCAATCTGTTCATCTCAATTACCTGAATTTGAAAATGCCGTTGAGGCAAAATATTGAACCAAACTATTTAACTTTGTAAACTATTGACTCTTTTTATAGACTACCACTCTGAGTATGTATTAATTTCTACAATTTTAACTTAAAATTTAAAAGATTTTAGAAATTATAAGAAAAATGAAATTGTACAAAATATGAAAAGGCAAGAAACAGAAAAGTAAAAAAAAAAATAAAAGGACTTCAAACTATCTATTCATCATCATCAAACTTTGGAGCTAAATAGTATCTTAAATACCCACTTGGTAATTTAAATTCAAATAATGCAGGTGCTTTTTCGGTTAATTTTATAGTTATTGAAGTTGATAAAGCTGAAGCTTTAACGATATCATTTAGGTATTTAGCACCAAAAGTTAAATCTACTGGTTTGTTAACATCAACTGTAATATCATCTTCTGGATGGTCAGGATCAGATTTTGGTTTAAATATAACATTACCTGTACCAATTTGACCTTCAGCCTTAAACTTGATACCTTCTTTTGTAACGACAATATTTAAAGATTCACTCATAGTTTTAAAATCTCTTGCAATTTTAGCAAAATCGGTAGATGGCATAGTTATTGAACAATCATTATCCATATCATCAATTGTTAAAACATCTGAATCAATATCCATTAATTTAAGAGAAAACTCAGAAATTCTATCCTTCTTTTTATCTTCAAAGACAATTAATAAAGAATCTGGATTGTCTTCCGCAATTAATGTTAGATAATCTTCATTATTACCTTGTCTTAAAATTTTACCAAGA
Organism: Pichia scutulata; assembly: GCA_030560845.1. Taxonomy (NCBI): domain Eukaryota; kingdom Fungi; phylum Ascomycota; class Pichiomycetes; order Pichiales; family Pichiaceae; genus Pichia; species Pichia scutulata. Next base: position 144,322 of record JAKTWB010000082.1, read on the forward strand.
GATTCTAAATCTAAACCTAAAACTAAATCTCTATCACATCTGAAATCTTCAAAACAACCTGGATCCATTTTTAATGCAATTAACAAAACTCTTGAATCATCAATTGCTTGGACAGTAATACCATCTGATTCAGAACAATTGAAGTTACATAATTTAACTGAATCTCTGATGGAGTCAATAACCTATAAAGAAAATAAAGAAAATAAAAATGTGTTAGTATACATTAGAACAACAAGTATTGCAACTGTTAATAAAGATACATACCTTTTTCAAAAGAGAAGCTTGATCAAATTTACCTTCTAACATATTTGTGCTGTGTGTGTTGTTTTAACGAACAGTTGAAACAAATAAATGTCCCAAATCAAAGAAAAGAAAGTGGAAATTGGAAGAATAAAACATACCTTTAACGCGTTTCACCCGTAGAAACGAACTGCAAAAGTTTTCTCCAACGCGTATTCTTCAATTTTTTTATTTTGCCAATTTTTGATTTTCTCATTTCTCATTTCTACATTTTTCAATTTCTCATTTTTGCATTTTTAGATTTTACTGACATGTTAGAATTGTTCTGCATTTTAGTCAAAGATAAGAAAAGGAAACTTAATTTAATTAACTAATGGACTTTGTGAAAAAAGCAATATGGGGCCCAGACCCAAAGGAACAATACAGAAAATGTCAACAGGCGCTTCGAAAAAATAAAAGACAACTAGATAGACAAATTCAAGATTTAAATAGCATCGAAAAAAAGTCAAGAGCTTTAATTAAACAAGCAGGGAAAAAAAATGATATGAAATCCGCAAGATTATATGCAAAGGAATTAAGAAATACTCAAAAAGTAAATGAAAGAATGCATGTATCCAAAGCTACATTAGATTCAATTGAATTAAAATTAAATGAACAACAACAACTAATAAAATTAACTGGTTCATTACAAAAATCAACTACAATCATGAATGGTATGAATCAATTGATTAAATTACCTCAACTAAGTAGAACTGTTCAAGAACTATCTAAGGAATTAACAAAAAGTGGTGTTATTGATGAAATGATGTCGGATGTTTTAGATACAGCTGAATGGGAAGATGAAGATTTGGATGAAAATGAAGAAATTGATGATTTATTATCTAATATACTGGGCGAAAGTAATAAAAATAATCTTGAACAAGTACCACAACAACAACTTGAACAGTCTTCTCTAGAACCAGACAAAGCTGATATTACTCAAGAAGTAGAAGATGATGATGAAGATCTAATATTAAATATGAGGCAAAGATTAAATGCCCTACAAGAATAAAATAAATTGCGTTATTATCCTCCCTGATACAGTCGATCGCTTTTATAATATCTTAACCTTTTCTCCATTATCTTTTTTATATTTCATTTTTTGCTATATCCTTTTGTTACATTTTTATTTTTTTTTGTACAGTGTAAAAACAATAATTATACAAATCATATCGTAATAAATCCTATTTATAAAATTAAATTAAAATAACTCCTGAACAAACTGCAAAAACCAAGCCCATTAATGAACCCCAATAACCACTAGGTGCATTTCCCATGTTTTTAGAAGTTAAGATGCTTGTATTATTATTCAATTTAGTTCTAGTGTAAATTGAATCATCATATGTTTTAGAAGTATTCATTAGAGTGTTATTACCATAATAACTTGAGGTTATGAATTGTTTAGAAAATAAGGAAGATGGTTTAGTAGTTTCAACAGTTGAATTGACATAGCTTGGAGGAGATGAAAAAATTGGATCAAATACGTTATCAGTTTTAGTGAATGGATATGAATTCCAAGTTTCTGGTACACTCCAGCTGGTGGTTGTAGTATATTCAACAGGTTTTTCAGAAACAGCTGAAACAGGACTTGAGAGTATTTCTGATTCATGTGTCATTGTGCTTTTAGAAAATTTGTCATTTTTTTCTTCCATTGTAGTGGTTGATGGAATTTTTTTTTCATGTGTATCAAGAGTTGATTTAACATCAAATTTTGCAGTTTTAGTAATCGTAATACCATGAGTTGAAGTAACTGTAGTTGTCGTATAATGTGTAACAAACTTAATTGAAGTTATTTCATCCCGTTTCTCAAAATTAACAATTGCTTGATCTGCGTCAGAACCACTAACATCAACAAACTTTAAATGACTAGCATCATCAACATCATCATTAATACAATCTTCTGCATCATTATGTCCAATAAACCAATCCAATAATCCAGAATTTGCTGCTTCTTCACCATCTAAGATTTCATATCCTGCATCTTCATATCCTGCATCTTCAGATTCAACATCTTCAGATTCAACATCTTCAGATTCAACATCTTCAGATTCAACATCTTCAGATTCAACATCTTCAGATTCAACATCTTCAGCTTCAGCATCTTCAGCTTCAGCATCTTCAGCTTCAGCATCTTCAGCTTCAGCATCTTCAGATTCAACATCTTCAGCTTCAGCATCTTCAGCTTCAGCATCTTCAGCTTCAGCATCTTCAGCTTCAGCATCTTCAGCTTCAGCATCTTCAGCTTCAGCATCTTCAGCTTCAGCATCTTCAGCTTCAGCATCTTCAAAATATTTAACCCACCCAAATGGGAATCCTACTGCAGTAATATTTTCTTCATTAATCAGGGCAATATTAGAAAGATCAAATGCCTGACCAGCATAATTTTCATCACTAACTAGTTTGTAACCTAAACCCATAACAGGAATACCATTTTTGTCATCAGTTGCCATAGGGACAACATATATATCACCGGTAGGCGATTCCCAAGTTGAAAATGAAACAGAAGAACCAAAATCGCTATTATTTAAAATTGAATTCATAATCCCATGGGTATAATGATTTTCTTCAAGATCAATTTCATATTCTGAGGCTTTAGCACAAGCAGCAAAAATGGACAATATAATGTAAAAAGAAAATTTCATGATAAGTTAAAAAGATTTATAGATTTGTTCGTTAAAATAAGAAAAATGTAATAAGTGTTGTTATAATTGTTCTGCAAAAAAGCTTTTTGTATGTTAGACAATTAGCTAATATTTTTTTTTTTTTTTTTGTTAAGTGTTACAGGCAATTACCGATGAAGCAAAGACTATGTGTAAAAGAACTGGTGGTAAAAGATAGAAACAAATAAGCAAACATGGAAATGAATTAGCACGGGGAACAAATGGGAAACACTTCTCTTTTAAATAATTATTGTTAAAAAAGGGCAACCCTTCATTTTCACCATTTCCTAAAGTGGAAATTAACTTTTGCCTATTTCATGAGGTCACGTGCCAATCACAAGCCTAACTTTTCCTTTAACGTAGTTGCTGCTATATAGTATGGTCTGGCTAGAGGAGAGTCTTTCTCTAATGCAATAGGATATCCTTCATCACTCCGGGTGCAAATGCTCCTATTAAGAGGAATAGATGTGATATGATCAATACCCAACCTGTCGGCTTCTTTTAATGCACCACCTTCTCCAAAAAGGTGCTCTTCATGATTACAATTGGGACATATGAATACTGACATGTTTTCAATTAATCCATATATTGGAACCTTCACCTTGTTAAACATCGCAATACCTTTTTTAACATCAAGCAAAGCAAGATCTTGACTTGTTGAAACAATTATTGCCCCATCGATTTTAAGCAATTGACTTAGTGTCAATTGGACATCTCCAGTGCCTGGTGGTAAATCAATAACTAAAACATCTAAATTTTCCCATTGAACATCAAATAATAGTTGTTGTAATGCCTTTTGTAAAATAAGACCTCTCCAAACAATTGGACTATCTTCATTTGGAACCAAATAACCCATTGACATTGTTTGAACACCATAATTTTTCATTGGAATTAATTTGCCTGTGTTTGATAATCTTGGTTCACCTTTTAAATTCATCAATTTTGGAATACTAGGACCATAAATATCTGCGTCTAGTAACCCGACATTCAGATTTAAATTTCGAAGTGCAATTGATAAATTTGTTGAAACTGTTGATTTACCAACGCCGCCTTTACACGATGAAACTAATATAACTTTTTTAACATTAGGTAGGATATGTTTAACTTGTAATTTCGTATTCGGTGTTTTAAAATTTGGTAATCCCTACAGTGAAATAGAATAATAATGTTAGTAATAAGTTGTCTCAAAATAGCGTAAATTAAGAATATTTGATACTTACAAGTGGATTTTGATGACCCTTGTTGATTATTGCAGTTGTGAATTGCCTCTTAAACAAGGTTAGTTGTTTCATTAGATAATTCTTATTTTTAATAAATCAATCACAAAAGAAAATCTTTGAGAGCACGGTGTTCATTTGAAATGAAAAATTCCAAAATCTTTGAAACCCCTCAAAATTCTTTCCGCTAAGATTTTCGGTTCGAACATTATCTTTCCCTTTAATAAATCTGAACAATAGACGTCAATACTCCACAATAATACCATCAATTGACTTATATGATATATTATTAGAGAGAAAAAATGCATCGATTTTTATTTTCAGGCAAATCACAATCATTCAAGCGTTTCAATTCAACGGCGGTTTCAAAATCGTTAACTCAAACACTTAATGAAGCAAATAAATATTTTGGATCAGATCCAAATGTACTTAGTAAGATAAAATCAATTGAGCAAATCATACCCAAAGATGAATTTTCTATCCACGAATTTAAACCTTCAACAATCACATTAGGTATACTTCAATCAAAAAATATTAAACCTGGATTATTTGTTGATTCATTAATTGTTGATCCATTATCAAATGATAACAGAACAGCAAATTTAATCAAAGAATATCGAAAGCTGAACCCACAGTCAAATATTAAAGTTCTCAAAGGTAAAAAGAATGAAATGATCAATAGCGGAGTATTTACATCAAAATCTCCCATTTTAGATGGTGAAACTAGATTAATTCAAAATGCAAAATTAAATGATGGTTCAAACAGATTATTGAATCGTAACTTATTTAATGATTTATCATTTATTGAAGTTAATGATAAATATTTTAATAAGCATGTTAAAATTGAAGGTGCAGAATCATTAAACTTAGGAATAAGTTCAAAGGATGACCAAATCAAAAAATCAGATTGTCAAATTTGGGTCTATCTTACATCATTGGATGAAAATATTGAAAAATTAAATGATTTTCCGTATTTCATAATATCTAATACTTTCAAAGAAGAGTTAAATGTTGGAGCATCATTACAAGAAGGTTTAGAAGATAACCATTTTAAAATTTCTCTGGAAAAACTGAACCATGCAAATGAACTAATTAGTGAAAATATAAATAATATCAGTCAATATTTGAAGTTATATCAACAATCGAATATGAATGAATTACTTTTTACAATCAATAAAGAGACTTCAGGATATACGCCTTTAATTTTGTTACTGCGTAGTTTGATTAGAGATCTTAATTTGAATGAAGTATCAAATGATGTTAAAGTTTCACGGGAGATCAAACAAGAAATCATAGACTGGTCTCAAAATTCTCATTTTGAACTGCAAAGCAAAGTTGCGCCATTCTTAGAGAATATATTGGTAAAAGACTTGACAAAAATAAGTCAATTAATTTTGAACTCAGGTGATTTAACGCTAGTCATTTCAAATTTGTTAAATGGTGCAAGAGCCAAAGTTAGGAATGGATTATTTAGTGAAGGTGTTGAATGTTATGGAATACTGCAAGAATCTATTTCAAAATCTCATTACTTGGAGGGTAAAATTGACGCACTATTCCCAGAAACTGTTAATCATACCAAAAACTCTGTCTCTGTTGATAAAATTTTATATGAGTTACAGGGTAAGATTGCAAATGAAAAATTACCAGAATTACAAAATAAAATCAATAAGCTTTTAATAAATAAAATAATTACAGTCCCATTTACAATATTTGCTGTATGTAATATTGGATACGTATTTGATTTTCTTCAACTAAATTCATTAATTGCGATAATAGCATTGAGTATTGCAGTATCAGCAAATTCATCTCAAAAGAAAATCATTAAAATAATTTCTGATTTTAAAGATTGGTATTTGGAACAACTTAGGATTTATATTGAAGAGACAACAATCTTTTTAGGTGACCGTCTTAATGAGAATATTTCACAATATGATGAATCTCAAAATAAAAAACACGAAATTGTAAATGATTTAAAACGTTTTCTATTAGAACTGGAACAAGCTGATGATGAACTAAAAAAAGGACTTGTTCCTGCAAAAAGTGAAATTGGAAATAAAATGAATTAAAGTACTATATTTAGGGAGTTTATTTACTTTTTTTGTAGCTTGATTTATTTTTAAAGTTGTAAATTTTGTGACATGGAACACATTTTATGAACAAATTTATTGCGAATTTGTGACACGGCAGTGTGCGAAATGAAATTTTGCCACTGTTTCTATCAAAAGGGGATCAAAAGCTTGTTATCTTATAATTAGTACTCAACCAGACCTCCAGCCAATTGAACCATGTTTTTATTTAAGTCTAAAGGATTTGATCCAGATAAATATGAAAGTGAACTTAAAAAAATTAGTAATAAATTATCAAGCAGTGAAAAAAAGCTCAGCAAACTAAATTCACAGAAAATTTACTATAGGAAGATAATACCATTATATTTATCAATGGGATATATTATATACTTTAGTTATGTCTACCAAATGGCTAAGCTTCATGAACCTAAAATAATATTACAGTTACTAGTTATTCCAATTATAATTGGACTAGTATATTACTCAGTTTTATCATTTTTTGATTACCTAATTAATAATAAAGAGAGTTATATTGAATATTTGAAGAATGAGCACAATGAAAAAATAGCCATACTTAAAGAAAAGACAAATTTTGATAAAACAAAGGATTTACTTGTAAGATTTTCGAATGGGCAGGATTTAAAAGAAATGGAAAGGGAAGTTAGTGAGATTGAAAAGAAGAAACTCGAATATACGAAAATGATTCAATCAGGAGAGAAAGGTAAAATTCTAGAAGATTTACAAAAGACTCAAAATGTTAATACTGGGTTGTATGATCATTTTTTGAATGCTTTATTGGGTGAAAATGAGTTAGGTCCGGATAAAAGATATGCATTAATTTGCAGTAAATGTCTTAATCATAATGGATTAGCACCACCGGGTAAATTACCAACAAAAATCGAGTATAAGTGTCCCAATTGTGGGTTCATGAATGGCGAAAAACAGGAAGATAAACAATTGTCTATTGATTCAAATGAAGGCAAGGAAATCACAACAGAAGAGGTTGTAAAGAACAACTGAACAGTTTTTACTATTTTTTATAATGTTTTAATGATTAATTTTACACAAATTATTTAGATTAGTAAATTCTATAAAACAAAATTAAGAAAGAGACATAATGGCATTGACAATATCACCGCTATGTTCTTTAAGAGCTTTAATAGCCTTGTTTCTGGAAGTATTAGTTTGTTCCATAATAACAGTAATATCAGATTCTTCAAGACCAGTAGCATCTTGTTCTTCGTCATCATCTTCAACTTCTTGAACCTTATCTTCAAGGGAAGCTTTCTTTAAATCGTTTTGGATTGATGCCGCTAAATCGTCACCTTCTGGTGCATTGACAGCGTCATTAACTTCTCTTGCAGCTTGTTGAGCAGCCATTGCTTCTTCGTATCTTTTGTTTAAATCTTCAACTTTAGCTTCACCAAAGATAATGTATGAGCCACCTAAAGTCTTGTAAACTTCTGGAGCTTCAATAGCTAAGATAGTATTGTTCTTCTTTCTGAAGGTAACTCTTGAAATATCCTTTAATGGCTTTAAACCTAATTTTAAAAGGGTTTCTCTAGCCTTCTTTTCAGCCTTTGGAATGACAGTAACTTCAGCACCTTGTGGGATTTCTTCAATGGACATATTGATATGGAATGTGTTTGCTTAAAAGAAAAAACGTATTAGATCAATTTAGTGAAGAACTCGATCAACTGAAAAGTGAAAAATCGAGATTTCCAGAGAAGTTGTCGACAAAAAGAAAATCGTGCGGTTACGCAGCCCGCAACAATTACGTAAGCATTGAAGGCTCAGCTATTATTTGTTTTTTTTGGTTTTCAAAGTTTTTTTTTGTTTTTTTTTGTTTTGTTTTTTGTTTTGTTTTTTGTTTTGTCTTTTCCGTTTTCCACAAAAAAAAAATGAGAATATGGCATTGCTTTTGATTAGCACATACATTTTAAAAGCCTGCTTTATCTGTTGCTACAATTTGCTACACACGCAAGGTTCTCTGACATTTCGGAATTAAGGTTTTTTTGTTAGCAGCAATTGGTTTTGCAATCTTATCTGCTCAATTCACATCCTTTTGCTCTAAAACCCCCTCTCCGAGACTGATTGTATACCTAAATTAATCATAGCCACATCGTCATGAAAACTTTAGAAGAAGATGTCAGGTCATTCCTAACATCTGTTTACAACTCAACTTTCAATAAATGGTTTAATAAAAGCCAGAATCAATATTTAGAGGGTGATGCACGGAAAATTTTTTTTAATCAACCACTTCCAAATGAAATGATTGATCCAAAAACTAATAAGAACAAAATTATTTATCAGCGTAATAAAATCAGAACAACTAAATACACACCTCTTAATTTTATACCGATGAATATATTTTTTCAATTTACCAATATTGCTAATTCTTATTTCTTATTTATTATTATTCTTGGTTGTTTTCAAATTTTTGGTGTCCAAAGTCCTGGGATGCAAGCTGTTCCACTTATTGTTATTGTTGTTTTGACAGCGTTCAAAGATGCATTTGAAGATTATAGACGTGCGATTTCGGATTACGAAATGAACTCTTCAAAAGTTCATAAATTAGAAGGATTACCGAATTTCAATGCAATGGAAGATAATGTTGGTCCTTGGAGGAAATTTAAGAAAAGTTGTACCAAAACATTTTCAAACTTCAAAAAATTATTTAAAAAAAGATCCAAAAATCAACCAGAAGATTCTGAGGACAATGGAAGTTTAGATATTTTTACTTTAAGATCTAACAACTTGAGTAGATTAAATACAATTGAAGATAAATCTTTTAATAGTACAACAAACACAAGCTATCCACTTAAATTCAAAACAACTCAATGGAAGCATGTTTTAGTTGGTGATATTTTACGTATTAAAAAGAATGAAGAAATTCCATCAGATGTTTTAATTTTAAAATCAAGTAATGAAAACAACGTTTGCTATATTGAGACAAAAAACTTAGATGGTGAAACAAATTTGAAAACAAAAGAAGCAATGAAATTTTCTTCGAAAAAAATAAATAGGTTGTCAGATATTCCTAAAATGAAGTTTTCAGTATCAACTGAACAACCAAACAAAGATCTTTACACTTTCCATGGTGTTATTCATGATCAAGACATTGAAGATTTAGAAAAACCATTATCTGAACCAATCACGGTTAACAATGTTTTACTAAGAGGTTCAGTTTTAAGAAATACCAATTACGTTTTATGTCTTGTTTTATCCACTGGTTCAGAAACTAAAATTATGCTAAATTCAGGGGTAACACCAACTAAAAAGTCAAAAATTTCAAGAAATTTGAATTATTATGTTTTGATTAATTTTCTGTTATTATTTATCCTGTGTTTTGTTTCAGGTTTAGTCAATGGTTTATTTTATCGGGAAGATTCTAACTCAAGAGTTGTTTTTGAGTACAAACCTTATGCTCCAACTCCAGCTGCCAATGGTACATTAACATTTTTTGTTGTTCTCATTATGTACCAAACATTAGTTCCAATCTCTCTTTATATTACGATTGAAATAATTAAAACTATCCAAGTATTTTTTATCTATTCTGATGTTAATATCTATCTTAAGAGATTAGATCTTCCATGTACACCAAAATCTTGGGGTATTTCTGATGATTTAGGACAAATTGAATATATTTTTAGTGACAAAACAGGTACTTTGACCCAGAATATCATGGAATTTAAGAAATGTGCAATTGCGGATAGGTCTTATGGTTTAGCTTATACTGCTGCTCAACAAGGTTTAGATAAACGATTGGGCAATGTTGATATTCTTGGTAAAACGCAACAGATGAATGAATTGATTGCAAGCGAGTTCAATGAAATGTGTATAAAGATGGAAGCATATAACCCGTTTTTCAAAAAGGATAAAGTAACATTCATTTCCAAAGACTTTGTTAATGAAATAAATATTTCAACTAATCATAATTTTTTATTATCATTGGCGCTATGCCATTCTGCGGTTATTGAATATGAAAATATTGAAGATGTTGATGATACATCGAATATTAATTATAGTGCTGAATCACCAGATGAAGTTGCATTAGTTTCGTTTGCAAGAGATATGGGTATTGTATTTTTAGGTAAAGAAAATGATGAATATTTAATTTATGATAATGGTAAAGAATTACGTTTTAAAGTGTTATGTACAATTCCATTCACATCTGCAAGAAAGAGAATGTCAATTGTTATTGAAGATTCAAGTGGTAAAGTAATTTTATATATGAAGGGTGCCGATAATACTATTTTACAAAGAAGTATAGGAGGCGAATTTGATGACAAAATTAAAGAAAATATTGAAGAATACTCGAACGAAGGTCTCCGTACATTATGTATTTCACTTAAGGAATTGAAAAAAAATGAATTTATCAACTGGCATACAAAATACCTAAAGGCAAGTAAACTGATTGATGAACAAAGAGAAATTCAAATGGATCAATTAGCTGACGAATTCGAAAATGGTGTTGCATTGATTGGTGCTACTGCCATTGATGATAAATTACAAGATAATGTTCCAAATACGATTGAAAGTTTAAGAAAGGCAGGTATCAAAGTTTGGGTTTTAACCGGAGATAAAATTGAAACCGCAATCAGTATTGGTTATTCATGTTCAATGTTGAATAATAACATGGATTTATTAAAAGTACAAAGTGATAATGTCGAAGATTTGGAGAAAATCGTTGATTCATATTTAGTTGAAAAGTTTGGTATAAGTGATCCGAATGATCCAAATAATATTAAAAAAGCAAGGTTAGATCATTCAATTCCCGATGAAAATCACGCTTTATTGATTGATGGTAAAACTTTGTCATTATTATTTGATGAGTCTTCGAAGAATACACAAATAAAGTTTTTAATGTTAGGTAAAAAATGTTGTTCAGTCTTATGTTGTCGAGTTTCACCATCCCAAAAGGCAGATATTGTGAAATTAGTGAAAGATAATTTAGACGTTATTACATTAGCAATTGGAGATGGTGCAAATGATGTTTCGATGATACAAGCAGCAAATGTTGGTATTGGGATTGCAGGTGAAGAAGGTAGACAAGCCGCAATGTCATCAGATTATGCACTAGGTCAATTTTCATATTTACAACGATTATTATTAGTTCATGGTAAATGGTCCTATCAAAGATTAAAAGAAATGATTCCATGTTTCTTTTATAAAAATGTTATTTTTGTCATGCCATTGTTTTGGTATGGTATTTTTACAGATTTTGATGGTACTTACTTATATGAATATACATTTTTGATGCTTTTTAATTTATTCTTTACATCAATTCCTGTCATCACCTTAGCAACAATGGATCAAGACGTACCCGATTATGTTTCATTAGGTATTCCTCAATTATATAGATCAGGTATTCAAAATCATAGATCTAAAGATTTCATCAAATTTATAGTTTATATGATTGATGGTCTGTATCAGAGTACAATTTCTTTTTTTTTCCCATGGCTTATATTTAGAACTGCAAGAGTTGCTACTAAAAATGGATTGAGTATTTCAACTGTCTTTTCAGTGGGTACATTTTCTGTTAATATTTCAATTTTTGCGTGTAACTTGTACATTCTTTTGAAACAAAAGAGATGGGATTTAATTAGTGTTGGATTGAATTTACTCTCGGACATTTTATTAATTATTTGGGTTTGTGCTTGGTCATCATCATCATTCTCATTGAATTATTATCAATTAGGTATAAGGGTGTACCAAAGTGGTGCCTTTTGGGCATGTTTATTTATTGGTATTTTATCTTGCGTTATTCCAGGATTTACCTATAATATTTTAAAGACCAATTTTTTTCCAGATGATGCCGATAAAGTTAGAAATATTTTGAATATTGGATTTTTTGAAAAGAGAGATCCAGAAGTAGTTACAAGATATTTACAATTAGCTAAACAATCTGGTGATTTAAATGAAAATGAAGAATTAAATGCTGATTTTAATAATGCATTAAATTTGGAGAGGGGTTTCTCAGACGCTCGTTCAAATATTAAAGACTCTGATTAATTATTAAGCCCAACTATTTGCTATTTTATAATTTTTTTATTTAATAATTTACTGTATAGATAATATTTAATGCTTTTTTCTCCTTATCATGATGCTGAATATAAGCGATTGCGTTGAGCCCACAGCAATCGCAAAAAATAAAAAAATCAAAATTATTTTGATGTCGCCTCCAGAATTTAACAACAATCTAGAATTTCATGCTAGTGATTTAATAACTTTTCTGTATTTACATTTATGTCGTATTCTTTTCTATACTATTGTCATGTCCGAGACAGAAGATAAGAAAAAGATAGTTGTTACGAAACAAGATCTGTCTTCACAAAATGTGGGAATTTTTCTGAAATGTTATAATTTTTTCAAAAATTTAATTAACACGTTTTTATTTGATCCAGAAATAGTTGGTCCAGTTTGTGTTTTGATCTTTTTATTTGAAGCAATGCTTTTAGAATTAATTATAATTAAAATTCCATACACAGAAATTGATTATAAAACATATATGCAACAAATTGGACAAATTGAAAGGGGTGAATTAGATTATAACAAAATTTCAGGTGACACGGGGCCAATTGTCTATCCAGCTGGATATGTTTTCATTTATTCATTCATGAAAAAATTAACTCATGGAATATTTAACTTGAATGCAGGTCAAGAAGCATTCAGATTATTATATTTAATGACATTAGCATTAAGTTTTTTAATTTTCATACAAATGACAGGTTCCAAGAAAGTTAAACCGATTGTTTTTTACCTTTTAGTTGTTTCTAAAAGATTACATTCTATTTACGTTTTAAGACTATTTAATGATTGCTTTACCTCGTTCTTCATGCTACTAACAATTTTGTTATTACAGACGTCTGCTAAATTGAAAAAACGCTCATATGAAGATAAAACTGAAACTGATAGAGGCGATATGCGATTGTACAGTAATTTGATTACCTTACTTGCAGTTTATTTTTATGTTTTTGGATTAAGTGTTAAGATGAATGCATTATTATATTTACCTGGCTTATTAATTGTTTTATACTTTTTAAATGATGAGAATTTCTTAAAGACCCTAGGTATGATTACATTTGGGCTTTTAACATTCATCGTAGTGAATATTCAATTTTTAAAGAATGGAAAAGATATAAGAAATAGTTTCATTGAGAATGCGTTTAATTTCAATAGACAATTCATGTATAAATGGTCAGTTAACTGGAAATTTCTTAGTGAAAAGACATTTCTAAGTAATGAATTTCATAATTTATTACTGTTGCTACATATTGTTGTTTTATTTTTGTTTGTTTTTGGTAAATGGATTAACCCAAAACTTACAGGTAAAAATGTCAAAAACTTGGTTATTCAAGATGGACTATTGAAATTTTACTCAAACACCATGAATCAAGGAAATGCTATTATTTTTAGTCAGAATAGTTCATACTACATTGCAAAAATTTTAATGGTTTCCAATATTGTCGGGGTTTTGTTTGCTAGAAGTTTACATTTTCAATTTTTGTCTTGGTACCAACATAGTCTTTCGTTTTTGGTATTTGACAGTGTGCCAAGTGCAATTTATGGTGTTCCATTGCTTGCTGTACATGAATTGGCTTGGAATGTGTATCCAAGCACAGCTATCAGTAGTTTTACAATCATATTTGTCCTTTCTGTCGTTGTATTGGGTCAACTAGGAGTGTTTTCTCGTTCCTTCAGTGGTTACAAGACAACTTAGGATTCATGTTGCGGACGATCGACGCGGAATTATGGGGGATCTGCGCAGTGCCCCGGTTTTATTTTTTCTCTATTTTATTTATTAATTAGTAAATTAAAAGTCGATTTAGTATATTGTTTGAGCGTGAGAGTTGTTTTGGAATTGGATTCTACGAAAAGGCAAGTCCTTGGTTTCTTTGTGCATGCATCGGAGACAGTTTTTATAACTAGCTGACACTATAAAGCTTCATCGCAAATTTATCCCGTCATCTTTTGTCATTACAACAGTTTCACTTCAGATACAGGGGACATTTCTTTCTTTTTTTTGTTGTTTCTCGGCAGCACCCGTTTCATTAATATACGGTTCTCAGTTAATTTCAGTTTTTATCGTCATTTTTTTTCCTTTGCCACTTGACTATTTCTTCTGGAGAAACAAATATATACATTTTTTTGCTGCTTTGTTTTTATAGTTGTATTGTATCTTCATATACATACACAAAGTTCATTTCATTTTATTTTGTTCCAGTTTATTTTATTTTGTTCCAGTTTATTTTACTTTAATTTTCCTTAATTTACATTAATACTTATAACCTTTCAATTTTCCAGTTTCAAATTCATATTGTTTGTTTGGTTCAATTTTTTTAATATTATAATCTGTTTCTATCATGGACACAAAGAATAACACCAATAGCAGTACAAATCCAAGTACCAATAATAACATGGGTCAAAATTCAGATGAGCCTATTGTTAAAGATTCTGCAGCGATTAACCCAAAGGAATTATTAAATGCTTACATTTACGATTTTTTGTTGAAATCTGGTTTCAATTCCTCTGCTTCAGCTTTTGTTAAAGAAGCAAATATACCAATTGTCAAAGACAACAAAAAACTTGTTGGTAAATTTTACTTATTGAATCCAAGCACTCAAGATTTACCCAAATGTCAAATGGCAATGGATACTCCACAAGGCTTTATTTATGAGTGGTGGCAAATCTTTTGGGACATTTTTAATGCACGTACTGAAAGAGGTAGTTCTGAAGCTGCTTCGCAATATTTTCATTTTGTTAACTTGAAACGTGAACAAGATTCAATGAATTTAAATAATCCACAAAACCTGCCAAATAACCAACAAATTTTACAAAATCAGACAATTGATTATAATTGGAATCAGAAAAGACCAGTTGATCCATCTCAAGACTCTCAATCACAACAACTCCCTCAAACTTTTCAACCTTCTCAACCCCATCAGCCCCGTCAACCTGCTCAACCTGCTCAACCTGCTCAACCTGCTCAACCCGCTCAACCTGCTCAACCTGCTCAACCTGCTCAACCTGCTCAACCTGCTCAACCTGCTCAACCTGCTCAACCTGCTCAACCTTCTCAATTAGCACTTCATCATCAAGCACAACAACTTAATGCACCACCGCAGTCTGTTCAAGTATTACCAAGTCAGAGCCAATCTCACATTTTACAACAACCACAACTACAACCACAACCACAACCACAACCACAATTACAACAACAACAACAACAGCAGCAGCAACAACAACAACAACAACAGCAACAACAGCAACAACAACAACAACAACAGCAACAACAACAACAACAACAACAACAACAGCAGCAGCAGCAGCAGCAACAACAACAACAGCAACAACAAGAACAACAACATCATCATCATCAACAACAACAACAGCAACACTTACATCACCAACAACAGCAACAACAGCAACGTTTACTACAGCAGCAACAGCAACAGCAACAGCAACACCAAGAACAACAACAACGCATGGTACAACAACATCCACAAAAACAACATATTGAAGGACAGTTACCACTTCAATCTCAAATCCATCCCAATGAAAGTATTGTTCCGAACCAAGTTCCATCACAGCAACAACAACTTCAAAATAATGTTAATCCAAACGTCAGGCCAATAAATAACAACAGCAGCAAAACCACCAATGCTAGTTCGCCATCTGGATTTGTCAAGCCACAATCTGCTCAGCGTACATCTCAAATCATAAACTACCCATCAATTTCAGCAGGACAATCAAGTTTGAATCATTATCCACCACCTTCACCACATCAACAAGCATACGGATCAAGTTATCAACCACAGTCACAAAACCAGTCGCAAAATTCATCGTATCCGTCACAATCACCATATCCACCACAATCACCATATCCACTACAACAACAACAACAACAACAACAACAACAGCAACAGAATTTTCAAAATATTCAAAGAAGAGGAATTCCTAATCAACCAGTTCAGTTGCCACAAAATACTGTTCGAACCCCAAATGGCCATATAGTTCAAAACAACACTCGTATATATCCAGTCAATGCACAAAATCTTCAACAAATACAACCAACATCACCTATGAATAGTCAGGCTCAAATCCCTTATCAACAACAATCAGTAAAATCTAATCAAAAACCGTCACCAAATAAAAGACCCCGTTTAGATTCTGAGGTGATGAGCCCATCAAACATAAATGTGTTTTCAAGACCACATTCACAAGCTCCGACACCTGCTCAAATGAATGATATTCAGCTACAACAACAACAATATCAAAAACAGCAACAGCAACAACAGTACAATCAACAAATGATACAACAGAATCAAATAATCAATGGACCAATTGGACAAAATGTGAATCAACACAATATGAAAGCCAACAGCCGTTCATTTCCAAATGATAATTTGAAAGAATACGGTGAAGGTTTACGTAATTTAGAATCCAATAATAGAAGTAGGCTGCAAAATGTAAATGGTAATGATACAAATCTAAATACCATTCAATCAGGCCAATACGTTCAAGAAAATAACAACAATAAAGTTAACAACAGCGGCCTCAACAACAACAATAACAATAACAACAACAGCCATAACAATAATATTGGTAACAGTACCAATAGCAGTGCTAATAACAATAGTAATAATATTAAGCCTGCACCTGTTGCACAATTTTCTGAATTCTCGAATATGTTGGGGCAACTACAACAAAATACTCTATCAAAAGAATCACCTGGTTTATCCCCATTAAACAATAAAAAAACCACGGCCCCAAGTACAGGTGTACCAACGCCACTAACAAATGGTTCAACATCAAATAACTCAAGTTCAGCACTTTCAACATTAAACCCGGTAGCATCATCTACAACAGCGAAGTCAACAATTAAGAAGAAAACACGAAGAAAAGCAAATGGTGCTTCTGTTCCTGTAACTCCTAAAACTCCTAATAACCCAGCAACTCCACTCTCTAACAAACCCTCAACTCCAAATGGAACTGTTGTCAAACGTATAAGAAAGAAACCTTCTTCATCGGCAACAACACCTGTTATTAAAGAAGAAAGTCCAAATACTCTGAAAAGCGTAACTGAAGATGTAACAACAGGAAAAAGTGGTTTGAGTGAAGGTACTAAACGTAGTAGTGCCACTGCTACTAAAAAACCAAGATCGAAAAAATCAGCAGCTGCAAAATCTTTCACTCAACAAAAGTTGTCAGAGTCTGAACAACAACCAGCACAGAAACTGTTACAGAAACAGCATCCCCCAAAAAATCAACCACAATTTCAGCAACAACAAAAATCTAACGATCAAAGTAGCTTGAATAATGGCTTCAGCATTGAAAATGAAACACCATTTTTAAGTGAATTTAATGGGTCTGAACAGTTTTTTGATTTTGGCTTATATTCTGGCGAAGATGCTGGTGAAATGTTGCCAGATTTTTGGGGTGATCCAGTTAGCAGAAATGAACTTTGATTTGTTTCAGCTTGAATTGCATCGTCTGCTTTTATCTCTGTTTTTTTTAGTTTTGGATGGTACAATTATTTTCAAGTCTATTTTACTGTTTTATCTTAACCCAATTTGACTTAACTTCACCGTCAATTGCAACTCTAATTTCATTTGATTCAACTTTACTTCCATTTCAATTTCAGAGTAATTTGATTCACTTTTGTTTTTATTTCAGTTTCAATTTTGATTTCATTTCAATTTCGATTTCATTTCTATTTCGATTTCATTTCAATTTCGATTTCATTTCAATTTCGACTTTATTTCAATTTCGATATTCATACAATTTTTAGAACAATTATAACTTATTTCTTGTTATTTTTCACTCACTGTAATTTATTTTTCAAGCTTACTATATCCATGTTATACACATTAATTATTTAAAGTTGTCATTTCCCTTTCTTTTCCCCTTGCATTTTAACTATTCATTAAAGGGTATCATTTTGTAACTCTATACTATTTTATTAAACTAAAATTATGTACATTTTAATTACTTAACACTATAACTTACAAAATTAAAGTTCATTATCCTAAATCGAACTAAATCGAACTATAAATCAAATCATTACTTTCTTTTTGGCTTTGGTTTAACCTCATCATCTTTACAAACATGAATTCTAACAGTATTTGCATAATTTGCCGTATTTCCCTCGTAGCCCTTACTCCAGTCATAACTTAAAGCATAAGCAAATAACATACCAGTTCTATTATAGTTTACAACAGGTATAGTGGCATTTAATGATGGAAATCCTTTTAGACGGTGCCTAGAATCTTTATCCCAAAATGAAAATGTACCATCAGATCCAGCAGTTACAAAAGTACCAAATTGTGGGTTAAAAACAACTGAATTCAATGAATAAATATTTGATTCCTTTGATGCTGTTTTATTAACTCTTTGACATTTGAATGAAAACCCATTTTGTTTTTGTTGTGTGTCGTCTACATATTGAATACCACATCTGCCTTCAATCGAACCAATTGCAAATCCATCACCATTTGGATAACATCCAATTGATCTTGTTTGATACTTAAGAGGGGAAACAGTGGTTTTAAAGATTTTGTCAGGATTATTTAAATCTATTATTAAAACATGTCTTTCAGCCGTACCAACAACTAGCAATTTTTGTGCAGAATCCATTGCATACACACGTTCAGGCATATCTAGTGAACATATTGGGCTTTGTTGTCTTGTATCCCAATACTTAATTGTCTTATCCCACGATCCACTAACAACACAAGGTGTATTTTGAGGTCCACATGTAACATGTCTAACAACTCTAACTGCATCATTATGCATACCAATCGTTTGAGCTTGTTGACTTGCCAAATCAAACAACTTAACCTGTTTATCAGTACCACCACTAATCACTTTTGTACCATCCATTGTAAATCTTGTTGATAGTATCGGACCCTCATGTTCATATAAAGCTCTGCCTTCAACTTGTCCATTATTTGTGATTTCAAATATTCTATTCTTTTTATCCCAATTAGAAATTGCCATAAATTCAGCTTGTGGTGAAAATGCAATATCACTTACACTATCATCACCAATATTATTAACCACAATATCATTCTGTAAATCTTGCAAAGTTCCCGAAGCAGTTGTTGCAGCTGGTGCTCCTAAAGATGAAACATTGGATCCAAATCCTCCCAATCTTGAACCAAATGACATTTTTATTCTATTCTAATAAACTTTGTGTGACTTGTGTTTTGTTTATATATAATTTCTAAAACTAAACACAATCAAGACAGGAAGTTCAACTGAAATAAGTATTTAAGTCTTCAAATTTTGCTCGCCGGGTAACTAAAATCTCAAATTACAAGTTTCAAATAAAAATTAGAATTTGATTAGATCGTTCATTTTTTAACGGATGATTTCACATATTTAAATTAAAATGTTTAAAATAATTTATAAACAGGGGAAACAAAATGTTAAAAATCTATACAACTATGAAAAACAATTTATAATTTTAAAAGTCTTAAGGAAAGAACAGTTTCATTGATTGACGCTTCTTCTTCACCAATGATTTTCTTGTCAGACTCAGAAATATGTTCTAATGGAAGTTTGGTACACTTGAGTAAAATATCTGCATGATTCTTAATAACTTTTTCTATATCACAATCATCTTTTTTAACTTCATATTGAACTAAAACTTCTTCAGTTTGTTCTAAACCGCACTTCTTTCTTAATCTTTGAATTCTATTGACTAATTCTCTTGCAACACCCTCAGTTTCCAATTCCGCGTAAACATTGATATCCAAAATAATTAGAACATCACCTTCTGATCTTGATTCATGACCATCAGCAGATTGTGATTCTGGCAAACCTTTCAAAACATTCAAGTCTTCAGATGTTAAGTCAATACCACTAACAGTAACCTTGCCAGATTTTAAGAAATCCTTAACTTCTTCAGATGTTAATTTTGGTAAACCAGCTTTAACAACTTTAGCATCTTTCTTTAGCTTCTTACCTAAAACTGGCCAGTCTGCAACTGCTTTATATTCAACACCATACTTATCTTCATCTGATGTAATAGTAATTTCTCTAACGTTCAATTCTTCAACAATATATTGTTTTAAGGAGTCAACATCTTGTAAGTATTCTTTATCAGAATTTAAAACAACCAGTTCCTTTAACGGAGTCTTCAAAGAGATGGTTTTCTTTTCTCTAATATTTCTACCCAAATCAACAATTTTTTGCATCCTAGCGACAGATGTTTCAATCTTTTCATCAAACAATTCAGCATTGGCGGTTGGATAGGATAAGAAATGAACACTTCTATGATCCTCACCATATTTATTCAATGTTTCTTCATCAAATAAAGGTCTTAATCTTTGATAAATTGCATCAGATAAGAATGGAGTAAATGGTGCCATTGCTCTGACTAAAATAAATAATGTTTCAGTTAATGTGTTGAGTGCTTTTAAGCAATCAGCAACACCATTTTCACCCTTTAATCTTCTTCTATTTAATCTAATGTACCAATTAGTCAATTGATCAATCAATCCCAATAATCTTGGAACAACAGTATATAACCTATATTCTCCCATTTCTTCTTGAATATATTTAATTAATGATTGCAAGCAAGCTAAAATCCATCTATCCATAACATTATCAGATTTTGAAGAAACGTCAAATTTGAAATCAATGTTCTCAGTTTTTTTTAATAATGCAATTTGACCTTCTAAAAATTTGTAAGAATTCCACCAAGGTAATAAAACCTTAGAAACAACTTCTTTAACACCTTCTTCTTTGAATTTCAATGTTTCTGCTTTTAAAACTGGTGAATTAATTAAATATAATCTTAATGCATCTGCACCATATTTTTCAGTGACTAGATTTGGATCTGGATAATTCTTTAATCTCTTTGACATTTTCTTACCATCACCTGCTAAAATTAAACCTGAAACAATAACATTCTTATAAGGAACAGTACCAAATAAATGAGTACCTAAAACAGATAAAGTATAAAACCAACCTCTTGTTTGATCTAAACCTTCAGAAATAAAATTTGCTTGGACTGATTCCAAAAATTTATCTTTGTTTTCAAATGGGTAATGTTTTGATGCATAAGGCATAGAACCTGATTCAAACCAACAATCAAAAACATCATCGATTCTCTTAAGTTGACCTTTCCCTTTCTTTGAAGGAATGGTAATATGGTCAATTTTGTCTCTATGAATATCACTAATTGTTTGGTCACCAGATAAATCTCTTAACTCTTGGATTGAACCAACACAAACAATTTCTTCGAAATCTTCAGATACCCATAATGGAATTGGGGTACCCCAATATCTATTTCTAGAAACATTCCAATCTCTTGCATTTGCAATCCAATTAGAGAATCTCTTTTCCTTGATATTTGATGGGACCCATCTAGTTTTATCAACGGAGTCAAGAATATCTGGAATAATTTCTTTAACTCTAACAAACCAAGCTGGAACTGTTCTATATAACAATGGAGTATCTGATCTCCAACAGAATGGATAACTATGTCTTATTTGACCTTGTAATAATAAATTGCCACTCTTTGATAAACTTTTCATAATTTCTTTATCAGCATCTTTGACATATAAACCTTTGAAATCTGTAACTTCATCAGTAAACTTACCTTCATCATCAATAGGATTTGGAGGAGCCAATTTTTCATTAATAATGCCATTTGCAGTACATTCTTCAAAATCTTGTTCACCAAAGGCTGGTGCTTGATGAACAATACCAGTACCAGACTCATCAGTGACGTATGACGCACCAATAACTCTAAAACCAGTTTCGGTGAATTTTTCTTTGAAATAATCAAACAAAGGAACATATTTCAAGCCAACAATGTCTGAACCTTTAATAGTACCAGTAATTTTATACTTGGCATCCTTTGGTTTTTTATATAAATTCTTAATTAAAGATTCTAACATGATATAAGTAACTTGTTTTTCTTCATCATAAATTTTAGCATATTCAAATTCAGGATTAACACATAATGCAATATTTGAAGGTAAAGTCCATGGAGTAGTTGTCCATGCAACTAAGAAAGTCTTTGGATCGCTTACTAATTGGAATGCAACAGTGACAGCTGGATCATTAACATCCTTATAATTTAAACCTGCTTCAAAATTAGATAACGCAGTGGTAACACCAGTTGAATAAGGCATAACTCTTAAACCTTGATAAACAGCATCTTTTTTATAAAGTTCACTGAATGCCCACCAAACAGATTCCATAAATGATGGATATAAAGTTTTATAATCATTTTCAAAATCAATCCATCTACCTAATCTTGTAATAGCAGACTTCCATTCATTTGCATATCTCATAACAATGGATCTACACTCTTCGTTATACTTGTCAATACCTAATCTCATGACATCGTCTTTTGATGAAATACCTAATTTCTTGTCGATTTCATGTTCAACTGGCAAACCATGAGTATCCCAACCAAATCTTCTTTCAACAGAATAACCACTCATATTAGCATATCTTGGAATAATATCCTTAATAGTTGATGCAAGGAAATGTCCATAATGAGGAGTACCGGTTGCAAATGGTGGACCGTCATAGAAAGTGAATGCTGGTTTGTCTTTGTTTAACTTGAGAGAGGTTTGGAAAGCATCAATGTCTTCCCAATGTTTTAAAGTTTTTTCTTCTTCTTTTGGAAAAGAAAAAAAAGTAGATTGTTGTTCTTCAGCCATAATTTTTAATGGATGCAGAATACGATGGAAATCAGAACAGATAACACGACAGTCTAACCAGAACAGAAAAAAGTGTAAGAAATGGGTGGATAAAAAGGAAAAATCTCAAAATTTGAAATTTGAAAGTTGGAAAGTCGACGATTGTGTGAGTCGAATTAAAATTTAAAATTCAAAATTCAAAATTCAAAATTCAAAATTCAAAATTCAAAAGAAAGAGTCTTCGCGGATGAAGTAGGAACAGATACTTTTGCAAGGTTAGCAGATAGTCTTTCTTATTGTGCTCATTAAAACAGAATATCCGTTTTGCACGTACAAATATGACATCTGTGCCAACTACACCTAAAAAAAGGATGCTTCATAGAAAGTCCATCAGTGACCAAGTTGAAAATATCAACATTCCACTTTTTTCACCAAAACATCAAGCTAACGGCTACAGTAAACTCGGAGTTGATAATGTTAAAGACAATCAACATAACGTTATTGAATATGATGTCGAAGCTATTATTGATGAAGAAGATGAAAGTAATGAAGAAGGAAAAGAAAAGAATGAATCTGTTTTACACAGAGTTGAGAATGTAACATCCATTTTACTTATCATTTTAGAACAAATTATTTCATCTATTACATTTTTATTACCAAATGCATTTATTAAAATGTTTACCAAAATGAGTAAATTTTTATTTTCAGTTTTTAAATCGAATAACGAAAAGTATAACGATTTTATATCGAATTCAGAATATGATAATTTGAATGATATAATATTAAAAAAGATTGAAAAACTGAAAAATTTTGAAAGCTTTTTGGAAATTTGCGAGCTGAATGGTTTCAAAGCAGAATCACATATTGTTCGTACAGATGATGGGTTTAATTTAACATTACATAGAATCAATCCACAATTGAATGGTTTTCAATCTAATGGCAAAGCTGTTTACTTTCAACATGGTTTATTAATGTCAAGTGATGTTTGGTGTGTTATGTTAAATAAAAACGACAATCTACCGTTTCGATTATGTGAATTGGGATATGATGTATTTTTAGGTAACAACAGAGGTAATAAATATTCGAATAAACATGTCAACTATAGTCCGTCAGAGACTGAATTTTGGAATTTTTCAATCGATCAGTTTGCAATGTATGATATACCATCATCAATCAATTACATTTTGAAATTGAAAAATATTTCAAAATTGAATTATATTGGATTTAGTCAAGGATGCTCACAAATTTTATCATCAATTTCAATCAATAATGACTTAAATGAAAAAATTGAAAAATTAATCTTGATTGCACCTGCCACAACCCCGAAAAAACTATCAAATTGGCTAATTAATTCGATTATTCATTTTGATCCTGAATTAATTTATCTTTTATTTGGACGTAAGATATTAATGAAATCAGTTTTGTTTTGGAGAAGAATTACATATCCACCAATGTTTGTTAAATTAATTGATATACCAAATGATGTTTTATTCAATTGGAAATCTAAAAATATTGATATTTTACAAAAACTAATTTCGTATTATCACTTGTACTCAACAACTTCAGTTAAATGTATTGTTCATTGGTTTCAAATTATAAAATCCAAAAAGTTTCAAATGTATCAAGATAAAGATTATTTTCAACCATTTATATACCCAACTGATAAAACGATTAATATTGAAAATATATTGATTATTTATGGTATGTCTGATTCTTTGGTTGATATTGATGTTCTTGTGAGTCAATTACCAGCATTCAGACAAATATCTTTTTACCAAATCAAGAATGCTGAAGTTATAGGTAAAAGAAAAGTAATCGATGACAACTTACTGGATGGTAATAATAGTTCCGAATTAAGGATTTTTGGTATAAATAATTATGAGCATTTGGATTTACTCTGGGGTAAACATATGAATGAAAATGTTATATACAATGTAATTAATTTCATGGAATAGTGTTGTGCTGTGTTTGTTTTTCTGTTTTTTTTTTGGGCGTTTAATTATTTGTAAAATATCTAATATATATAGTAATCTAAATTAACATAAAATGTTGGTAATAAGAACAAACAGGTTAGAATAACATAAAAAGAATGACATACTTAAAACAAGAATGTGAATAAGAATGTGAATAAAAATGTTAATGAGAATGAGAATGAGAAAAGAATGAAAACCATAAAAATGAATATGAATGAATGAATAATAGAAGAATAATGGTAGAACAAAAATTAACGAAAGAGTTTTTTTCATTGAATTTAATTATCAATTGGAGCAACACCAAAGCCATTGATATTTCTATACATGTAAATACCATTATCACCTTCAACGAATTGACACCATCTAAGGGATTTCCATAAAGTGACAAACATGTTTTCATCAGAATAAGCATAATTGTCACCAACAAATTCTTTAATTGCCTTAGTTGCCTTTCTTGCATTATAGAATGGAATTCTTGCAACATAATGGTGACAGACATGGGTTTCGATAATATCATGGAAGAAAAACCAACCAACAAATCCAAATTCTCTGTCAATGGTTGCAGCTGCACCTCTTGCATATGTCCATTCAGTTTCGTCATAGTGTGGAAGTGTGATATCTGAATGTTGTAAGAAAGTTAAAAAGACAATCCAATGGTTAACTAATAAATAAGGAATGAACCAGTGAACAAAACAATTGAACCAACCAAAGTGTTGAACCCATTGGTAAACCACATAACCAACAATTAAAATACCTAAATCCGACAAGACAATGTATTTACCGTCACCTTTATCAAAGATTGGAGCATCGGGATTAAAATGAGAAGCGTATAAGTTACCATACCATTTATCCTTTAGTTCAGGATGTGGTTGACCAGTTGCATCGATGAAAAGATAGGTTTGAAATCCTACAACTTGTTGAATAAGTAAAGTTGATAATGCAGAAATCGGAGAATCAGCAGTTAATTCGGATAATTTCATAACTTCTCTTCTTTTTTTGAATTCTTCAGTTCTTGGTGGAATGAAAACCATATCTTTATCGATATGACCAGTATGTTGATGATGTTTCTTATGAGAAAATTTCCAAGAGAAATAAGGATTACCACAATAAGAATGTAAAACCCAACCAACAAAGTCATTTACCCAACCATATTCAGAGAAAGCTTGATGACCACATTCATGAGCCAGAATCCAAAGACCAACCATTGGGAATGATTGAACAATTGTATAAGTTGTCCAAGCAACGAATCTTAAAGCCTTTGATCCAATTAAAGGAATGTAGTTTTCAGCAACATAACCAAACAAAATCATGAAACCAATATCACGGAAAACAAAGGACAAGGATTTGAGTAAATCACGTTCAAAACAATCCTTTGGAATACAATTTATAAGCTCACCAATTGAATAGTCTGGGGCTTTAAAAGTGTCACCATACGCATCAATTGCAGTTAAGTTTGGGGTTGCCTTCTTGGTGGTAGTCTTTGTGGTAGTAGACATGCTGGAAAGTTGGGGAGGTGGCAAACACTAGCAAAGGAACAAAAAAAGAAAAAGCAACTTAAGGTAAAAAAAAAGAAAAGATTTCATGCATATACAAATCAAATCAAAGCAAAAAGCAAAACGAAAAACGAAAAATGCAAACGAAAAAACGCAAAACGCAAAACGCAAAAAGAAAAAGCTGTGGTATGAATTAGATTCTTTTTTTTTATTTATACTCCACATAACAGTAATCTAGCATCCAACGTATCACACATTGTGAATACAATATCCTGTATACTTCCTGTCGAAATATAGTATGGAATTCCTAAAGCTGTGGTGGGATTGCCCGCCACTCACCCCCCGCTCCCCAGAAACAAGCTGAGCCTTTCGCTAAAGGTACATGTTCTGTAGATGCTCTATATTGGGTTGGCAATCGCCCTGGGGACAAGATTGGCGATTAGCGGACGATCGAGTCAAGTCCCGGAGAAGTGGCGCAGCTCTGGAGGCCCAAGTAGAATGTGAAAATGGCCAACTGAAGAAAAAAGAAAAAAAGAAAAACACACAAAAAAACACAAAAAAACACAAAAAAACGGTTATTCGTTTTCGTTGGGTCACTTAACGCGACGCCAGCTGGTTATTTGCGCCGTGTTATGCACTATCATCGAAACAGTCATTCAATCCCTATCCATGTTATTAATCATAACAACATTTCTTTGAGGTCAAATGATACAGAGAACTAAAACTAAAACTCAAACTAAAACTAAACCTAAAACTTAAATTAAAACTATTGATAATATAATCTATAAATGTATATAAAATGATCAACTATCCTTTGGTGCAACACCTAAACCATTAATGTTTCTAAACATTTTAACATCACCACCTTCAACGAATTGACAATATCTACCAGACTTCCATAATGAAACCCACATATTTTCATCGGAATGCGCATAATGATCACCCATAACTTCCTTAATTGCCTTTGTACCAACTCTACCATTATAGAATGGAATTCTGGAAACATAATGATGTAAAACGTGTGTTTCAATAATGTCATGTAAAAAGAATGATCCAATAAATCCAAATTCTCTATCAATTGTAGCAGCTGCACCTCTTGCAAAGGTCCATTCTTTATCTTCATAATGTGGTAATGAAACATCTGAATGTTGTAAATAAGTAATAAAGACTAACCAATGATTGGTAAAAATATATGGTAAAAACCAATGTGTGAAACAACTAAACCATCCAAAATTGTTAATCCATTGATAGAGAACAAAAAATTGTGTTAAAATACCTAAATCTGATAAAACAATAAACCAGAAATCTCTCTTTTCAAAAATTGGAGAAACAGGGTTAAAATGCGAAGCATATAAGTTACCATACCATTTGTCTTGTAATTCAGGATGTGGTTGTCCAGTAACATCAGTTAATAAATAGCATAACCAACCACCTAATTGTTGAATGACTAATTCTGTTAATGTTTGAATTGGGGTATCAGCAGTTAATTCAGATAATTTTAAAGCGTGTCTATTCTTTTTAAATTCTTCAGTTGTTGGTGGAACGAAAACCATATCTCTTCTTAAATGACCAGTTGCTTTGTGATGTTTACCATGAGAATATTTCCAAGAGAAATATGGAACTAATAAATAAGAATGTAAAACCCAACCAACTGAATCATTTAACCAACCATAATCAGAGAAAGCTTGATGACCACATTCATGTGCCATAACCCATAAACCAGTATAAGGTAAAGACTGTAAAATTGCGTAAGATAACCAAGCAACACCTCTTAAATAGGCATTTGGTAATTGAGGAATAGTATATTGGGCAATAGTACCAAAGACAATTGCACAGGCAATATCCCTGAAAACATAGAAGAAAGAAGTTGCAACTACTCTCTTGTAACATTTTTTAGGAATTGCATCAAGAATTGTTTTGATTGTATAATCAGGAACTTTGAACTCTTTACCAAGAGTATCGATGGTGACTATACCGTTGGTAACTGATTTGGAAGTGACTGTGACAGAGGACATGATTAATGTGCTGACCAAAGAAAGAAAGACAAAGTAACAGAAAGGAAAAGAAAACAAACCAAAATCAAAAGAAAAGAAAACTAGCACAGCAAAAAAAAAATGAGGAAATGGTAAGATTTTTATAACTTTTCTTATTCAGCTCCCCTTTTTGCAATGAGGAAAGAAACCATTGGAAGATCAGCTACCAAGTAACCTTAATTCTGTATTTACAGTAAATCAAGTACATGCCTGGCATACGCACACCACGTACATACTACACACAATCCACAATCATTACATTTATCGCAGTAGTCGGAGCCAATGCACTTTGCTTTCAAACAACGACACTGTCTAATAACCAAACTCCTTGTTCGGAGTTGAAAACTAAATTTAAATTTCCAGTTCAAGTTCCTGTGCCAAATGTTTAATTTTTGATTTTTGAGCTTTTATTTTAATTTTTCACTTTTCATTTTGCAATTTCTGATTGCCATCGGCAAATTTCATTGTTCAAATTTCGCTTTTCCCAACAACTTTCAACAACTTTTTTTTGCCAACAATTTGATTTACGAATTTTTTTGAATTTTATTTTCTTTTTTTATTAAAACTTTTAAAATTTACCCCGAGGTGGCGCAGGTGGCTGTTCTTACATGTGGCGCAGTTCCATATGTTTATTTTTCATTTTTTATTGTTTATTTTTTATGTTTCTTTTCCATTTTTTATTTTTAATTTTTTATTTTTCCGTTTGTTGATGTTTTGCAATTTGACAAATCTGTTCCATTTGACGCTTTCCGTTCTGTTTCCATTTTCAGGATTTTAGAATCTATAATTTTATAACTTCTATTAGTGCAAAAACCAGTTCCTTATTATGACTTTGTATACCTGTATACTTTCGTCTTTTAAGCTTTTTAATATAAAACTAATTTCCCTTTGTTTTATATGGTATTTTACTTCTGTTATATCTTCTTCAACTACGAAGCAAATTTTAATAGATTTCAAATACCCTGTCTCCTTGACTGAAATTCAATTTGTTATAAATGCAGTACTTTGCCTAACTTTGATATTTTCCATTAAATTATTTAAATCAATATTTAATTTAAATGTTCAAAAAAAGTTCCCCGATGGTACGTTCCCACCTTCATTGATTGAACCAAATTATTCAATTTTCAATCACTTCTTACTACCTTCAAATCTTATATTAAAAACAACTGTTCCTATGGGGATGTTTCAATTTTTAGGTCAAATCGCATCTCATAATTCAACTTCAATTATACCTGTTTCGCTTGTTCATACTATCAAAGCATTATCTCCAATTACAACTGTTTTGATTTATAGATTTTTATTCAAGAAAAAATTTAGACTTAAAACTTATCTCACTCTTATACCTTTAATTACTGGTGTTATGTTATCATGTACAAGAAATAGTAGTTTAGATATTGAAACTTCTTTATTTGTTAAGGGGAGTTTATTTGCATTTTTATCAATGTTGATTTTTGTCTCTCAAAATATATTTGCAAAAAAAATCCTCACATGGGAAGATGATAATAAAGACACTAAGTCAAAAAAAATTGAAAATTTATACAATAATATTAATACTGATAATGAAGAAGAGGATGATGATTCACGAGCTAAAGCTTTTTTGAATCGATTCAATTGGAAAGTTACAAGATCCGAATCTGCAGCCTCAACGCCAATTTTACCAATTTCAATGTCAAATAATAATTCGTCTCAAAATTTATTGAAACCTAAAACTTCATCTTATTTTGATTTTTCCTCGAATCCATTGAAAGAATTATCTAAACATGAAAAATATCACAATTATACAAACGACTCTATAAAATTGGACAAATTATCAGTTTTATTTTATTGTTCAATTGTTGGGTTTGTTCTCACATTACCATTTTATTTAATTTCAGAATATAAAAATTTAAATGATCCATTAAAGCATTCATTTTCTTTATCAAATTTGAGTAGTTCGACAATGCATCTCATCTTAATTTATGGATTTTCACATTTCATTCAATCCTTAACAGCATTTCAAATTTTAGGTATGGTATCACCTGTTAATTACTCAATCGCAAACATCCTAAAAAGAATTATAATCATTTCATGTAGTATTATAATTGAAGGTATAACCTTAAATTTACAACAATATTTTGGTTTGTCTTTAACTTTTATTGGTTTATACTGTTACGATAAATGGGGAGTTCAAAGAGATTAAAATAAAACCCGTCCATCTTTCTGTTTATCATTACCATCAAAATTCTTATTGACATTACCGCCATCTTCTTTACTAAATTGTTCTTTACATTTCATATGCTTAATTTATTACTGACCAAATACACTCATTACGGGATAACTTCTACAAAAAAACAAAACCACTGACCTTTTTTCATTCATTACCACGTAACGTATAATTATCAATTACGTTTCTTATTACTACTCACCAACAACAATAAATAAATACATTCATTTAGTTTATCTTTTTTTAAAATTTTGTGGCCTTATAAAAATTATACTCAAATTTAGTTTAGTTTAATTTAATTTAATTTAATTTAATTTAATCTAATATAATTTAATTTAATCACTTTTTTCAATTACTTACTTAAGTGCTTTTGATGGCTTTGATTTACCATAATTTGCAACATATTCCTTCGCATAGTCACCTAAGGAAACCATGAAAATGGTTTGCCAAACACTTAAACCAATTCTTGGGGTAACACCTTTAAATAAACCTTTAACACCGTGTGTATTAAAAACGTACTTTAAAGTTGTGAAAACACTCAAATTTTTTGGTCTATTTGGATCATTAACTCTACTTTGCATTTCGACTCTTGCAACTTCAAATGGTTGATTCCATGCGCTTAAACCACCACCAATAATAGAACTTAAAATCTTTTCACCTGCATTTAATTTATCATCTTTACCTTTATTTGAAAATGCTTTGATCCAATCTTCAGCTAATCGAGCTAAACCAAATCTTGAACCCCAATTAGTACACTGTCTCATCGCAACTGCATTAACACCTTTGTTAATACCTCTGATACCTTCCTTTTGATAAATTTCCTTAAAGACTGTTAATGAACTTTTTGGTGGAGCACCTGCACTTGTATCCTTTGTTCTAGTAATTTCAACAGTTTTCATACAAGTAGAAAAACCCATTGTTAAATATGCTTGTGATAAACCACCTAACATACCACCACCAATACCAGAAACAAATGGTGACGCACCTAAAACTCTAAATTGATATTCACCTTCAGTCATAACAGCTAATAAGACTGCACCCTTTGATGAAGCTTCAATCCATGCCCATGGAATTAAACCTTGATAAAACCCTAAAACACCACCACGATTCCAAATATGTTTAATAGATTTAACTAATCCAAAATCTCTGTTTGCTGCCATTGTAGTTTTTGTAACTTCCAATGGTTGACCTAAAGTCGAAACTTCAGCTAAATTTAAACCTGCACCAAGTAATAAATTAGAGAGTGTGATTGGTTTCTTTTCGATCTTTTCAGACATGGTGATGGTAATGGATCTATCTCAAAAGAAAAATATATGAAGAGTCGAAACAAAGAAAATAGAAAGGAAAAATGGTCTTGTTTCTCTTTTCTTTCATCCTATATTCCGTTTTTCGATCAGATAAATTACAGTGCATGAAAATTATGAATTATCAATGATGTAGCAGCGCGATATCGGGCATTTGATTTCCCGGAGCCATTTATTACTCACTTCTTCTCTTTCGCGTTTTTCGTGTTTTTTTCTTAAATTTTGGCTTTTTTTGTTTTTTGCGTCGATCGTCGAAGTGACTTGATTTTTACCTTCGGACTTAGATCTACGCTGAATGTCCCCGAATGTACATATATAATTTTAAACCAATTCATAGTTTCTTATGAATTTAGAACCGGTTGGTATTTATTGCACTTCTTGAAAACGTATATTTGAGATGTTGCGTCTAGCTACTTTTAATAACATATCCACACATTTTAGAATATCAAGAATACATATACATTCTCAAAATTTGAATCTGGTACATATCGGGGTTCGTAATTATGCTTCATCAATTGATAAACCTGATGCTTCGAACATTGATCAATCAATATTATCTTTAATTCATTCATATCCCCAAATTGCAAAACCTACACCTTATGAAATATTAAATATACCGGATAGCCAAAAAATGTCAGTATCAAAGAAGGAACTAAAACAAATATTTTTTAAATTAGCCAAAATTTATCATCCTGATTCAAGTAATGGTCATGGTTATACCATTGACAAGCATTCAACTGAACTATTAAGTTCGGAAGTAAAAGATGAAAGATTTAAAAAGATCCTAAGTGCTTATAATTTATTGAAAAATCCAATAGCTAAATCGAATTATGATAAATATAATATCGGTTGGTTTGATGGTACAAATTTAAGAACAAATCCAAATATGTACAGTCCATCAAGTAGTGAATACAGAAATTTTTATCGTCCAAATCATAGTGGACCATACTATCAAAGCAATTTCACAGGTTATGAAACTGGTACTTGGGAGGATAGATATAAATATGGTTATGATAGAACATACGGATTTCATAATGATAAATCATGGGCAAGTTCACAAACGGGTGATTTTAAGGAAGAGTTTCTAAAAAATAAAAAGACAATTTTTATAAGCTTGTTTCTGATGATTTCTGTTTATAGTTTATTACAAGTATCACATTTGTATCTATATGATGATTTAATTGGTGAGAATTATAATACTTCATTATCTTCAAGTAATGTTGATGTTCACGAAAGGTCAGAACATGACTTGTTTCATGCATATACGAATTATGGATTTGGAGATTCAAAACAGGAAAGAATTAACAGATTTTTATGGTGGAGAAAATTATCAATGACCTTCAGCTTGGCTGATGTCCGAGAAGTTTTGGATCATTTTTATAAAAGAGGAGTTGTTGATAATCCAAATGAAGATTCTTCAAAACTTAAACAGTTTGATTATCGAATTAAAAAAGATTAATAATATTTATTGGGGATATTTTATAAAAACTTTATAAAGAATTTCAAGCATGTTGTTATTTCCGATTAACTAAAATTCTTTATCTTCTAATCTTCTAAGTAAATAGTTAACCTCAACCTTTTTGGTTAATGGTATAACCAACTCTTTGTAAATTGTAACAACAGCTTCGGGCTCAATTTTACTTGTACCTTCGATACCAGCAGTTGGATCAGTGCCAAAAGTCTTTGCTTTAACCAATAATCTTTGTAAAATCTTTTCTTCAACTAAAGAATTTGTAATGTTTTCCATAATTCCATCTACATCTTTAGCTTCAATTAATTTTGTATATAATTCTCTATTTGATTGAAACTTAGATTCCGCAACAAACATACCAAAATGAATTCTACGACTCAATGTTTGCAATGTTGAAATATCCACCATTGCAGTTGATCCATAATTTTCACTGTCTTCACCTTTACTTGCTACCCTTGGTATAATTTTATTTATATAAACATTCATAATTTCATCATTTATGTTAATTTCACGGAAATATTTTGCTAGTAGTTTCGGATAATTGATATGTGGTAACACAGGTTCCTTAACAACATGCGGATAAAATGGAAATTGATCCGGCGCTTGATATCTCCTACACTGTGATTGAACTGACTCGTGTTGTTGGAAAAGCCAATCAAGAAATGAACCATCAAAATTTGGAATCAATTTGGAATGATTCTCGTAAACTGATGGCATAATTGGAAAATCTGCCCGTTCAATTAGGTTAAAAATAACTGAATCTTCCATGCGAACTAAATCTTCACGGATATTTGCAAGGTTGTAAACACTTTCTGGGTTCATAAAATCCATTTTGCTGATTGAGTTGAATTTTTTGAAATTTTATGTGAAAAGTTGACGAATATATCTGTACATTCAATACAGAAAATTGGAATGAGGTATTGTCTTTAACGTACTGGAAATAATCGACAAGTGACTATTTCCAATTCGAGTCGAGCAACCCCGGTGAGGAACGCAAACTTTTCTGAATTTTAGATTTTAGATTTCAGATTTCAGATGAATCAACTCGAAAAACAAGCCCTTATCAAATCTAAGAATGATGTTATCATTATTATTATTACTATTATTATTACTATTATTATTAATATTACTACATTAAAATTTTATTATTAATTAATAAGACGCATGGTCCATTCAAATGCTAAGAAAGTAACAGCATTTGCAGGTGCAGCTCTTAAAATAGTAGGCGTGAAACCAACGGCAAAACCTCTCCAACCTTGTGTTTTCCATAAGTGTTTGGCAACAGAAACACTGTTTTTATATTTCCAGTCCCCTAATTTGTCTGTCTGTAACTTACTCTTAATGACATCAACTGGATAACAACAGATCCACATTGCATAACCTGCCAATCCTCCATATGCGCATAATTTCCAAGATTCAACTTGATTACGTGCAATCTTATATTTTTGCATTGTACTTTGAACTAATGCTTCAAATGTCATGAAATATATACCAATACCAAACGATTCTCTAATCAAAGTAGGACCTAGACCTCTAAAAATGGTTTTATAACCACCAACCTGATATAAATGTTTCAAAACATCAAATGGACCTTTATATAACTTTTTATTTGGTGCACCAGTTTGCACTTGTAATCGGATTCTAACGTGTTCAATTGGGCCTGCCAAAAATCCATTGGCAAAACCACCAGCACCACCAGCAATTAAGAATTGAAGTGAGTTCATTTTATCTGGTCCATCATTTATATAAGAAAACATACGTTTCATATATTCATTAACACTAAATTGAATTGAAACACAGGCACCAATACCAACCAATGGTAACAAAGCACCTTTATAAAATGCTAGGGGGCCTTCATTTTTCAGTAAGTTCCTTATAACATCTATTGGTGAAGTGTTTGGATTTGGTGATGATTGTAGTCTAACTTTTGTTGTATCAAATGGTTGACCAACCAACACTTGCGCAATACCACCAACAGTACCTGCAAAAATGTCTTTCAAAGCCTGGGATTTTGAGGCTGGCGTTGGCTCGTCGAGAAGAAGAACAACTTCTGATTCTTGGGTCATATTTCAAGCGAATGTTGGGATTGGCGGTAAAAAAAAGACGTCTTATTAACCCAAACGTCTGAAGATCAACCAAAACTAGGAGAACAGCAAAAAAAAAGCGATTTCTGAAAAATTCTGAAAATTTTCAGATAAGGAGCTGGAGTCAGCCGTGTCATGGACAGAGTCGAATGCGGTGACTTCGGCCTATATAATTTGTTCTTTGTGCTCACCCGCTGCACTTCTGCTAAGATAAGAGAAAATACTCAAATTTTTTCGTTCTGAAGATTTTCTTACAAACGTTTTTTATTTTATTGCTGTTTTTCTTTTGTTTAAATACCAACACTATGATTGACATGCACAATTTACCAGAGGAAACATCCACGTTTAGCAAAAAAGTTGCTGAACAACAGAAAGGACATTCCGAGTTGGCTGCTGATAAACCGTCATTATCCATTGACTCGTCGTTACTTTCATTGACGATATCAGATTTTTCTTCACAGCCACAACAACCAGCTCAAAGAAAAAGGTCAAACATACCATTGCCATCAGTTACTCCACAACCTAAGTACGATTTGTTCAATACCAAAGTTCATACATCAATTCTTAAGCCAGGTGCAAAATTTTCCGGGTTTCAGGAATCTGGTATGCAGCAATATAAAGTCGACGTTAAATTAATTGAAGTTAATTTATCAGATTCGACAATGGCTGGATTTCTTACCATACACGGACTTACACCAGAATATCCAGTAATAACTACATTTTTCAAAGGTGAAATCATTGGAAAGAATTTTACATTTGAAACAAAACATGAAGGTTGGGGTTCGAACCTTAAGAATGATATTCAACACTGGGCAAGGTTTCAACCCTGGAGATCATTGAATTTAGATATATTGAATGAAGCAAATTATGATGTTCAAGATTATTATCATGATGATTCCTTGAAAAACGAGTGTATTTTTATGAGGTGGAAAGAAATGTTCTTATATCCTGATTCATCCGTTACTAATATCAAAGGCGCATCATTTGCGGGGTTTTATTACATGTGTTTCAATCAGCTAACTGGAAATATATCTGGGTTATACTTCCATAAACTGACAGATAAATTCCAACAATTGACACTAGTTTTTGTGCCTGATCGTGGTGTTACACCAACTTATCAGTATTCCTAAATATATACAATATACGCTTTCTGAAACATATACCCAATAATAACATACGTCGGCCCTACACTAAGTTTTATAAATTTGTTCTTTGTTTTTTTATTATATCTTTTAGCTTAATTACGTTTATATACTGACTTTTATTAGTAATAATGTATGCTATGCTCAGTAGTTAATTCTATAAACTTATCACCTTTTTTTTTTATAAATCACCCTTTAAATCAGTTCTAATTTTTTTTGCTTTGAATAATTCAACTTCATCATAGAGCAACATTTTCATATCATTAATTGTTGTTGTTTTCCATTCAAAGTTGAAATCAAAAGTGCAATCACTTTTGATTTCTTCATCCTTATTTCTAATACTTTCTAAATATGGATGCTCTAAAATTTGTTCAATCGTATAACGGTTTGAAACTTCCCAGCATATAAGTTTATCTAATAAATGCTGTGCTTCATTATTTGAATGTGGATATAATTCATTCCATGATTTTTTATCAAATTTTGCAGTTGGTTCGGAAAATAATTCCCAGGCTATGGTTGATCCATATCCTACGATAATATCCTTTGATGGAAATCCAATAACTTTACAAATTTCATTGATTTGTTGAATTTGATCATCACCCATAAAAATTGGTCGTCTTCCATACAATTCAGCAAATATACAACCAACTGCCCAAATGTCAACTGCCTTACCATACGTTCTTCTTGTTAATATTAATTCAGGGGCACGATACCATCTAGTTGCAACATAATTTGTAATATTACTCGACTTATGATTGTGTCTCATATATTCTTTACATATACCTCTAGCTAAACCAAAATCACAAATTTTTAGACATCCTTGTGACGTAACTAAAATATTCCCTGGTTTTAAATCTCGATGAATAACATCTGCGGAATGCATATAATAAATGCCACAACAAATTTGATAAAAAAAAGATTTAATATGAAACTCAGAAAATTGAACTGAACTATGAATGACTTTTGCTAAATCATAATCAATTAATTCTTGAAAGCAATACAAACCATCATAAGGTTTCATGTAAACAATGTCCAAATCAATCAATCCAACAATATTTTTATGGCCTTTAAAAAAAATCATGAGCTTAAGCTCCCTAATTGCACGTTTAAGCAAAACTTCTTTGTTAAAAATATTACAGACTTTTTTAATCGCAAGTACTGGTTTATCTTTTGACTTATTGTCAACTGCCGAACAAACTGTACCATATGATCCTTTGCCCAAAATTTGTTGAACTTTGTACCTTGAATCAATTAAAAAGTTGGCTTTTTCAAAAATTGTACGATTATCACCAACTGTTCCACACACATCTGGTATAACACGATCACTCGTTCTGGTTGTGTCATTATCTTGGTATCTGTAACATGCAGCCTTTGCATTGTATAAGTTTTGGACTCCATATTCTTTACTGAAGATATCGTCAATTGCCATAATAAATTGTATGATATCAAATTAACCTAATGAGTTTGAAGTAGCAAAGATGAGAATTAAAATAATTTTAGTTTAATTCCTGTTATTATAAAATAATAAAATAATTGAAAAGTAAGGAATATAAGCCAAAAATATAAAATGCAAATTTCAAGTCGAAACCCATTTTAATGGGGCAAGATTTTCCAAAACGAGCACCTTCCTAATCCGAAAAAACGAAATGGCAAATTCATGCTGTGCATTTGAAAGTTTGATGACGCAAGTTTTACTGAGCTTGAACATAAGGTTCTAGTATATTAGCTACAGCAAAGGAAAAGCAATTAAAATCTATAAGACATGGAATTTGACTTTTCCTTAATATCCCCAACTGCACATACAATTGCTACATCTGCTTATATTGATTTTCTTCCATCGTTGCAATATTCAAAACCACTAGGTACGTCAAGATTTTTAAAAACAATCCAATGCTTATCACCCAATGGTTATGTAGTAGTTAAACTACTTGTTAAACCAACAGAAAATGAAATTGATATGTATCCATATTTGAATAAATTAAACGATATTAAAATTAAATTAAAAGATATACCAAATACATTGCCATTTGAAACATTAATAGATTCAGATAGAGCAACTTACTTGATACGACCTTATGTTAGATATAATTTATATGATCGTTTATCTATTAGACCATTTTATGAACTTATTGAAAAAAAATGGATTGTTTATCAGCTATTAGTTGCATTATCTAAGATGCATGAAGTTGATGTATGTCATGGCGATTTGAAAACAGAAAATGTTTTGCTAACTTCTTGGAATTGGGTAATGTTATCGGATATTGGACTTTTCAAACCTGTTTATTTACCTGATCATAATCAATCACAATTCTCATTTTATTTTGACACAATCCAAAGACATTCATGTTATATTGCTCCTGAAAGATTTAAAACACAGCTTGAAATCAATAAATTAATGAAAACTCCTGAAAGTATTAAACTAAGTCCTGCTGCAGATATATTTTCACTTGGATGCGTTATTGCTGAATTATATACTGATGGTTTACCCATTTTTTCATTACCGCAAATGTTCAAATATAGAAAAGGTGAGTATATTCCAAATTTGGATGCAATTGAAGATTCAAATATAAGGAAACTTGTACAAAGTATGATTAGTTTGGATCCAATTGAAAGACTTTCAGCCAAGGATTATTTAAATAAATTTCGAAAAATTCTGTTTCCTGACTGTTTTTATACATTTTTATATACTTATATGAAAAATTTGTCAACGGGAACAGTACCAAACTCAGATGCTCCATTTTCGTCTTCATTATTTCAAAAATGTGATTATAGAATTGATCGATTGTACAAAGATTTTGATAAAATATCACTTTACTTAGGATTCAAAGCTAATATTTTAGAGACTGATGAACAAAATAATGCAAAAACGAGAAATAGTAATAGTTTAATACCTGTTGAATTAAACTTACCGGGGATGAAAAAACATATACCACAAAAAACTTCAGTTATTTTTACTGCAAATTCAATCAATGATTCATCGTGTTTAATTTTGTTGTCATTGTTATGTCACAATGCAAGAAATACAACACATTCCTCGTATAGAATCAAAACATGTGATTTAATTCTTGCATTTGCAGAACAATTACATGATGAAGCTAAATTTGATAGATGTTTACCATATCTTATAAATATGCTTGATGATCCGAGTGAAAATGTTCAGGTTTCTGCATTAACCAGTATAACTCAATTATTAGATATTATAGATACCGTCACGCCAATTAATGTTCACGTCTTTACTGAATATATTATTCCAAAACTTCAATTGTTTTTAAAAAGATCTTATATGAATACACATAAAGATTTGCTTGTAAATGGTAACAAAATATCACAGTCTGTTTCCGCAAATATTGATGATTCAAACCAGATTGGGAAAATACCTGGATCATATGTTAGAGTGGTTTTAGCATGTTGCTTACCGCACATAGCTATGGCATCTAAAAAACTATTTGAATTATCAATGTTACTAAAAAATAAAGTTGGTACATATCATGACCCTGATATTGATAGTATTATCTTCAATTCAAAAGATGGAAATGAATCTGAATATGATGAAATTGTTGAAAGTTTTGAATACCTCACAATTCAACTTTTAACAGATAGTGATGTCTATGTAAGAATTGCATTGATGAAAAAAATTCAACCGTTATGTTCATTTTTTGGTAAAGATAAAACAAATGATGTTATTCTAAGCCACCTAATTACTTATTTAAATGACAAAAATCCCCAAATTAAATTAGCTTTTGTTTCAAGTATAGTTCCATTATCTATTTTTGTTGGTGTTACGAGTTTAGAACAATATATTTTACCACTATTAGTGCAGGCATTGTATGGACCGGACGAGACAATTATTGTTACGTTACTTAAGGTTTTTGCGCAACTGATTAAGTTAGGCTTGATTAAAAGAGAAGTATTTTGGGATTTGGTAAATTTATCAATAGTTTTAATAATTCATCCAAATGGTCTTATTCGTCAGTCTGTTATTAATTTTATTATCACAATTGGTAACCAATTATCAACTGCAGATTTTTACTGCTTACTATATCCATTAATAAGACCCTTTTTTCAGCATGAGGTTACAACATTTACATGGGAAAGCTTATATATTGCCACACACACACCATTATCTAGATCTGTTTACAATTCATTAAAATTATGGAGTTTGTCAAATCAAGAATCATTATTCTGGCAAAGAACCACGGGTGGTGATGCCTCCCACAACGTTGATTCATTTGGTAATACAAAGATGTCATTTTTGCGAAAACAAAACTTAACAAATAATATGAATAACTCAAGCGCAATGTATCCAGGCACTTCTGATGAAAAGATGGAAGATTATGTTCCAAGTTATGAAGTTCCATTAAGTACAACAGATATGAAACAAATAGCAAAACTGAAAACTCTCGGGCTGAAGGATAATGAACTATGGAAAATTGCTACTATGAGAGCTTATATTTTTAGAGTTGCAAGATTAAACTTAAGATCTTCAAAATACAACACCAAAAATGACAAACTTAATTTGATTCCAAGAAATGTATTTGTTGACGTTACACACAAGTATGAGCCAATCGTTCAAGATAGAGAAGAAATTCTAGGTGGGTCAAATGATAAAACGTTACAAAAGAAATCAATGAATGCAAAGGATTCAAAAGGTCCTTTAATTCTACAAAATTTAAAGACGCTCAAACCAATTGTCACAACAAGTGATAGTACTGTATACTCAGACCATCCTCGCATTGTTCCACCTAGTTTGTCAAATACAATTTTTGAAAATTATGGCGATGCTAACGTTTTTGATGAAACAATGCAATTGAAAAAAATCTCAAGTAATGTTTCGTTTAGTTATCCTGGTAAAAATCCGTTTATCTTGAAGTTTCTAAAAAGTTTAGTATTTGAACCTGATATTCAAGATTATGAAGAGTTTGGCCACATTATATTAGCCGATCTTCCAAGGGGTGATGGATCAATTGAATTTATGAGACCAACAGGCTCCACATTAATTTCTAAGTTACTGGAACATAAGGCACCAATTGTCAATATAGTTGTTTCTCCTGATAGTCAATACTTTATTTCAGCGGATTCTCAGGGTATGTTAAAAATTTGGGAAGCACAACGATTAGAACTTGATGTTAGTGGAGAGTCAAGTTTATCTGTGAATTTAGGATCACCAATTAAATCTATTTGCATGATGAAAGATAGGCACGTTTTTGCAATTTCTAAAAGTAATGGAAGTGTTGATCTTTTTAGAGTTGATTTTGTAACTGGTGTGGGAAATAATGATATTAAAAGATGTCAGCAGACATCAATCACTTTATTAAGGCATCATAAATTAAAACCAGAAGATTTCTATGCTACTAACTTACAATTCTGTTTAGTTAAAGGTAAGCCATATATTTACATGTTGACTGTAACTGGTAAATTAATTGGGATTGATACACGTACAATGAGTAGAGTATATGATTTTCAGAACAATGTTTTGCATGGAAATTCAATATCACTAGTTGTTGATGATGATCAAAAATGGGCAGTTATTGGAACAAGTAAAGGTGTTTTAAGTTTAATAGATTTAGATGCTAAGCTTTGCATTAAATCTACAAAATATAAAAATAGTTCATACGCAATTACACAAATAAAAAAAATGGATCGGATTTCTTCAAATTCTAAAGATAGTAATAAATATGTTTGTTTTGTTGGTGGTAGTGGCGACTCAGACGTTACTATTTGGGATATTGAACGGTCACAACCTAAAATTATATTATGTTCAAGCTATAAGAAAGCATTTTCAACGGTAGAAATGTATTCCGTCAAAGAAGTGAAAGACGAAATAGAGGACGAAATACTAGATTTATACATTGATAGGCAAATGATTGAATCCAATCATAGTTGTACAAGTGTTAGTTATAATGTTTCATCTGACAATAATGAACCAGGTAAAATTTTATGTGGGTTGCATAATATGAAAATTATTGAATGGGATCTTAATAATATTGCTGACTCTCGCGTTGTTATTGACACATTTGATAAAGAGGGACATTTAGGAGAATTTCCAGTATATACAGAAACTCAAGTCAATGCAATGCTAAGTTTTGTTCATGAAAAATACATGGCGACAAAAGATATGAATAAAAGTAGATTTGCGTCAAAAACGATAAACAAGGGACCATTGGACATCATTACATCACTTGCTACATTATATTTTCCATACAAAATGATTCTTTGTGGAGATAGGTCTGGTACCATCAGTGTTTACAAGTAAAATACATGGAGTGTGTAAATTTGCCTTTTTATAGCTGGTTGACAAAGAACTCGAAAAATTATGTAAAAAAAAGAGAAAATGCAAAAATTCAAAAATCAATACT
The DNA here is from genome assembly GCA_030560845.1 of Pichia scutulata. Classification (NCBI taxonomy): domain Eukaryota; kingdom Fungi; phylum Ascomycota; class Pichiomycetes; order Pichiales; family Pichiaceae; genus Pichia; species Pichia scutulata. The sequence continues at coordinate 187,270 of JAKTWB010000082.1, forward strand.
TTCTGTCTAAAGTTTATACTTCCTAGATCCGGATCCTGTACGTGAATTTTATTTTTTGGCCCTTTACAGTTTGTATCTTATACGATAAACAAAAAATTATTGGACAAAAATGTCCAATTTTGAATCCATCTCTTCTGATGAGGAATTTGAAACTTCATCTTTTGATTTTAGTGACGATGATGATCAATTTGTCAATGATTTAGATCAAGAAGAATCCGACATTAAAGTAATGTATACATTTCCAACATTCGTTACATCCGGTGGTATTCCCACACACCGTATGAAATATTTGAATTTGAGTATTGATGATATTCAATTGGAATTACAATCAAAAATACAAAGTTTAAGTGCCATGCTACATCTGGATTATGGTAAATGTTTAATTTTGTTACTATTATACTCTTGGAATGAAGATAAATTATTAGAAGAATACGTTAATTCTAAAAACCAAAAACTGTTTTTGACGGAAAAAGGTATATCTGACAATCCAATAGACAAACATCTGAATAGTTTAATAACGACAGAAAGGGATCCTGAACTGTTGTGTGGGATCTGTTATTGTGGCCCGACAGATAACAACACAATGGATTTTTTTAGATTAAATGGATGCAAACATAAGTTCTGTACTGATTGTTATATTCAGTATATTAATACTAAGAATGAAGAATCAACAATGTTCATAGAGTGTCCATTTTCTGATCCAAAATGTAATTTAAAAATCACAACAAGTGAACTAAAAGCTATAAGTGATTATAATGAAAAACGACAAATTGCTCCATTACATAGTCCAATGACCAAAGCACCTACTAAAATTATTTCTGAAGACGAAATCAAAAATATGTACCATCTGACATCTGAAGATGAAGAAGATTCAGAATACGATTCTAATGGAAATCTAGTTGAACATACAGATGAAACAGGACAGGCTTCAGAAGAAAACGAAACGAAATTGAATCAACTGATATATGATTTCCAGAGTCAGTTACGAAAAAAAGAACGGCAAGAACAAGATGCAAAATATAATAAAACTATACTTTCAAAATATTGGTACAACGTCAGCAATCAATACTGTTCTACACACCCAAAGAAATATAAACACTGCTCATACCCTGATTGTGATGGTGTAGTTCAGTTTTTAGGATTTGATTCAGATTTTGTAGCAAGTATTGAAGAACATAATGATTTATTGCTGATTCCTCTTGTCAGATGTAGTAATCAGCATCAATTTTGTTTTGGTTGTGATACAGAAGCGCATTCACCATGTCCCTGTAAAGTAGTTGATATATGGATCAAAAAAAGTAAAGACGATACAGAGACTGTTAAATGGATGACACAAAATACGAAAGATTGCCCAAAATGTACAGCAGTTATTGAAAAAAATGGTGGTTGTAACCATATGACATGCAGAAAATGTACATACGAATTTTGTTGGCCGTGTTTAGGTGATTGGAAACAACATAGGGATAATTATAGATGTGATAAATATGTTGAAAAACCAATAAGTGGTAGTAATGGAATAAGAGAAAGCCTTGAAAGATACACATTTTATTCAACTCAATTTAATAATCAAAGGTTATCACATGATAGAGATCGTGCATTGTTGACCCAGTTTGAAATGAGAATTAGACATTTATCTGTTAATTCAGGTGCATCATGGATTGAGACTGCATTTTATAAGGAATGTATCAATTCATTGTTAGAATGTAGGCAATGTCTTAAATGGTCTTACACATTCTTATTTTTTATTCCTTCATGCCGTGGTAAACAACTAATTGAAACGGGACAATGGCAATTGTCAAATAAAATCGAACAATTATCCAAATTATTTAGTGATGTACCAATATCGGAAATTTTAAGTAGAAAAAGCACCTTTATTAAGGTTAAAAGCTCGATGATCGAAGCACAAGAAAAGTTTTTAGAAACATGTATTGATATTTTTTCGGATTTGAATACCCTTAATCAATTTAAAAAACGTCTTGAATGATTAATCAATTGTTTTATTTGTTACTTCGTTTTTTTTTAAATCACTTTAACTATTATATACTACATTTTATAGGAGATTTTAATTTTTTGAAATGTGTTTAAGTAATCATGTTAGAAAGTAACAACAGAAAAGTAAGTAATGAAGTAAGTAAAAAAAAAGGTAAATAAGTAAGTACGGAAATAAAAAATAAAATCAAAATTTAGTCATCTATCAAAGATTATAATGCATTTTTAATATCATCCTCTAATGCTAAAACAAGAGCGGTTCTTGCTGGTAAATAAACCTGAATAAAATTACTTCTGCCATTCCATTCTAAATTGGTTGTGAAAAACGAACTTTTTTCTTCATCAATTATGTTATGGCCACCAAATAATTCTCTATCAGTATTTAATACAATTTTATATGTACCTGGGGTATTAACACCTATTCTGTAATCTGTGTAACTATTGGAATGATGGAAGTTAAATAAAAAAACTTTATTTGCTCTTTCAAATGCAATAACTTTATCACTGTCGTGTTTTAAAGAAACATAAGCAGGTTCAGTATTAAGCCACGGAAATTTGGTTTCAGTTTCATTCATTGCCTTATCAAATTGATAAAGGAATTTATATCTCAATAATGGGTCTTTAATTAAGTTGAATTGTCTTCTGGCGTAATGATAAGATTCATCATTACCAGTTCTTGGAAAATCTAACCACTCAGGATGGCCAAATTCGTTACCTTCAAAATTCAAGTAAGCTTCACCACCTAAGGCATTTGTAATTAATCTGATCATTTTATGTAATTTAATACCACGATCAATTACTGGTGTTAAAGGTGATATAACTGACATGTTTGTATACATTTCTGCATCCATCAACCAAAACGCTAAAGTTTTATCACCAACTAATGCTTGATCGTGAGATTCACAATAAGAAACACAACTTTCTTTATAACGACGGTTGCCTAATGTGTGGGCTATATTTGCCATATCCCAGTTTTCATCTTGTTTATGCTTTAAAAGTTTAATCCACATATCAGGAATTGACATTGCTAATCTGTAATCAAATCCAACGCCACCATGATTTCTTGGACGACATAATGTCGGATAACCTGAAACATCTTCGGCAATTGTTGTAATTGTACAATTATTTTCTGATGAATATTGAGAACATAAATCATTTGCAAGCATCATATAAGCTAAGGCTTCTTTATCGACAGGTGCGAAAGGACTTAGATATTCGCTGTAATCACCAGAAAATCCTGACCCAATACCGTGATGGGTATATAACATTGAAGTAATACCATCAAATCTAAAACCGTCAAACTTAAATTCATCAAGATAATACTTTAAGTTACTTAACAAAAATCTTAAGGTTTCATAATGGCCATAGTTAAATAATCTTGAATCCCATTGATCATGTACACCTTTACCACCAGAATGGAAATAACAATAATCAGTACCATCAAACATATTCAAACCATCATCAACATTTTTCGAAGCATGAGAATGAACAACATCTAGTAACACTCTAATACCCAAACCATGGGCGGTATCAATTAATCTTTTCAAATCCTCAGGAGTACCGAACCTTGAAGAAATTGCAAAAAATGAAGTAATTTGATAACCAAAAGAAGCGTAGTAAGCATGTTCCATAATTGACATTAATTGAATTGTATTATAACCTAAATCTTTTATGATTGGTAAAATATTATCAGTGAATTCATTGTACGTTCCGACTTTGGGTTCAGGGGTAGAAATACCAACATGCGCTTCATAAATTTTCAAAGAATGAGGTAGTTTGGGTCTTTCATTTTTGAAATCATACTTGATTGAAGGATTCCAAAACCTAGCCTCATAAGATGGATTATTGTATTCCTTTGGGGGTTGAGTTGCTCTATTAATATAAACGGGTAATCTTGCGATTTTTTCACCACTGGGTAAAGTAAGATAAATTTTAACTCTTGAATTGTGAACAATTGCTGGAGTCCCATCAGATTTTGGTGGGATTGTAATAGTAAAGTGGCCAGTTGATAACCTCTTCATCTTATGAGTATCATGCTTCCAATCATTGAAGTCACCAATTAAACAAGCATCAACAGCATTTGGAGCATACTCATTATAAGTAATGGAATTATCAGGATTAATATGAATACCCATTTTTTTGTAAGAATCAGCAAACTTCAAAATGCCATTATCGTTTTTGTTAAAAGTATCCAACCATTTATCAGCTATGGATCTTCTATAATCAAGTTCTTCAACATAAGGTTCAAGCCAAGGATCAACATCAGTCAATTCTTTAAGTGGTTTAGGTATAGTGGCAGCAGACATGGTGCAATTGGGTGGCATAAGAAAAAAACACAAGAGTAAAAGAGCTGAGCACCGTAATCTTAATCTAAGAAATGTGGAGTGGCCTGGTTGAAGGCGGCTTCGCATTTGCAAACTCAACATATGCTAATGTCACAGTCAATTTTCTAGTTTTCCGTTTTTTTTGTTTTTCGTGTCGCGCACCCAATTCGATTTTTCGCATCGTATTTTATATTTTCATACTTTATGTACATTCTACTATGATAAATTACACAACAAACCTACTTAGGTCTTGCCCAATCGACAGAGATAATCAAGTTCATGAAACCCTTACCATCCAGAGCTTCCTTGACGGCTTCTGCACCAGAAAGAGTGGTCATATTAACAAAGGCAACACCAAGCGGTTCACCAGTTTCTCTATTCTTCAAAATAGAAACCCTTTCATAATTACCATATCTACTCACAATACTTTGTAATGTATCACGGTCAACTGCTGTGTTTAAGTTCGTAATTCTTAGTGCTGGAACTTCAGCAACAGGAGGAAGACCACCCGATGATAAGCCTCTCATATTAGGTGGAACATATGAAGAGCCACCAGATGATTTGATATTGGAAGTTGATTTTGATGCTTCTGTTGATGATTTGAGCACACCATTTAAACCCATTGTATCTCTGTAAGGACACTTGGCAGTATAATGTCCAGAATTACCACAAACTCTACATTTAATAGTTTTACCAGTAATATTCTTCTTTGAAAGCTCTTGTTCCTTTTCTTCATCAGCCTTCCAGGTAGTACTTAGTATTAATTTTGCTTCTTCACCAATGGTAGTTGTCATCGAATCGACACCAAGATTTCTATTATTTTTTTCAGCGCCAAATTTAGCCCATTTCATTCTTTGTGCAACTAATGGATTCACTTTTTCAATAGTTTTAACAAATTTGATCTTTTGAGTAATTTTAACTTTCTTTTTTTGATCGTTGTACCTGTATGAAATGATAGTTTTGGTACCATCGTTGTTATCAATAACTTGAGTAGCAGGAAGCTCTGCTTCTTCGTCGGCCCAATTTGTGGAAGACATGGCGATTAGTAAATGGATATCCTATGGGTAAAACCAGGTAAGATTTGTCAACACTTCACAATCTAACTAAATTCATGAGAGGTAAGTGAAAAATTTTAGAATATCGTACTCCGTGCACCAGCAAAACATTACCCGGTTTGAGAACATGGAAACTTTTTTTTTTTTCGCTTGACGCACTTCCACTTCCACTTCCACCTCCAGAGGTCTGCTCAGGTGGGTGAAAAGTTTTTCAGTTGAATTACTTCTTTACTCTTGTTCATCAACTTATTTTGTTTCCCTTCCCTTTGTATCCATACACAAACAATCGAAATGTCCGCAAGACCACAAGTTTCTGTTGTTGCACTTAACGGTGAAACTACTTCCACCTCCCTTCCAATCCCAGCTGTCTTCAAGGCTCCAATCAGACCAGATGTTGTTCACACTGTCTTCACCAAGATTAACAAGAACAAGAGACAAGCTTACGCAGTTGCTGAAAATGCAGGTCACCAACATTCCGCTGAATCATGGGGTACTGGTAGAGCTGTTGCCAGAATTCCAAGAATTGGTGGTGGTGGTACCCACAGATCCGGTCAAGGTGCTTTTGGTAACATGTGTAGAGGTGGTAGAATGTTTGCTCCAACTAAAATCTGGAGAAGATGGCACATCAAGGTTAACCACAACGAAAAGAAATACGCAACCGCTTCTGCTATTGCAGCAACTGCTGTTCAATCCCTTGTTTTAGCAAGAGGTCACAGAGTTGAAAAGATTGCTGAAATCCCATTAGTTGTTTCTGATGATTTACAAAACGTCCAAAAGACCAAGGAAGCTGTTGCTGCATTAAAGGCATTAAACGCTCACAGGGACGTTATTAAGGTTATCAAATCTAAGAAGATGAGAGCTGGTAAGGGTAAGATGAGAGGTAGAAGATTCACCCAAAGAAGAGGTCCATTAGTTGTCTATGCTCAAGATAACGGTTTAGTTAAGGCTTTCAGAAACGTTCCAGGTGTTGAAACCGCTAACGTTAAATCTTTAGGTTTATTACAATTAGCACCAGGTGCTCATTTAGGTAGATTTATTATCTGGACCGAATCCGCTTTTGCTGCTTTAGATTCAGTTTACACTTCATTACCAACCAACATTGTTTCTAACACTGATATCACCAGAGTTATTAACTCCGATGAAATTAAGGCTGTTCTTAAGGCTGCTGGTCCATCTCAAACCAAGAAGACTGCTTCATTAAAGAAGAACCCATTAAAGAACAAGCAAATCTTATACAGATTAAACCCTTACGCAAAGGCTTTCTCTGAAAAGAAATTAGGTTCTGCAAAGGCTCCAGCTTCAAAGAAGGCAGATAACTCTAAGTTCTTAGAAGTTTTCAAGTCCGCTTAATTGTGTTCTAGATAAACTATTAATCTATCAAACTTAAAATATATATTTTTTTTGTGTATCTGATGTTATAACATTAATGCAAATAACTGATTTCTCCATAAATATTACATTTCCTGTTAGTATAAATGTCCGAAACTTTTCTTGAAATATGATAATGTCGATGATTCCGATTTCCTACGGCGTTTAGCATAGAGAAATTCGTGAAGAATCGGAATCATGTTTTTTTTTCCCCGGTTTTTAAAGTAAGTTCAAGAAAATGAATCAACAATTTTACATTTTACAAAGTATACCCAAAAATTATTCTAGCAATTCACCAAGAAGCAAGTTGCAGATATGACTAAGAAACTACCACCAGAGGTTAAAATTGCACGTAAACCAACTAGAGTTGCATGTTCGTTTTGTCATTCAAAACATTTACAATGTGATTCAACAAGACCATGTAAAAATTGTGTGAAAAGAGGTATTGGTGACTCGTGTACCGATGTTGCACGCCGAAAATCAAAGGAAAAGACAAGACGTTCTGCCAAGAAAGAATTAAATCAGACCAATCATGAGGCTAATGATGACAGTAATGGTGATGGCGGTGTTTCTAGTCATGCCCTTAAAGTATTATCGGCCGGGCCGAAAACAAAAATATCGACATTATCATCAAATCATGACCATAATACCAATGGGCTGATCAATAATCCTGCTGATGGCGGTAATAACATTGTTCCAGAGATTGGACTGCCAAATTCACTTGATGGTTCCAATGATTCTAAATCTTTGCTATTGAATTCAGCATCTACTAATCCAAAAATTGATAACCCGGGGACTGTTGTAAAGAAGAAAAGAGGTAGGCCACCAAAAAACAAAAAGCTGGCTGAAGATAATAATTCAGAGAATGGTACTAGTAACCATAAGAAGAAGCATAGTCATAAAAGAGTTTGTAAGTCCGAAAAACATCAAAACTCCCAAGCTGAAGACAACAAAACTGATAAACCATTTAATGATATTTCAGGTCTAGGTGTGATTGAACCTTTGTCTTTAAGTTTTTTGCCACCACCACCACCAACAGCATCTCAACCAAATGGTAATGATACTTTTAACACTAATAATAACAACATTAATAACGCTAATAATAACAGCAATAATAATTCACATTTACCATTAATTAATTTAGCTAATGTTTCATTGAGCAATTTACATCTACATCAAGTCAATCAATTATCATCCTCAAACTCATTATCAAATCTAAAGTTACCTTCTTTTTCAGATTTGAAAAATCATGGACAACTGTTTGCTGGATTAGGATTACAAGATATTAAAACTCCACAATCATCGTTTTCACCAAAATTTTCAAACTTAAATTTGAGTTTAAGTCTGAATCATAATTCCGTAACTAACAATACTTTAACATTGATGGGACTACCAAGTATTTCATCAACTGGATTAAATAATTTTTTGAATAACCAATCAACTTCTGACTTATCAAAAGATAAAGTACGTGAACATGAAAATGGACATGCACACGATTTAAAGCAAGAACCACAGTTAAACTTTCCGTTAAACAACAATTTGGCCAAAACAATAAATGAAAATGTACCTGAAACACCTGGGTCGCCTTTAGAATTTAGTGTCGGTAACACAAGCCGTACAAATACAGATACAGTTAATTCAAATAAAAATGATCATGAAAATGAATTGATTTCATCAAAAAGTTCAATAAAACATTTTCAATCAGCAAATATAAATGATGAGTACACTCAATTAACTGATTTGCTAGAATCAAATCCACCAACTCCTAATATGGGATTTATGCCAGCCAGTAATAACCGTAAAACGCCTGAGCTAATGAATGACCTAAATAAAAAGTTTAATAAAAGTATAGATTATTCAAATTTTAATGATGAAAATGTGTTTGATGATATAGATGATGATGATACTGATTCAAGGCCATATATATCAATTAATTTAGACGATAACACGATGGTGTCATCATATCCAGACAATTCAACACCTAATTCATATGCATATAATGCGGATCATTCACAAATCCCAAATACCGCAAAGCAGATACCTAAAGACTTGGAACAGAATGATGATTATACATCACCATTAATAATGAGACATGTCATTAAACAACCAGATGATATTTATCTGACCAGTACTGTCAAAGCGTATCAATATCCAAAGGCATATCATGCATTAATCGCATATTTGAAAAAAAGATTTAATAACAGACAACTACTGGAAATTGCAAAATGTATGGCAAAATATAGACCAAGTTTTATAAGTGCTACTAAGAATTTATATGAAAATGATTTAATTTTCACCGAAAGAAGTTTACAAAGGACATTATTGGAATATGAAAGCTTAATTTCAATATCACCATCACCAACAATTATTTGGAGACGTACAGGAGAAATTGTTGCATTAACAAACGAATTTGCTGTGATGACTGGATATTCTAAAATGAGTTTATTAACAAAGCGTACATTTATAGTTGAACTAATGGATGATGAAAGTACAATCAATTATTTTAAAAGTTTTAGTGAATTTGCATTTGGTGACTTAAATGCAACTTATCTGACTGATTGCAATTTAAGAAAAGCAGAAGATAACAACTATCTTAGATGTTGTTGTGTTTGGACAATAAAAAGAGATGTTTTTGATATACCAATGCTAATTGTTGGGCAGTTTTTACCTGTTTTAGAATAGAAGGGGAAAAAGTAAGCTCAAACTTGTAATTATTATTCATAAATGTGTTCATAACTTAATGTATCTAATGATTATACAAAATATCTAGAATAGATCAATAGAGATTGGGGAATTTATAAATAGTTTTAAATAAATAGGAATGTTTGTTTTTTGTTTTTTTACTTTATCTAAGCTTTTAAAATCTCATCAATAACTTTACCAAAAGCGACTGTTTCTTCATCGAAATATCTTCTTGCACTTAATTGGAAACAAATTGGTGCACCTTCAAACAGTTCAGGTATGTACTTATCTTGTTCAATTTTATCGAGTGTTGATCTTGGAACATAAGATTCATCCTTAACATCAACTTTTGGATCTTGTGACAGACCAGTTGGAAATACCAAAGTTGGTAAATCAAGAATATTAAAAAGGGTGGTATAACCCCAATAATAAGGACCCGCAATCGCATCATCGATACAAACTGGTGCAACACCAACATACGTAGGAGAAATAATAAAGTCGACTTTTTGATTAATGAAATAATCATTATACTTCTTTCTTAAAGCATCTCTTCTATAATTTAGTTCTCTATTTTCGGTAATTGAGAATTCTTTATCACCTTGACCAAATGATAAAGCCCATTTGGTCAATGGTAATAAAGGTTCTCCGGAAGGTCTTATCATTTCTTTTTGAGCAAAGTTACCATCACATGAGTAAAGATCATTAACGCAGTCATAAGCTTCCTTAGTTTCAATTGGCTCGAACTTAATGACATTAATACCGGCTGCTTTTAATTTCGATTCAACAAACTCTAAACCTCTTTGAATTGGCGGATGTGGTTTAACTTCACCATCATCATACATTATTGCTACAGTGATATCTTTTGGATTTGGTTTTGCAACTTCTCTCCAAATCACAGGAATACACCATGGATCTAAATCCCATGGTTTACCTTCATTGATGTAAGATTTCATAAATAACTCAATATCTTCAACAGAATTTGTAATTGGACCTGCAACTGCAACAACTGATTCTTGACCTTTACCAGAAGAGACACCACCTAAACAAGAAATTCTTCTTGAAGATGGTCTTAAACCCCAACACCCAGCAAAAGCAGCAGGAGCTCTAATTGAACCACCAATATCAGTACCAATGCCAATAGCAGAAGCATGAGCAGAAACACAGGCACCTTCACCACCAGAAGAACCACCTGGAGTCAATAAAGAATTATAAGGATTTCTTGATCTACCAATAATGTTATTATTTGAGTCTAAGTGCATCAAAGATTGTGGTTGGTTTGTTCTAACATAAAAAGTTGCACCTAGTTTTCTTAACGTTTTAATTGTAACAGCATCTTCAGCTGGAATATTGTCTAACCAAGCTACCCAACCACCATTTGTGATTTTTCCACCGTAACCAATTTGTTCTTTTAAAGAAATTGGTAAACCATGTAGTGGACCCACAGTTTTACCATTTTTAGCTAAATAATCATCCAGTTCTTTAGCCCTTTCAATACCTTCATTAATGAAAAAATCCATTGCAAAATTAGTGAATTGTTGAACAATAACAGCTCTGTGAGAAAATGCTTTCAAAACATCAACTGAAGAATAAGTGGAATTTGCAATTTTTTCGACTAAAATGGAAGCTGAAGATTCAGTGATTTCTTTCTCAATCTCAGATAATGCTTTTGAATTAGACAAATAATTATTTGTATTAAAAATTTTAGAATCTAAATCAGATGGAATGTCCGACTCAGGAACACGGTATTCAGTAAGTGTATTTTTATCTAATGCTTTACGATAAGCTTGGATCTTTGGTTTCCAAGATTCAAAAAGTTGTGGATTTGAGACATCGTCGGTAAATTTGTATAAAGATTCAATGTTAGCTGGTGCACCTGTAGTAACCATTGCGATAAAGTTATTGATTAGAAAAAGATAAAAGCAAAAAAAAAAAAAGTAGTTAAATCAGTATGCGAATAAACAGGAAACGGAGACATTTAAATACAATTTCACGTACTAAAACCCGTTGTAAAATAAATCGGATAAAAACTATCTTAGATAATCCAGTTCCCCTTGTTATCAAAAGATTAATTTCCTCTTTAGGCGAAGTCGGCTAGCCGGGTGCACCTTCCTAATTTGATTATCGTTCAAATTCAAAGACGATCGTCGCATTTTTTCGGTATTTTTTCTCTCACCTTGGTTTTTCCGTTTTTTTTTTTTAAAATTGAGTGATCGTCTGACATAAATAAATGTGACTTCCAACTTCCTGATTCATTTTAATTGTTGTTTTCAATAATTGTATCTACTTATTTTCGCAAATCGTCACTCATAATATAGATGTGTGCCGCAGACGCTAGGCAAAAACCTAAAAAATCTTTCCAGAGGGCCCCTATCAGGCTACCTAAGGCCAGGACAAGATCGGGATGTTTTACATGTCGAAAGAGAAAGAAGAAATGTGATGAAGCTAGTCCAACTTGTTCAGGTTGTGCAAGAAATTTCTTCAATTGTGTCTGGCCAGATTGCTCAACTGCCACTCTACCTAAAGATTTCAAAATTTCCACGTGTTCGGATTCTTCAAAACATTTACATTCAAATAGTAATGTTAACAGTAAAACTAATCCAATCAATTCTAAAATCCATTCTTCTAAATCGTTTAATGAAATTACAATTTCTATTGACAATACAAATATCACTAATGATTTATTAGTTTCAGATACTTCTATCGGGAATGAAACTGAAGTTTTTCCAATTCCTTCAAATTTATGTTCAGTTCTTGAACTCCAATCTTATAAACATAAAATTCCTTTCCCGTTATCAACAACGATACCTGAATCAATTGATTTTATTATAGATTCAATTTCAGTTCCTAATAAAAAGGAGCTATCAATATCATCAAGTTCAAGTTCTCCGTTATCTATATCAAACCTAATAGCACCATTGGATGAATCATATGTGAACCATCAATCAATTACTGATTTATTTGATTCTTTATATTATGAATCAATTAAAAATTCCCCCATTCCTTCGGATACTGATGAACTATATAACGATTTGTTGAACTATACTCCGAAGTCAATTTCAGTTCCAACAAATTTGATAAAAAATCCAATTATTTCGTCATTTAGAGAAATCTTTTTTGCTCGAAGCTGTACGTTTTTGTCAAAGAATAACAATTCGAATAATATTAACCTATCAACTCGATATAGACAAGCTGCAGAAAAACATTATAATAATTCAATTCTGGTTGTCTCTAGCAATTTAGCGAAAAAATCATTAGAATCACTTGACCATTGGTCATCATATTCAATAAAACATTTATGTGCTGCTGATAGACTATTAGGTTTAGTTTCAGAAATTTGTGTCTCAAATTTAATTTCAACAAGTTTAAATTTGTCTATGAATGATTCGAACTCTATATTACTCGGTTCAGTTAGCCAAACTCAAAATTTCGATAAAGTTCTATTTTCTCAATTTTTATTCATATACCCATTCTTAATTTACTTTTCAGAATTTGACTCATTGTTGAATCTGAAATCACCTGAAAGTTTGTTCAAGAACTATAACTCCGAAATGATAGAAATTTTTTTCTCGGGATCCGCTGCTTCTGATTTCGATTCTGATTCAAATACTGATTCAAATAGTGACTCAAAGACTGATTCAAATACTGATTCAAATACTGATTTGAATCCTGATGCTGAGTACGAAAAAAATTGGCTTGAGAATATACTTTTAACTGCAATTATAAATATCAATCAGCTTTTAGCAAAACTGATTTGGTTACTACGTATGAGAAACTCAATTGAGTTAAGCGATTTGAATGAAAATTTAAAACGGTTAAAATCTGATATGTCTTTAATTTGGACAACAATTCAAACTGCTGAAATCCAATTTGATACACACAATAATAATGAGTTGATTGAGTTTGCAAAATTTTCTCACATGTCACTGGAAATTTTACTATTGGCAATTAGTGATCCATTAATTAATGCATCAAGTCCAATTATCGGATTTTATTTAGATCAGTTTATAGTAAGTTTTACAAATTATTCCAACTTTGTTGCAATGAATGATGATGAATCAGTTATCAGTAAAATGCCAAAATGTTTTACAATTCTACCATTATTTATTTCTGCCTGTGCATCACAAAATTTAGTTCAAAAAGAATTCATTAGTAAAGAGCTATACCTCGTTGCACGGAACTTGGGTTTTGAATTTATTGAATCTTTAACTTCGGCAATTGAAAGTTCTTGGTGTACTGAACAAAATGGTGGTGTCACAACGTTCAGCAAATTGGTTTCCAGAAATGAATTTGCTGCTTTAGTTAATGTTTGAATAATTATATTAGCTTATTTATATCTTATATTTTTTGGGGTTTATTGTTTTTTCTATCAAGGTAACACAGCAATGGTGTTTTTAGTTTTGCTCTTTTAAATTTTTTACTTCCACTTTAATTTTTTAACTTTTACCTATTACCTGATTTTTTTACTGCTTTTTTTTAATTCTCTATGTGCTTCTTTTTCCCATTATAAATAGTTTTGTTTATTTCAAATTCAAATATTTAATATTTAAGATTTTGCACCTTATTATGATTGATGATAGTACTTAATGGTTAGCTTGATAATGTTTGTAACTCAATTATATTACTTATTACTGATTAATTATTAGCTATTGTTTTATGGATTAGGAAGAGTAAATTTGTGGGGTTGGGCAAGGCCATTTAACTATTTAATATTTAAACTTCAGCAAATAATATGACATTTTGCACTAACTCCTAAAAATGCTTCAAGCATATGCGACATTTTCCAAATTCATGTCATGTTTTTTTTGCCCTTTTTAAATAATAAACTACAAGGCACCAATTCTTCCTCGTTTGTGAAACTCGATTCTTCAATACATCATGGAAAACTATACGATACCTGATTCACCTGCTCTTCCAAATTCTGAAACTGAAAATCTTCCAAGTACCGAAATTCCTGCACAATTAGGTGCAGATCTTGACCTTGATGATTTCGATGATGATGATAATGATGGAGATATTAAAATGACAGATACAAAATTTAAAAAATCTATTAATAATTTCAAACAATTTGAACATTCAGATTCTCTACCATCAACACCTGAACTGAACATACTCTCGGCTTGTGTACCAAAAGATTCAAACTATATCACACCAATGGCAGATTTTTCAGATCCTATAAAAGCACCAGTTGATGTAATCAATCCATTTGGAACAAACATGCAATTATCAGCATCAGATCCTATACCTATCATTTTTAATGAAAATTTAAATACTAAAAGTTTATCAGATTTACAAGAACAGAAATTAAGTGATTATATTGATGAACAATTATTAATTATTCAAAGAGGTTTCGTTAAATATTTATCGTCAAAATCGGAGAAAAACGTTGAAGGTTTAAATTTAAAACAAATAATCAATAAATTAGATGATATTCTTGAGTTCATTTGGTATACAGTGTTCCAAATTAAGGGTATACCGATCGCTTACCATGGTAATATAATGTTGGATACACCACTTCAAATATTGTTCAGGAACGAAGCAAATGAAATGAAAGTTGAAATTTCAAATACCATTAGTAAACCAACATTGTTCTTAATTGGAGATGACTTCAAAGGTTTTCGCCAATTGAATTTACCGAATAACATTTCAAATTCAGTTTATGTTTCATATTTAATTAAAATTTCAGGTGACGTGATTGACTATCTTATGAAATATGAATTTTCAAAATTTAGTGATTGGTTGATTTGGCTCAGACTTTTATCAAAATTAGATAATATTTTATCAATCATAATAGATTATTCGAATTTAAAATCAATTACTATTATAAGTGCAACTGAAAAAATTAGGATTTCGTCACTCATTCAACGAACAAAAATGGTTTTAGTTGAATTATTTGATCAGTTTTTACGGAGTTTGGGACTTGATAACATTGAAAAATACCGTTATGCTATAGAATCATTTCAGGTTTATATCGGTGAAACTTATGAAGGGCTTGTAGATAGAACATCTTTATAATATACTAGTTTGTACTTTTAAATTATGCTGTATAGGGAAGGTTAAAAACGAATTTATGACATCTCAAAATGGAAATCGCCAGGACCTTCTATTTTAGGAAAGTGTAGACTCAGATAACAACACTAGCGCTAAAATGATAAAACTGTTGCTATAAAAGAACCAAAGTATCCGGTACAGATATATGACTTAATCCAAACTCTAATTCTTTCCTTTTACATAAAGTGATCAGAAAATAAACAAGCAATGTATCCTACTGAAGTTGAAATCTCTATTCCTAATGGAAACAAACACCTACAGCCAACTGGTTTATTTATTAATAATGAATTTGTGGAATCCGGGGATGGCAAAACAATTGAAGTTGAAAATCCAGGTAATGGTGAAACAATTTGTTCTGTTCACTTAGCAACTGTTGAAAATATTAACCAAGCCGTTGATGCTGCAGAAAATGCATTTTTCAATAAATGGTCTACAATCTCAGGTAAAGCCAAATCAGAATATTTATATAGAATTGCTGACTTAATGGTAAAATATTCATCACATTTAGCTGATTTGGAATCAATTGAATCCGGTAAACCTAAAGATACAAATGCAATATTTGATGTTTTACATTCTGCAGACGTTTTTAAATATTATGCAGGTAAGGCAATTTCTGCTCAAGATGGTAAGACTATTGAAACTGAAATTTCCAAATTTACTTACACAGTTTATGAACCTTATGGAGTTTGTGCTGCAATCGTTGCATGGAATTTCCCAATGAGTACATTTGCATGGAAAGTTGCGCCATGTTTAGCAGCTGGTAATACAATGGTGGTTAAGACATCTGAATTAACTCCTTTAAGTGCATTAATGATGTGTAAAATTTTCCAAGAAGCAGAATTACCAGCTGGTGTTATTAATGTTACTTGTGGTCTAGGTTCAGTTGCAGGTGCTACATTAAGTGAACACAAAAAAGTTCATAAAATCTCATTTACTGGTTCAACTGGTGTTGGTAAAGCAATTCAAGTAAGTGCTGCAAGATCAAACTTGAAATACTGTACTCTTGAATGTGGTGGAAAGTCTCCATTAGTTGTTTATGAAGATGCAGATCTTGAACAAGCTGTCAAGTGGGCTGCATTCGGTATTTTCTTTAACAAAGGTGAAATTTGTACTGCATCATCGAGAATTTATGTTCAAGAAAGTATTTATGAAAAATTTTTAACAATGTATAAAGATCATGTTGAAGAAGCATATGTTCAAGGTGAACAATTTGTGCCGGGTGTTAATATGGGTCCAACTGTGTGTAAGGCTCAACAAGAAAAAATTTTAGGTTATATTGAAAGTGCCAAGAAGGAAGGAGGTAGAATTATTACTGGTGGTAAAGTTCCAACAACTACCAATAAAAATGGTTACTATCTTGAGCCAACCATTGTTGCGGACTGTAATCAAGATATGACTGTTGTTAAAGAAGAAATCTTTGGTCCTGTTGTTACAGTTTCTAAATTTACAAGTGATGAAGAAGCAATCAAATTGAGTAATGATTCAGAGTATGGTTTAGCGGCATATTTATTCACAAGAGATATAGTTAGATCTCAAAACTATGTTAGAAAGGTTCAATCTGGTCAAGTTTTTGTTAACTTTACTTTTGCAGCTGATCTTAGAGTGCCATTTGGAGGTTATAAAATGAGTGGTAATGGAAGAGAATTAGGTGATGAAGGTTTAAAAGCATTCCAACAGGTCAAAGCGGTTCACTTCAACCTTACTGCTAATTTATGAATCCTATAATAGTAACTATATAAGATATATATATATATATGTATATATACGTATAAAAATTTATGAACTTTTAAGAAAATGAATCAATATAATGTCTAAGATCTTGTTCCACCCAATTAGGAAGGCGGAATACTAAAAAAGAAAAAAACATGTTATGAAAAAATAAAATTATGAGAAATGAGAAAAAAACTTGAAAATTCTCGAAAACATACGGTTGGATTAGGCTTTCTCATATTGAAAAGATTCCAATTGGGTATCATAGAAAATCGTTAGCAGCTACAACTAGAAAGTCCTGTATTAAATTTAATACAGTAAATTTGACACAAGAAAATAAGGCTTCCCTCATTCATTATAATCCAGCTGACAGAATATTATAAAAACAACAATTTCTTTACTACATAAAAATACACTATTCACATTTTATGAATTTTTCATTTCATTCATTTAAAATCATATATTATACACCAAATTTAAAATGATTTATCCAAGAGGTAAAATACGACATTTTTTATTGTTGAGCATAAATGGAAATCTGAAATTTTATCAACAACTAAGGCTTAACTCAGGATTAACAGGTAATATTAATGATACTGATAATAAAATTGGAAATTATGAATCACAATTTGCATCAAAGATTATATCGTATGTTAAAACGCCGAAAGAAGTTAAATCAGAAATTGAACATTTTGTAAATGGAGGTTTTGAAAATTTTAAAAATTTAACAATTCCATTAGTTTCAAATCAAAGAGTTCTACCTAGAAAAACCGATTATAAGAATATCAAAAGCTTAAATGAATTAATGGATAATAATCAAGTTAAAAAAACAATTGAACTAGTTACTTCTGTTTTTGTTACTGGAAAATATCTAACTTTATTTGAATTTCAAAATTTATTTATTCAACTTTTACCATTTGATTGGTATGCATATAGACTTCTTCACGTTTACGAAAATAAAATAGATTTTAGTAAAATAACTGACAAAATGTTAGTATTATTTATGAAAGTTTCATATTCAAATTTTGATTTTATTTTATTTAACAAAATATTTCAAATATTTCAAAACAAAAATGATAAGATTCCAACTGATATTTTATTAGCTGCAGTTCAAATATATTTGAAAACTGAAAATATACCAATGGCAACACAATTATTTAATCAACAGGTACTAATAGAAAATGAATTACCAAATAGAGTGTTGGACTTATTCATTTCGAATCTCTTCAATCAAACGAAAAATATAAATTTATGTCTCACATCATATAGGTTATGGCTATCCAGAAATTTGAACACCAATATTTCAATTGATTCGTTTATATATAACTTAATACTAGAAAGTGAAAATTTAGAAGATATTGAATGGATTGAAAAATCATTAGCTGAAAGAAACAAATTGAATAAATTTTCAATTAAGTTTGGTAATTTATGTAATAAGTTATCAAAGAATTTCAAAAATTATGAGACTTTTATAAACTCTGACGAATTGGTCAAATTCAAACAACTTGCTGAGAGAGAGAATGAGTTGTCGTTGTTATTAAATAATTTAACATATTTACATTTACGACATTCAAATTATAAATTGGCATTAGAAACATTCAAAAATGTTAATAATAAAAAAGATTTACAATTATGCGTTTTTTCAATATTAAGGCATTTCGAAAAGGAGCAAAAACCTGAGATGATTTTCAAAATGTTAAAAAATCTAAGAAATGATTGTAATTATAGAATCCATTGGTCACAAATTTTAATTTATTGGAGAACAATTATTAAAAA
The DNA here is from genome assembly GCA_030560845.1 of Pichia scutulata. Taxonomy (NCBI): domain Eukaryota; kingdom Fungi; phylum Ascomycota; class Pichiomycetes; order Pichiales; family Pichiaceae; genus Pichia; species Pichia scutulata. The sequence goes on from JAKTWB010000082.1 coordinate 206,222, forward strand.
ACATCCCGATTTAGGTTTAATTTTCTATAAAAAATTTCAAAGACGTTTGAAAAAATCCAAATATCATAGATATTCATTTTTATCCCAAATTTTGTATATCAATAAGCAGTCAAGTAAGGATGTTCAAGAACCAATTTATTATCCTGTTGTTAAATATGACAAATTAGACAGCGAATTAAAACCGTTGAACTCTATACCCAAATTAGAAAATATCAAATCAAGGTTAAAATTTGGTATTTTACCAAATAGTGAATTATTAAGAAAGAGTATTAAATTAGCCAATGATAAGTTAGATTTTCAAGCATTAGTTGAAATTTCAAATGAACTGAATTTAAAGAATAATTCTGAATTTAAAAATATTGGATTAAACGTTGAAATATTTTATAAAGAAAGTTATTTTAATGGGTCTAAATTATCAATTAAAGATTTTATTAATGAACAAATTGATTTAATTAAAAGGACCAATTTTGTTAATAATAAAGATTTGAGTGAATTATTTAAAATATCTGTCAAATGTAAGTTAATTGATGAATCGATTTTGATATTTAAATTATTTGATGAATTTAATTTTAAAGTTGTTGGAGATCAAGAAATTTTAAAATTTTTATCGATATTTATAAAATGGTGTTGGATAAATAAAAAATTTATTGATTTAACAATTATTTTGAATTGGTTGGAAAAGCAAAATGATTTAAAAATTGATAATTATTTTTGGTTGAATGTTGAAAAGGCAGCAAATGAAAATTTAGTTAAAATAGATCATGAGATTTCAAATATTAACAGATTCAATATAACCAGTGATGAAATAATGGAAAAAGAACGTGAACGTAGATATTTCAAGAATATATTACCAAAAGTTGTTGAATATTACAACAAAACGATGAATAACATTAAAACTAAAAATGAAATTGAGAAAAAGGAAATAATCAATGAGGTTGACAATTGTTTTAATGAAATTATTGCTTGGGTTGATGATGATACGGAAGGGTATTTCGAAGGTGATTGGAAAGATTAGAATTATATAGTTATGATATAAAAAGATTTATAGAATACTTGTAAATAATGAATTTTTTTTTTGTTAGTGTTTGCTCTTTTTATGTTTGTGTTTGTTTTTACGGTTGTGTTTATGTTTTTTTTTGTGTATTTTATGAGCTGAGTTGGAGGTTGATTGTAGCAAACCGGTATCATCATCATCATTATCATTATCATCATCATCATCGGAAAAGGCTATTTTCTTTTTGGACTTGGAATGCCGTATAAATTTTTCATCATCATTATCATCATCATCATCATCATCATCATCATCATCATCATCGGAGAAGGTGATTTTCTTTTTACGATTATTAACAACACCAACATCAGAATCGTCAGATATGTCATCAATATTTAGTGATTTTGGTTTTGATTGAACAATTATATCTTCATCGCCAGAAGCTAAACTGTCATTTAAAATTTCCACATCGGAAGTATTAAGATATTCATCTTGATCGTCATCGTTATCATCATCGTCATCATCATCTTCTTCTTCTTCTTCTTCTTCTTCTTCTTCTTCTTCTTCATCAACCACGAAACCATCATCACTTTCATATTCATTAGGATGATTACGAGGAACATCATAAACATCATTATCATCTTCATCATCATCATTTTGTTCATTTCCCGATTCTTCTGCTTCCATGTTGATGATTGACCTTGACCGTATATCATTCAACCCATTGTCAAAATCACTCCAATTATCATCTTGATCATCAGAAGCGGATGGTTGCCTTGTTGAATATACCAAATTTTCATCTGTATCATCATCGATATCATCATCATCATCGATATCGTCATCATCATCATCATCATCGATATTATCATCACCATCATTTCTACCTTGCCAACCTACCATTTGTCTACCACAATTTTCACAAAGACCATCAACTAATTCCCAATGACAAGCAGAACATCTTGGTACACCATCTTCATTATCAACAACGGCTCTACCCCAACTATCATTTAATTTTTTCAACCAGGGGAAATCATTATTTTTATCATTTTGAAAATCGTTATTTTTTTCTAAATACCAAACATCTAAAATTTTCAACAAATTCTTAACGATTGTTGGATTTTGAATCAAATTTATTAAAATTTTCAAATCTTTTAAAAGTGAATCAATTATTTGTTTTAAAGAATGATTTAAAAGTGGTTTATTCTCACCAATGATGGATCTACATATAGGACATGTTGGATTACACTGAAACCAGTATTTAATACATGAATAGCAAAACGTATGGCCACAAGAGGGCAAAAGATAAGGTTGGGTTGGGATATCTTGGCAGATTGAACAATTTAGTTGGATTGATAAATTACTTAAAATTGAGTTTAGTTTACTATAATTCGTGCCGTTGGATTCACTATTATTTTTTATGAAATCTGGATGTGATAGTATAGTTTGAAAGGTGTTTGTCATATATGATTGGTTGACGTCAGTAACTAAAATAATCCAAAATAATCCAAAATAATCCAAAATATTCAAAAATATAAAAAAACAAAAAAAAAAAAAATTATAAATTTTTAAATATTCATGTTCTAAAAAGGTGTGTTCAGTATAGAGATAAATTTATACTGTGATTACGTAATCGTCTGCGACAAATAAATTGTCGTGGGTTCCTTTTTGTATGTTGTGTTTTTATTTAGATATTTTATGTAGTGAAAGCATGCTGTGGCATAGTAACTAGTATACTGCTTGTCAACCTACATTATTTAATACTTTGAAGAACGTTTAACGTGTGAATATTCATGTGTGTGTTATACCACGATATTTTTGTGAGTGGTAAACTAGATATAGTTAGAATTCAGGAATAAAATGGAGTAGAGTAGAAGAATAAAGGATTGATTACGTAAACACACAAAACCCGATCGACGCGACGACGGCCATCAGCAATCAAACCAATCCGAAACCCAACCGAACCAAACCAAACCAGAACAAACCCGGAACAAACCCGGAACACAATTGCAGTTGCAAAACCCTTATCGGGCAGTGGGTGTGGGCAAAAAGACAGCACACAAGCCAGGAGCGGCGGAAAAGGGCGGAAATGGCGCCAAGTCGGAAACACGAACGGGAAAACTGCAGAACGCAGAACACAAAACGCAGAACGCAGAAAGCAGCCATGACGACAGCGCAGAATCCAGTGCGAGCGAGAGAGAAGCCGCCAGAAGCCATGGAATTGGCAGACATCGCGGCAGATAAACCGGCCATAACACCACCCACTTCCCCGAACCCATCCGCGCACTCTCATTGGCCCGCTTTGTTTACCTTTGGCCCGATGCGGCAGGCGCGCGGCCGGTTTGCGTCTTTTTAATCGTCGTTATCCCACATGGTCCAATTGGTCGACTTTATCGCCCTCATCTCGCAAACTGCCAACTTTTCACCACTTTTCTTCCTTTTCTTCTCTTTTCTGTTCCTCTTCTCTCTCTTCTCCTCCTTCCTTCCTTTCTGCAGTCTCTTATATTAAGTATCAGATACCCAATCAACAAATCTTCACTATCAATTGAAAAAAAAAGCTATTTCTTAAATTCAAAAGTTTCTATTTTTTTTAACCATAAAAAACTATATTAACTTCTTTTTTTTCGAAATTCACTCGTTCTTAAAATATATTTAATTATCCATTATAATTACTACTATATTTTATCTTTAATTTAATAAATATTAACTCACTAATAGTTTTTCCAAAATTTTTACCGTGTTTGTTTGATTACTTAATATAAACTATGTCTGAAAAAGAAGTTCACGAACCTATTGCTGAAAAGCCACCTCAAGTTGCTCCAGATGCTGAAGAAGATGATGATGATGAAGAAGAAGATATCGATGAATTAGTTATGGAATTACAATCCAACCATCACGTTGAAGAAGCGGAAGAAGAAGAAGAAGATGAACATCATTCTTCTTCTTATAAAGAAGTTCCTGATGAATATTTACATACCGATCCTTCCACTGGTTTAACTTCTTCTGAAGTTTCCAAAAGAACCAAGAAATTCGGTTTAAATCAAATGGCTGAAGAACAAGAAAATATGGTTCTTAAATTCTGTATGTTCTTTATCGGTCCAATTCAATTCGTTATGGAAGCTGCAGCTTTATTAGCTGTTGGTTTAGAAGATTGGGTTGATTTCGGTGTTATTTGTGGTTTATTAATGCTTAATGCTTCTGTTGGTTTCATCCAAGAATATCAAGCTGGTTCCATTGTTGATGAATTAAAGAAAACTTTAGCTAATACTGCTGTCGTTATTAGAGATGGTCAATACGTTGACGTTCCAGCTAATGAAGTTGTTCCTGGTGATATTCTTAAATTAGAAGATGGTACCGTTATCCCAGCTGATGGTAAACTTGTTTCTGAAGAATGTTTCTTACAAATTGATCAATCTGCTATTACTGGTGAATCTTTAGCTGTCGATAAACATTTCAATGATCCAACTTTTGCTTCTTCAACTGTTAAAAGAGGTGAAGGTTTAATGATGGTTACTGCAACTGGTGATAACACCTTCGTTGGTAGAGCTGCTGCTTTAGTTAACAAAGCTTCTGGTGGCCAAGGTCATTTTACTGAAGTTTTAAATGGTATTGGTACTTTATTATTAGTTTTCGTCATTTTAACTTTATTATTAGTTTGGTGTGCTTGTTTCTACAGATCTGATCCAATTGTTAGAATCTTAAGATATACTTTAGCAATTACCATTGTTGGTGTTCCAGTTGGTTTACCAGCTGTTGTTACTACTACCATGGCTGTTGGTGCTGCTTATTTAGCAAAGAAGCAAGCAATTGTTCAAAAATTATCTGCAATTGAATCTTTAGCTGGTGTTGAAATCTTATGTTCCGATAAAACTGGTACTTTAACTAAAAATAAGTTATCTTTACATGAACCTTATACTGTTGCTGGTGTTGATGCTGATGATTTAATGTTAACCGCTTGTTTAGCTGCTTCAAGAAAGAAGAAGGGTTTAGATGCAATTGATAAGGCTTTCTTAAAATCTTTAATTGGTTATCCAAAGGCAAGAGCTGCAATGAAAGAATATAAAACTTTAGAATTCCAACCTTTTGATCCTGTTTCTAAAAAAGTTACTGCTATTGTTGAATCTCCAGAAGGTGAAAAAATTATTTGTGTTAAAGGTGCTCCATTATTCGTTTTAAAGACCGTTGCTGAAGATCATCCGATTCCAGAAGATATCTTAGAAGCTTACCAAAATAAGGTTGAAGAATTTGCTTCAAGAGGTTTCAGATCTTTAGGTGTTGCAAGAAAGAGAGGTGAAGGTCATTGGGAAATTTTAGGTATTATGCCATGTATGGATCCTCCAAGAGATGATACTGCTCAAACTGTTGCTGAAGCAAGAAGATTAGGTTTAAGAGTTAAGATGTTAACTGGTGATGCTGTTGGTATTGCTAAGGAAACTTGTAGACAATTAGGTTTAGGTGATCAAATTTTCGATGCTGAAAGATTAGGTTTAGGTGGTGGTGGTGACATGGCCGGTTCTGAATTATATGATTTCGTTGAAAATGCTGATGGTTTCGCTGAAGTTTTCCCACAACATAAATATAATGTTGTTGAAATTTTACAAAACAGAGGTTACTTAGTTGCTATGACTGGTGATGGTGTCAATGATGCTCCTTCTTTAAAGAAGGCTGATACTGGTATTGCCGTCGAAGGTGCTTCTGATGCTGCAAGATCTGCTGCTGATATTGTTTTCCTTGCTCCTGGTTTATCTGCTATTATTGATGCTTTAAAGACTTCAAGAGAAATTTTCCACAGAATGTATTCTTATGTTGTTTACAGAATTGCTTTATCTTTACATTTAGAAATTTTCTTTGGTTTATGGATTGCTATCTTAGATGAATCCTTAAATATTGATTTAGTTGTTTTCATCGCTATTTTTGCTGATGTTGCTACTTTAGCAATTGCTTATGATAATGCTCCATTTGCTCAACAACCAGTTAAGTGGAATTTACCAAGATTATGGGGTATGTCCATTATTTTAGGTATTATTTTAGCAATTGGTTCATGGTTATGTTTAACTACCATGTTCTTACCAAGGGGTGGTATTATTCAAAATTTCGGTTCTATTGATGGTGTTATGTTCTTACAAATTTCTTTAACTGAAAATTGGTTAATTTTCATTACTAGAGCTGTTGGTCCATTCTGGTCTTCAATTCCATCTTGGCAATTATCAGGTGCTGTTTTTATCGTCGATATTATTGCAACCTGTTTCACTTTATTCGGTTGGTGGTCACAAAACTGGAACGACATTGTTACTGTCGTTAGAGTTTGGATTTGGTCCTTTGGTGTCTTCTGTGTCTTAGGTGGTGCTTACTACATGATGTCTGAATCTCAAAAATTCGACGATTGGATGAACGGTAACTCTAAGAAGACCGAAGGTAAGGGTAAGTCTTTTGAAGATTTCATTGCTGCAATGAAGAGAGTTTCCACTCAACATGAAAAATCAAATTAAGTTCATTGATTTTACTTAATTCATTTTATCACTTACTATTTTAATATTATTGTTTTGTCAATACAAAAATATATTTAATTATTAATTTTTAATCAGTTTTTTTTTTACTCCTATTCAATTATTATTTTTTTTATTAACTAAAAAAAAAAACATATACATTTCACAATTGACAATTTTTTATAATTTACATTTTATAATCTTATCTATATCATTTTTATAATTAATTTTTAATTTATAATTAAATATTTCAATATTTCATTAAAAAAGATCGGTACTTGGGCTGAATTAGCAGTTTTACATATTCAAATCCTACATTCAAAACACTGTACATTATTTTATTTACAAGGTCTAACATAATTATTTATTATACTTATTAAAAAATTCTTCCCTTTTAACCCTTAACTCTTTCGTATAATTTAAAAACTTCTCCTTATCTTGAACATCATCAACATTTTCGAAATTTTTCGAAAATATGAAATCAATATCTCTTGAAGCACTTTTCATTTCTTCAATATTATTCAAACTCGAGTAATCATATAATAAAAATGCCTTTTTCTGAATTTCCGTACAAGCTATGAAAAATTCCGATAATTTTGTGCATTCGTCAGATTTCAACGTAGCAACAGCATTCAATCTATCCCAAACCTTCTGCTTTCCTAAACAATCATAAAATTTATATTGGATTTCTGAACAATTGGTTAAAATACTTTCCTTTTCGTTATTCTCCCTTTGATATTTTTCAAACTCATAGTTTAAATATTCTTTCGGTTTATTCATCGATTTTGTCGTTGATATGGATGATGGTAACTTCAAGCTTTCAACCTGAGCAATAGCACTGTTCTCGTCCTCCTTATTATTAGAGTCCTGTGGTTTACCCTGGACCATAGATAAAAAATTGGCACCCGTATCAATCCCATCACCTTCCTGTTCCTTCTTCACAGCGTTGGAATTTTCAGATTGTCTACGTAATAATGACTTGAATTCTCTATTACTTAGTTGTGATTCTTTCGATTCAAGATAATTCGTTAGATCGTCTGACATCGTAGTCGTTGATGATGTCTGTTCGATTCCTGTTGTTGTTGTAGAATCTGATGTTGATTCCGCTTTGTTGTTTCTCCACCATAATAATCCCATCTTGTATCTTCTTCTTTGTTCTATGTCTGTGATCGGTGAAATAGGGAGAAAGAAAATATGGGTTGCCTATTGTGTGTATGTACTTCTTTTCCTCTGGATTTTACATTTTGTAGTTTGTCAAAACTTGAAAATTCATGCTCATCAAACACGGCTCAAATTTTATTTTTTACATTCTTTTCTTTTTAATATTTAATTTTTATTTTATCTATTTATTCAAATAAAATCTATACATATATTATTAGACTAACTTATCATTTCTAATAACTTTTTTGTTATCTCTTCATTCCTAACATCTCTAACTTTGTCCCTTTTCAACATCGTATCCAATGGAAGCGCAAGCCAATCCATTGGTTCAAAATCAGGTAGATTTTCAATAAAGTTAATATAATTAATCGAGATATTACCACTAGGTGCATATAGTTGGATATCATTTAAACCATCATTTAAATCATCATTTGTAAATTGTAATAAATTAAATGGTTCTGAAAACATCTCCTTTTTAAATATTGAACTTCCGAGTTTAACCACATATTCCAAATCTTCTGGATTATCAATTTTCCCACCAAATATTAAATTACTCATCATGAATCGGATTATTTCAAACAGAGAATCGTTCATAACTTGTTCTCTTTGTGATTTAATGAATTTGATGATGAATTTTTCGGCACTTTTCAAATCTGATTGATTGATTTCGTATCTTTTACAAAATCCAATGTTTGCAAATCTTAATCTTGAAATGATTAAAGAATAATACCATACAAGTATAAACAATATTTTTTTCAATTCTTTCGGTTGAATATTTGATAGCTTATTAATATTTAAAGAGCTTGATTCATTCAACATCAGTTCAGATAAACCTTTTTTAAGATTGATTTCATTTTCAATTATTATTTGTTTACAAGATTGTATTACCAATGTTGGTATATCCGAATCAATTTTTGTAGTCATAATTAGTTTAAACTTTATATTTGCTTTACCATCTTGTTTTATTTTTAATTGTTCTATAATGTCTGAAATTAATTCTAAAAATTCATTGGAAATTTCAATATTTTCAATAATTAACCAAACATTGGAATCTTGATTTTCATTAATGAGTCTGTTTGCAATAGCATATCCATCATTTGATCCAAGTGCATATTTAATCATTTTAATACTTTCATTAGTTTCAGCTAACCGTTCAATAATAACCGTTGAGTCATTACCTTTATTGGTTCTAAGGATTATAAATGGTGATTCTAAAATACTTTCTTCAATACTCATACTTTCAATAACTTTTATTTTTGTTAATTTACTAATTAATATTTGAAATAATTGTTTATCTTGTTGTAGTAGTGATGTTGAAACACTTTCATAAACTTTTTTTATAAATGCAAGTTTAACGTTATCAACTGGTAACTCAGTAGTTTTTTCCAACGCATATTTAAAAATATTTTTTATATAATCATTTGAAAATTTGTAAATTTTATTAATTGATGATAAATTCTGAAATAGTTTATTCATTTGTCCATATAAATCGGCTAACGGTTTAAACTTATTCCTTATATCATTATAACTAATCATCATAATATCAATTTCACTTATCTGAAGTTCTAATACTTGTGTTTCTTTTTTAATGATTTCCAGTTTTGTTAATAAATTATCATCATCTAAAATATTGTCTCTACTTGAACCTAAAATATCTAATAAATCTTTTTCATAAAACCGTAACTGTGATTTACACTCAATAGTTTTCTTCATTAGTTCTAATCTTTTACTTTCAATTTGTGTTTCTCTAACTTTCAAAGTTATATTCAAAGATTCATTGATAATAGTATTCTTCGTAAATGTATAATTCAATACCTTCATTCTACTTGAAACAAAAGGTGACAATTTAATAGTTGAATCTTTTGTTAAAATGTACAATTTAAATCCGGGTGACAAGTCAATATCTTTATCACCTAACTTAATCATCATTCTACCAGCACCCATTAAGGTGACATCCCTCGAAATTAATCTATTAATAATCGGGTCATAGTATTCACCATCTTGAATTAAAATTGAACCACCAAATTTGATGCAATTTTCAAGTTTCTTCTTAAATTCAGGATCAAGGAAACTTGAAATAACCAACTGTTTAGGCTCAATTAATTTAGGTAAAAATTCAATAAATTGTCCCGATGGATCAATTACAAAGGGGAAGCAATCAGTGAATGAAGACGTTAAAATTGCCGTGTTACTAATAAATTGATCATCGTTTGGTAATCCAAATTTTTGCCATTGAATAATGTCATCAGCTGAAAATATTCCTGGCATATTTGATAAGTTAATTTTTGTATCAAATAAAACACCATTTTCAATTAATATACCTTTCCATAAACTCATTAACTTTTCTCTAACTGCAGGTAAAATAGAACCACAATACGCACTAAATGCAGCCAATAAAATTGTATCACCAATAAGATAATCTTTTTGCTCTTGGTACTCAGAAATATTAATTTCCCACCTTTGACGTTCACCCTTCAAACTTTTAAGCAATTCAACACTACGATCCAGCTTGTCTTTAACACTCTCGATTTCAATCTTAATATTCTCTTTAATTCTAATAATTTCACTATAATAAACTTTGTATTTTTCAACCTCTTCCTTTAAATCAGAAATCATTTCGTTAATAGCTATCAATTTCGCTTTAGTATCAATTAACTCATTTTCTAATTTATGCAATTCATTTTTTAATGGTTTAACTTTAACAACAATCGAAGAATATTTCAGTTGTGCTTTGACCCACATCAATAAAGGTCCACATGCTTTACTGGCCCTATTTGCGGATTCATAATTAAAGTTACTTTTTGTCATGTATGTTTGTTCCATGTAATTGATTAACTCAATTGTAATTTGTTCTTCGCCATTAAAATTGATAATACTTGCAATAAAATCATCTTTTCTAATAACCTGCTGAACATCTCTCCATGAAGAAACGTCATAACCCAACATAATACAAATAGACTCCAGAATCATTTTAACAGTTTCTGGTGGGTTATGCATTGATCTTAATTCAGTTAAGTGTTGCTTTTTAATGTTGAGAACACCTAGCTGTGCTTCTTGTATCAAAGTTTCAACCTCATTCAATTCATCAACAACAAGCTCTCTTCTTTTTATTATTGCCTTTTCTTGATTTGCAAACAACTCCTGCATTTTGAAAGACATATCCTGTTTTCTTTCTGATTCATTTTGGTCCATAATCATTTTATCCAAAATTTTACGTGACTTTTCTTCTTCAACTTGTAACTGTGCTCCCTTTTTTTCTAAAACGGTACCCAACTGTTTAACTTTCAGAAATGTTTCTTTCAAATGATCCAAACCCTTGTTAACATGTGAATTTAAAGTCTGTATATCATTCTCCCTTTCAACAAAAATAGAAGTAAAACTGTTAATAAAGTTCAAAAATTGTAATGGTGAAATTTTGGCAGCCATCTGATGATTATAGCTTAAATGCATAGAAACTAAAATATTAATCACAACACATCTCAAACCAGTATCATTTCCTTCTTTTTGAACTTTATAATCCGATTTATCAAGAGGAATGGCTGATGTTAACTCCTTGGCAACAGCAAATAATGAGTCATTTGACCATGTACCCATCCAATTAACAACACACCTATTAAACAAAGCAGAAGATGAAATAAAAGGTGTTGAATCTTCTGAATACGGATCACTCATAGTGAACACAACATGAAAGTTTTTGGAAATTTGTTTAACAAACCATGTATAAATCTCATCAAACGAATCCAATATTAAACCTCGATTTTGTGACGCTTTTAAACATAAATCCATTAATGCATCATAATCAGCGCCATCAAATAAACCAGGAACTTCTGCGTTTGCTAAAAGAGTATTCATTTTTTCTAAAAATGAATCTTCTAAAATAGTTGATTCATCGATAATAAAACAAATTTTTTCATCTTGAACAGCACATTTAACTAATAGATCTCTCAATACCGTTTCAAAATCAGTTAAAGAAAATGATTTTGTGACATTCAATTGAACAACACTGATACCGTTCATCCAAGAAACAAATTTAGTTAATGTGGTTTTACCGCTACCACTGGGACCAACTAAAATCATATGTCCTTGATCATTCTTGAGGACTCTGTCAATTCGAAGAAGATGTTCTAATAATTCATCATATAAGATAATATTGTCATTTGATTCTTCTTGATTAAAAACATTAAATCTTTCTCTAACAAAGTTTTTCAGAGTTCTTTCATCGACAGATTGATATTCATAATTTAACCAATCTGAAAAAAGTATTGGTGGTTTTAATGCTTCTTCTATGTTGATATGTGGGAAATTTTGTTTGGCAACATCAAAAAGCATATCATAAACCCAATCCTTTTCATCTTGGTTAATTAATTTGTCATAAAATAATCTCAAACCTTCATGTGCCCACAATCTCACCAGACCTTCTAAGTTTATGGATAGAAGTGGTTTTAATGCAACACATAAACCTTTAACCCATCTCGTCAGTTCACGAGGAGAGCATATATAGTGTGCAATATCTACTTTTGAAAATCTGCTTTTGTAATTAACATAAACCTCCACCATAGAATTACATATGGAATCGCTGTAACCAATCATATCTGGAACTGCTCTTAGTAATGCCTTAGAATAAACTCCATAAATTGTTCTTAAGGAATTTATTGATGGATAGTCAACCATTATAGTAATACAAAAGTTTGAAAATCTATCCGAAAGAGAATATCTATTAGATGTTGAAGTAGGATTACAGGCTCCCACAAATTGAACATTTTGCAAAGTGATCCATGATTTCTTTTTTGGGTGCCAAAAACCATGCTGAATAACAATTTGTCTTAAAAATTCAATTGCTAATTGTGTTCCATACTTGTCAGCTTTAGGTAGATTTACTTCATCACAGAATAAGACTACCCATTTCCCAGGAGTTTTTGGACATAAAAGAATACCATTAATGGTTTTTTTATATTGACAAAATTGTTCCAATGCTTTCAAGATAGTATCAACTGTTGTTTCTCTTGAAAAATTCATACTTAGCAAATCAAAATTAGGAGCTTTTCTAATACTTGCCAGTAAAAACATTGTTTTACCCGAACCTGGAGGACCACATAGAATTAAAGGTTCATGTTGATCAAGAATAGAATATATCAAATACTCATACGTGACTGTATCAATTGTTGGGATAACAACAGCATATCCCAAAATCATATGTGGTTGTAAATCAATTTGTTTTACATATTTTTCTAAACTTTTTATATTACCATCTACTGGATCAACTGTCATATGGATCAAATCACCAGCAGATGCTATCTCTTCAATTGCCTGGAACTTTGGAATTTTTAGTAACCGCTTGATGAACTCGATTTTATCACTTTGTACGAACTCTCCTGTAAACGACCACACTACTGTCAAAAATACAGCATTAAAGAAATATTTAGAATAATCACCACGACTTAAATAAGAATTTTTTGAAATATGTTTAATTAATAGGCCAAAAAATTCATTGATATATGTAGTAATATTTTTGATAACCTTATGTTCTGTATTTTTCAAAATTGCTGGATACATTAAACAATAATCCCAAAGCAATGTCAATGTTGCCTCATCTAATATTTCATAAAGTGAGTTAATTAAAGAATCTTTCAAGTCTTCAATCGAAAAATCATTATCAATCAAAAGTTTATTGATTTCAACTTCATTTGCATTACGACTATGTTGAAAATTTGTTAATGATTTTTTGAATAAATCAGTGATTTTAAAGTATGCTCTATTAAACATAATGATACCGCATCTACTAATAGTGGCAGGTGTAGCATGCATTAGATTATCAACTTCAAAAACAAATCTTACATTATCAGGTACTGGAATTCTTTCACCACTTGGTAATGTTAATAATTTATTATCATCTAAAACACTGTTTAAATTTTCAACCCAAGTTGGGTCAATATCGCCGTCAAAAATAATCCAAATATTCTTTGTTTCATTTCTCATAGAGTTTAAATTAATAGTACGTAATATTGACGTCAGAACACCATCTTTCCACTCTCTAGTAGTGTAATCCAATTCACCAAATAGTGTACTTTTTGGAATAACCTTAGGATCAATACGAAAAGATTCATTAATCCTTTTGCTAATCACACCTATTGCTTCAATTGAACAATCAAAACACGTGGATTTTCCAACACAAGATGCACCTACTAACATAAAACCAGGATTTAGCTGGCTAATTTCATAAATTTGAGTACATTTCAAAATCCATTCAGCAGAAACCGCTAATCCCTTTGATTTTGCAATCTCTAATAAGGAAGAGTTAAAGTTATCTTTCTTAGTCAACTTAGTAATTGGTTTATGAAATTTAGCTATTTCATTATAAAAAATATCTTCATCACAACTGACAAGCCGAGGTAAAATAACGTCACAGCAGCTCTTTTGAATGATATCAAGTTCTTCTACGTTACCAATTGAATCATTAATAAATTTTCTGTTAATTTTACCAGCATGAACAATTACCCATTTTAAGTTTCTCAAACCAAAATTATAGTGTTTTTGTTCTGAACATAATGATCCCATATTTACAAAAAAATGCACCAACTTGCGTGACAAACCTGTGGCTTGAACAAATCCTTGTGTTGAAAGGAGAACCCTTGCAATAATTTCAGAATCAGGGACTACCATACTGTATGTCAAAAATTTACTTTTTAGGTTATCAGGTAAAGTAGATCTACCTTCATAATTCGGATTGTTTGTAATAAATATACCAGTATTTTGATTAATTGACAACAACTTACCAGATATGGTAATTTCACAATTTTGTAATAAACCACTTTGTATTTTTTCGATTTGTGTTGAAATACCAGATAAAATACTTTCATTCAACCTATTAAATTCATCAAAACATCCAAATGCACCAACTTGTGAAATACCTAATAAAATCCTACCAACTGCTTCAATATCAAAAGATTCATCACAGCAGAAAACAAAAACAACTCTACCAAGATTATAACCAAGGGCTTTGACAGTCTCCGTTTTACCTGTTCCTGCAGGACCTAATAGCAAACCACCTAGGTTTTGATCCAATGATTCAGCCAGTAGTGTAAACGTTTTAGTCAGTAGTGGTGTATACGCCAATTTCTGAACCGCACCTAAGTACTCATATGCATAATTTGTAGAGTAACTACCATGTATAACCAAAACACTTTTAATCGGATCTTTGTCAGAATTAAAGTAAAACTTTTGCTCTGAAAACCACACAGTATTATCAATTGCTATTGCATTATTATCCATTAATAGATGTAAAACATCATATTTATGGATTACTTCAATAAGCAAGTTCTCAACTTTGATTCTTGTTAAAATATCCAAATTTGATTTAATAAATGTGGTAAGAAAAACCAGAATAGATTCTAAGATGTTGAGATTTCTTTGATAGTCGGAACTTAAAATGCTTGATTCGATGTTCTCAGTCCATTGAATTTGTAAGCCCAAAACCAATATTTGCGATGGAAATAATTGCAGAATTTCAAGAAATTCTTTTTTGTTAGTTAAATCAAATGAATAGCTATCAAATATTTGTATTACTGTGGTTAACATGGAGGCTAACGTTAACTTGGTAGCAGTTTCTAATGCTTGTAACCAGTTAACCAACCCTTGATTTTTGATTAAGGAAACAGGTTCCAATAAATGAACCTGTTCGTTTTCTGCTGATATAATGTCTGTAATTAGCATACCTTCTTCTTCATATTTGAGTGATGAAATCCCCGGAAATATCTTTTTTATATGTTTTGTCATTACCAATATATTTGTAGAATTACCGATAAATTCTAATAGATCATCATTACCAATAAAATAAAAACGTGGAAACCGTTCCCTTTGTTTCTCTAAATAACTAACAAGTGATTTTCTGATTATCAGTAATGACTCTGAAATTCGTTTAACTGTAAGTAAAATATCAGGAATATCAATAATATTCAATACAATTGAAGTCTTCAGAACAGAGTTAATCAAATATTTGAATTCATAGGATACATTTTCAAAACGTGATAAATCCATTGACATTACTCGACCTAACTCTTCTTTCTCTTTGAAAACACCTAAAAGATAAACCCATTGCTTTTGAGCATCATAAAATAACTTGGTAATTTCTGACAACGCGTTTAGTCTATCTTCAAAAACTTTAACACGATGAGAAAAATTGGCATAGTATGGAGAAACCGAAATAGACTCTAAAGTATTGAGGTCATCGTCAATCTTGGTTAATAAATCATCAGAACCCGAAAGAAGAGTAATTTCAGAGTTCAGGACATAAGTTTCAAATTTTTGTTCATCCCACGATGATTCAATTTCATTAATTGCTTTGTCTAATAAATTTTCCGCTTCTGCACTACTGACAATAGATTTAATATATTTTTCACTTTTTGATAAATTCAATCCTAGGATATCACCCAAAACGATAACATCGGGAGATTTTTGAAGTTTAATATGCTCAAAGATTTCGTTCCAATGACTTTTAGTCAATGATCCATTTTGTAAAATTGCTAAAAATGGAAGCAACTGAATGACATTTTTAATGCTCACCACAAGTGAGACTATCGCTGGATATGTTTTAATATCATTTGGTAATGATCGAAAAAATAATAATGAATCATCTAAGGAAATTCTTACATGAGACAGGGATATTGACTTCCAGTCAACATTTTTCACATCTTCAAAGGAATGGTGTAATTTCATAACAATACTCCAGATTTTTTGAAAGTGAGATATTGATTCAATATCATTTTTTACACTAACATTAAACGGTAAATTTAGAATCTCACATGCATCATTAAGTTTTTCGGTTGTCTTACCTAAATCATTAAAAACATTTTCAAAGTTTTGAAGAAGTGCAATAGCACTTTGAATTGATGCCGTTTCATTTGGTTTTTGATCATTCCACTTAGCCCTAGCCATTAAAACAGCTTTGTTTAAACTTTGGACTTCATCATTAATGACCGTTTTAATAAGTTCCATATGTCCATTTAAATACTTTGAATTTTCAAAAATCAATTCTTCAAGAATTTTAACAGAATCTTGTAATTCTGAAAAAGCCAACGAGTCATCTTTAAAATTATATCTATATTTCGTTAAAATAGAACTTCCATGTTTAAGTTGTAATAATAAGTCATCATTTTTCAATAAATATTGTCCACTTTTGCGAATACAAGATAAAATCAAAATGATAGACTGTGGATCATTCAAGTTAAATGAAAGTTCTTTAAAGTTTATAATTAAATCATTTAAACCATCATAAACATTTTTAATTAATTTTTGTAATATGGTACCAAAAGACTCAACGAGTTTTCGATAGCATAAACTAAACTGCGTATAAACTCTTCTCTGTGCTTGTTCGTAGTCAATTCTAACAAGCCCAAAATTCTTATAAGTTTCAACCGTATCAAAAGTATCACGAATTATTTTTAATTTATCAAAAAGGTGTAACCATAGCGAAATATTTTCTTCTTTGATATAATCAAGTTTGGTAAATTCAATATCCCAGATAAATTGCAGTGAGGTCCATCTATTATAAAAATCGTCTGCTTGCATAAAAGTTTTAAAAATAACTTTTAAACATTCTTGATAAGTTGCTATGAAAGTTTCTTTTTGAAGATCGTAATACAAGTTGTTCTCATCTTCAAGGTAATTAGTAAATGTTAATTTCTTCAGTTCTTTTATAACTAAAACTATTGAATTAAGTTTTACAATTGAATCTTCTTTTGAAACTGTTAAGGAAGGCTCAATTGAAACAAATAGGTCTTGAACAACAATTTGATGTTCTTTCTTTTCATATAAAAAATATAATTCGCTGTTTGACCACATTTGATAAAATTCATTGAGTTGGTTGTTACATTTTTCAGCTAAAATGTTTTCAATTTTTTTATTAAGCTTGTCATTAAAATTACTTGGATCAAATAATTTCATTTCAAAAATTTTGTATAAAATCTTTTGAATTTCTGATAATTTTGTTGATATAATTTTATTGTCATATTCACAATTACTTAAACTTTCAATAGATCGAGCAAATTGATCCTTTACACCATTTAAAATAATCATTTGCTCAATAAGTGTTGAGAGATAGTTTTGTAATTGAGCTATATTGTTTAGTATATTTGAGCTGTTCGTAACAACACCTTTTTGTTTCATTTCTTCAATCTTGTACGCATCTAACCACGTACTTTCTTTCATTAAATTAATCAATGATAAAATTTTCTTAATTGAGGGAATTATTAAAATTTTTAATGATCCTAAGTTTTCAATTGATGATAGTAAAGAATAAAAGTGTTTTAATGATTCGCTTAGGTTTGAAGCATACCTATAAACTACGTAAATTTTATCCGAATATGATATAATATTACCAGGAATATTAAAATGTAAAGTTTGTAAGCACTTAATTTCATCATTTAGTTCTAAATCTTTATAACTTATATTAATTGAATATTCCATTCTTTGGTTTATTGGTTTTTCGATAAACAAAGATGAATTTAAAGCTGAGCCAGAAATCCTGTCTAGTGTTAACTCTAACCAATCATTAAATAAAACATCAATATCAATTTCCGATAATAGCGTTGATATTTTTGTCGAAAATCTTTTACCTTCAGGATAACTTGACCACTCCTTACCTAAAATTAATTCTAAATGATAAAAAATTTTAGATACCGAACTTAAAACTTGCTTAATCCAGAATAGTTTAGAAGAAAATGATGGAATTCTCTTACACAGTAAAACTTCCGTAATCTGTTTTTGATTTTTACACTGATATTCTAGATTTTCAATTTCTTTTTCTGTTGCTTGTAGTAATATATTATGAAATTCTTGTAGAGTTAATC
The DNA here is from genome assembly GCA_030560845.1 of Pichia scutulata. Classification (NCBI taxonomy): domain Eukaryota; kingdom Fungi; phylum Ascomycota; class Pichiomycetes; order Pichiales; family Pichiaceae; genus Pichia; species Pichia scutulata. Next base: position 224,701 of record JAKTWB010000082.1, read on the forward strand.
TAACTTGAGGCTTTGTCAAGATCAGTCTGAATTTTTCAAACATTTTAAATAACAAATCAGAATTACCACTATAATTAAGCATAGTAGTCTTAACCAAGCCGGCAATTTTACGTTCAATAAACGAAAGATGTTGAACATACTTTATTTTTTGAGAAGTTACAAAATCCATTTTCTTGGAAAATAGTAATTTAATTTGAATTGATGAAATAGAGTTGAAGGAGTTATTTGCTTCTGTATATAATTGTTGACATATATCCAGTTGATCTTCTGTTTTAGAATTTAAATTATTCATCAATGATAAAATTGATTGATTCATTTCAGTATGTAAATTTCTAATATTTTTGACTTCAATTAATACAGTTTTGATATAAGTTGGATTTTCATTTTTAATTGGGATAAAAATATTTGCTTGCTTCCTTAATAATTCTCTTAGTGAATTAATTGCTAATCTCAAACCGCCATCAAAGTCAGTTAACAAAATAGTTATTTGATTAAAAAGTTCATTGAATTCGTCAAAGGCCATCAAAAATAAATTATTATTTGAAATTATATTAATTAGCTGATTCTCAAAATCAATTGTAATTAACTTGATAAGATCGATTGCTCTTTCAACAGGATACTTGAACAGTTTTATTTTTTTAAAATTAGTGAAGAAAGTCTCAATTGAAAGTTGTAGTTGTTTTAAGGATTCCGAAGCTATAATATTATCGACATTCAAATGTTTCAAGAATTCATTATTCTGTGATGAAATCTTCAAAGATTCCTTTAACGAAATATTTGATAGTAACGCAACCGCAGTATGTGTTCGCTTTTTTGAGTACATCAATTCAGATAATAGTATTATCTCAGAGGATTCCAACTGCTCTTTGATACCTAATAAAACGTTTTCTTTGGAATCCCAAAATTTGATCTCATCAGAAATTGTACCGTTTAATGGATCATAGGTTAAATCGATTATTCTTTGTAATCTTTTAGTCCAATCTTGAACAACTGATTGTAATAAATTCAGAAAATGTATATCATTAAATAAAGTAAAGCTTTTCTGAATTACATCATTATGATTTTCATGACAATTTTCATCTAGCCAGTTCCGAAGTTCATTTGGCAAATTCGACAATAGATCAGGTACCTGAATAAATTGTTGTAAACTCTGTATATCAAGAAAAACTCTATTTATTTTAATTTTAGTATTATCAATAGCCTGCTGTGAAAAATCATCAAAGATTCCATTTGATTTAAGTACATCAAAGTATGCGCCAACACCATACTTTAATAACAATTTTAAATTATGTAGACTAAAACTATTTCTATCATCTATCGAGGTTGGGATGTTTAATACAAGCAATTGATTTTTGAGGTTTATTTCTGTGTTCCATTCTGAATGTCTTTTTATTATTGCAATTATAGTTGAAGAATTCAGAATTCTATTATCATTTTTATCAATTGTTATAAAAACTACCAGAAAAATTAAATAAATGAATGTTAGTATGCAATTCACTGAATGTAAATAATAAAAAGTAAATTTGTAAACATACCTGATTCCCCATCCTCTATGATGAATAATATATTAGTTTCTTGGTTAGTTGTGAAGTTTTCAATATCATCATTTTCATATGACACATTATTTTTAAATGTAACCGAAGAAACTTTATTTATATAAGTAACAAGTTCAGATTGTAGACTTTGAAGATTGAATGTATCTTCAGACATTAATCTGTTTGTGGCAATGGTGTGAGTATCGTTTGTGTTTAGAAAAGATATAAAATAATAATACAACAGATAAAAATAATGCCAAACTACAAAAATACCAGACATTGTAAAATTAAAGTGTAAACAAAAGATTAAAAATGAAAACAAAAAAAAGAAAAATGAAAAAAGCTTTCGTGTGAGAAATTCAAGTTTTGTATCATGATTCAGAACAAATCCAACTTTCATTTATCTTATTGAAGAAAACCCCACTCAAAGCACATCTTTTTAGTTGTGGAAGCATTCCACCAATGGAATCCACATAATCTTGTAGAAAATGTACGACACATGTAGTTGCGGGAGGGAATGCAGATTTATCAAACGAGCAATCGTTATTAAAATGTTGAATTTCATATGGTGCAGTATGAAAATCCCAATAATTATTTAATGGTGGCAATGAATCATTGAATAATTCAGATTCGTTCATTAATCTTGTCGATAAAACTTGTGCAACATTACCAAATAATATTGGTGATATCATATCAGTCATATGAGATTTTATTTCATCATAATATTGATGATTTGAAACGTAATTGTCAAAGATTGGTAAATAATCATTACAGTGATTACAAGCACAACCGTTCCAAAGTAAATTTGAAATCAGTTGTTCATAACATGATATTGATTGTAAAAAAGTTGGTGATGTGAATGTTTCAAGCTCAATTAACAAAGGTAACACATCTTCATACAATTTCTTTCTATGCAAATAATTTCCTTCAAATCCAAAATCAATATTGAAGTCATTCGGTGGCATGTGTGTAATAAATAAATGTTTTAGAGTTTTATGATTTGGATATTTTTTCAAAATTTCAACTATTAAAAAATCAAATGCTTCAGTATAATTATGATCTCTATGAACAGTTTTCTGGATCAATGACAATTTAACTAAATTCATATCTCTTTTAATCAGATAATTACTAAATTCATGTAAGCAATCACAGGTTATGTCATTACAGCCAAGTACCAACTCAAAGTTTTTCAATATTTTGAAATCAATTTTATCCAAAAATGAACAAACTATCATGGATGGATTTTCAAAATTGTGATAGAATATAAGTTTCAAACTAGTTAATTTTAACTGCAGGTTATCTATTCTATTTAACCTATCTAAAACAATGTTTTGAGATATTTCATCATTAAAAATAAGGGTCTTTAAATTCGTAAAAAAATTTATAATTTGCTCGTCACTATAAGAAGTTAAATTGAATTTGTTGTCATCAAATTTTAGTTCTAAATGATCAAGTTTTAAGTTTGAGCTTATAATATCACTAAATTTCTCAAATTTTGATAATTGTAAATAATTTAGAGATGGAAGGATGGTATTTTGAATGTCGGTATTAAATGAAAAAAATCTTCTCAGATTCAAACAATTTGATTTCAAAAAACTATATAATTCAGGAATAATAATATCTTCAAATGGTTCTGTAGCATTATTATTCAAAATGGTGCCTTGAATTCTAATATTTTGAATATTTTTTGCCAATTCAACATTGACAGTCAATGAATCTAATAAAATCGATTGACGAGATTTGAATATTTTTTCATTTAAAGAAAATGTAGCTAATGGTGTCGTCATACCACCAATAACAGTATACAAAGATTCATCAAACGAGTTAGGGCATTTCAAAGCAGATGATCTTGAAAATAGTAAGTTTCTGTATAACAACGGCTGAACCAATTGATAGAAATGATAATTCGTGTACAAAAGGTTAATTTTGTCTTGCTGTGGAAGATACTCAGCAATGTGGGACACTATACCCTCTGGCAATTGTTGCAATGAATTCATAACCATCTTGTTCAGTCAGCAACCAACAAGAAACGTGTAAAAAAACTGTCTATGTTTTATGATGTGTCAACTTTTAGTCGAATCCTTATTCGAGCATGTTTAATCTTCAACTTTGATAGATGAGTAACATTTGTGGGCCAACAATCAAGATTGGACGATTGGCACGGAACACGCAAGTTGCACAAACAAGCAGTCTATTTGCTGATGTTATGCATGTCAACTATCTCTAAGATATCTCCCGTTTTATACTACGATTTATGAAAAAAATCGACCCCAGGCTAACTTTTGACTTTCACCCCTACTCTCAAATCCGAATCGGGTTTCACGGTTGACGTCTTTCATCAACGCTGTTGAATCAACGATTCTATCTTCATTGTTATTAACATTAACATTATTTCACATTTCATCCTTTTCTTCTTGTTCATCTTTTTTCTATTATCTGTCATTACAACATGGACGGCATAATTGATAATATCCCTAAGACACATACCGTATTAAACATTCAATCACATGTGGTTCATGGTTATGTTGGTAATAAAGCTTCCACATTCCCTTTACAAATGTTAGATTGGAATGTTGATGTATTGAATACTGTTAATTTTAGCAATCATACTGGTTACGGTTCCTTCAAAGGTTCCTTTTCATCATCTGATGAATTGTTAAATATCTATGAAGGTTTACGACAGATAGATTTAAGTTATGATGCTTTATTAACAGGTTATGTCCATGGTTTTCAAACTTTAGAAGCAGTTGGTGAAATTTGTAAAGATATCAAGTTGAAATCAATCAATAAAGATAAAAAAGTTACCTGGCTATTAGATCCTGTTATGGGCGATGAAGGTCAGTTATATGTCGCAAAGGATGTTATACCAATTTATAGAAAATTATTAGATTCCCAATTAGTTGATATAATAACACCAAATCAATATGAACTGGAACTTTTAATTGATCATAAAATAACTTGTTTGGATACGCTCAAAAAGGCATTGAAATTATCTCATGAAAATTATAATGTAAAACATATTGTTTTATCTTCTCTATTTGCAAACTCCTTAACTGATCTTGAAGGTGGTTCAGAGACAATTTATTGTTGCATCTCTTCAACTTCAATTGATGACAATTTAATATTTTTCAAAATTAGTAAAATCGGTGCTTATTTCACAGGTGTTGGGGATTTATTTGCAGCACTCTTGTTGGATAGAATTACAAAGTTAAATAATGATATTGTTAAATCGGTTAGTGAAGTTTTATCAATTATGAAAAAGGTTTTAACAGTTACTTCTTATTTGAGTAAGTCTAACGGTGTTATTGGCGATCCGAATATGAAAGATTCCGAACTTCGAATTATTGAATGTAAAAACATATTTTTGGAACACAATGAAGATTTTGAACCGATTTATATAAAAAAATAAGTTAATCAACACAAACAAAATTTATTCATTTCTATAAAATCTGATATAGACAGTAATTTTTTTTAATTAATGAAATGGTTCAGCATCACCTCCATAATCTTCTTCTGAGCTTTCACTTAAGGATGATAACACTCGATTTAGTTTATTATGTTCTTCATTTTCGTCAACTTCGTTCAAATCTTGTAAAATTCCAACGTCATTTATTTTTTTGGTGAGATCCATTTTATTCAAATGCTCTAAATCGAAGTCAACACTGTAATCAAAAGCTTGAGTGGTTTCATTTAAGGAGACACCATCATTATCGCTAATTTCACCACTGCTTGCTTCTTTTTCAAAAATTGAATTTAAAAGTTCACTACCGAATTGAATATTTTTATTTAAGTTAGATTCAAAAAAAGTCTTACTTTTTGAAAGGAAATTTTTTGAACTTATATTGTTTGTAAGTTGATAAATTGTATCAGTTACTTGTTTTTGAGTTTTTGAAAACTGTTCTGTATTTATCTTTGGGGTATTTATAGTCATATTCATAATCGACGTTGATTTCCTAATTGTTGAAGCTACTTTTAATGGTGATGATGGTACACTTGAAATAGAGTTGGTCTTTAATTCAGGTGATTCTGCATAGGTTAATTCTTGATATGTCTTTTCTAAATTTAACAATTCATCTTTTGCCTGTTTTAATTGTTCTCTTAAATCTAAAATTGTTCTTTGTTTTGAAGCCATTTGAAATAATAAATTTTCAGTACTTGTGTTTGTACTTGGATTTGTGCTTGAGCATGTCTTTAAGTTATCTGCTTTATTTATAGGAATATGAATCGGCAGTTTGTGGAAATTTTCAAGGTCACTGTTATTAACTTTGTCATCGTTATCAATTTTGACTTCTTCTGTTAAATCAACATTGTTGAAAGGAATATTTTCAATGTCTTCTGTCTTTGGTTTTTGCAGGGAAAATTTAATTAAACCGGTAGACTCACTTACAATTCTATCCTTTGTCGGTTTCATGACATGGTGAGTGTCATGATTATTATTATTATTATGCAATTGATTTAAAGAGGAGCTTGATAATATAGACAGAGATTGTTTCTTTGACAATTTGGAAGGTGATGGCAAAGTAGACATGCTTTAAAGATGAAGATAGAAACAATGTTTTAAATATTATCAAGAAAGAACTTTCTTCATTTTTTTTTCAATTATTATTATCATTATGATTATCATCAAGCTATGACCCCCCGGACAAATACAGCAATATAATAGAAATTGCCGTATTGAGTAAAACAACAACAACAAACTGAAAATCGCGTGTGTGCGTTTCAAAAAAAAAAAAAGTTTCTCTGAAATTTCAAATGTAAAAGTATTTTTTTATAAAAGTGCAAGTCACGTGATAGGTTTTGGGTTTCTCCACGTGACCGTCAACTGTGGCTTGGTGGCTTCCAAAAGCGGCAACATCACGCCACAGTTCCCTCTTTAGACAGATTTTTCACTTAATTCAATTGCCTTTTTGCATGTTTTGATTCATAATGTGCTCCAACGTGGACAAATTCAATAAAAGGGTTCACAGAGACCCACTATGGGATTTATAAGCATATAAATCGATTCTTTTGCTGTTTGTGAAAAGTTTTTGTTTGCTGGACTTTCTTTTCTTCTTAACAGAATTCATTTATCAATACACGAAATGTTAACTCCTCACGGTGGTATTTTACAAGATTTAATTGAAAGAGATTCTTCCAAGAAGGCTGAACTTATTGCAGAAGCTGCAACTTTAAAATCTCTTGATTTAACTGACAGACAATTATGCGATATTGAATTAATTCTTAATGGTGGTTTCTCTCCATTAACTGGTTTTAATAACGAAAAAGATTATGATTCCATCTGTAATGACATGAGATTAGCAGATGGTCAAATTTGGTCAATTCCAATCACTTTAGATGTTTCAGAAGAAAGTTCAAAATCCTTTCAAGCTGGAGAAAGAGTTGTTTTAAGAGATCCAAGAGATGATGCTCCATTAGCAATTATTACAATCTCAGACATTTACAAGCCTAATAAAGAAGAAGAAGCTAAAAAAGTTTTCAGAGGTGATCCTGAACATCCTGCAATTAGATATTTACTTGATACTGCAGGTGATTATTATATTGGTGGTGATTTAGATGCTATTAATTTACCAAAACACTATGATTATACCGAATTTAGAAAAACTCCTTCTCAATTAAGATCCGAATTCCAATCAAGACATTGGAATAAGGTTGTTGCTTTCCAAACTAGAAATCCAATGCATAGAGCTCATAGAGAATTAACCGTTAGAGCTGCAAAGGATAAATTAGCAAACATTTTAATTCATCCAGTTGTTGGTTTAACTAAACCAGGTGATATTGATCATCATACAAGAGTTAAAGTTTACCAAGAAATTATCAAGAAATATCCAAATGGTATGGCAAAACTCTCTCTGTTACCATTAGCAATGAGAATGGCAGGTGATAGAGAAGCTGTTTGGCATGCAATTATTAGAAAAAATTATGGTGCTTCTCATTTTATTGTTGGTAGAGATCATGCAGGTCCTGGATCAAACTCTAAAGGTGTTGATTTCTATGGTCCATATGATGCTCAAACTTTAGTTGAAAAGTTTGCTGGTGAATTAGAAATTGAAGTTGTTCCATTCAGAATGGTTACTTATTTACCTGATGAAGACAGATACTCTCCAATTGATTTAGTTTCATCAGGCACCAAAACTTGCTCAATTTCTGGTACTGAACTAAGAAAAAGATTAAGAGACGGTACTGAAATTCCTGCATGGTTTTCATACCCTGAAGTTGTTAAAATTTTAAGAACTGCACATCCTCCAAGACCTTCACAAGGTTTTGCATTATACTTGTCAGGTTTACCATTTTCTGGTATTCATGCATTAAGTTATGCATTACAAGCCACTTTCAATCAATTCCAAGGTAGTAGACACATCACTTTACTTGATGCAAATTCTGTCACTTCTGAAAGTTTACCATTTGTTGTCAGTGAATTAGTTAGATCAGGTGCAGGTGTTATCATTGCAAATGCAAAGGAAGTCGCATCTGCAGCTGAATATTTGAATTTAAAGAAAACTGTTTCAAAAGCTGGTTCTTTCATTACTGTTGCAATCGAAACTCCACTTGATGTATGTAAGGCCAACGATAGATCAGGTTTCTTTGCAACTGAGTCAGGCAAAAATGCGATTGCAACTTTTAAACCGATCCAAGATGCCGAACTTTCTGCAGATTTGAGTATTGAAGATTCATTAAATGTTGCAATCCAAAAGATTGTCTTATATTTAGAGGAACAAGGTTTCTTCAAATTCTAGGTTATTTTTCTTTATATAAAATTTACTGTATTTATACCATTATGTTTACATATTAATTCCCCCTAATGATAAAAGTAAAAAAACCTCCTTAAGAATCGGCAATCATTCACTTTGCAAAATTGAGGGCATATATTGTAAATTTAAAATAGAAAAAAACAACACTATATGTGTGTGTGCAAAAAAAAAAAAAAAAAAAAAAAAAGGAAAATAATTACAAAAACTACATAATGTCACGTGACACAATTGGTGCACGGATGAGCTTTAAAAAAATTCTTGCCCTTCAAATAATGTTGTTCACTTGGAATTGTCATTCCGGACGACAAACACTCCTGTTTCTTTAGCTACCTGACTGCTGTTACTGTGCATCTACTAAAGACCCCCAGGAGACACTCCAAGCACTAAGACATCACACTCTATCGGATCTACCCTTACAGCTTGCCAAATCTCGATCCTCACTTAGAATAATATTCCACAGCCTTCACACATCGCGGCGCATATTAGACATCAACACCAACATCGAACAAGAATATCCATCAACAGAAGCGAAAGAAAAAATATTTGGTTATGAGCGGTAATACCAGTATATACTACTATGTCAATGGTAAAATATCTACCTGTCGTCGTTGTAAACGTAAAAGAACTTTAGATGAAGATCCTGATCATTTACAATTTAAAACTTGTTATCGTTGTCGTATGATTGAGAGAGATCAAAAAAAATTTAACCAGGCAAAAAGGAAACTTAATGCTGAAGTAACTTCTGGTAGTAGAACAAATCCAACCAGGGAAGAAATTGAGAAGCTAGCTGAACACTTAAAAAACACCTCAAAAACTTATCAAGCAACTAATAAGCAGTTTAACCCAACTGCAACCTCTGGTCCAACAAAAATTTCTTTACCAGTTCCAAACAATTCCAAAATTAATAGTTTACCAGGTACTTTACAGTTTAAAAATAGTACAATTCAAAATAAGGGTAATTTTATAAATGATTCTGTTAATTTCAATGCTCAAAATTTAGATCACTTGGCATTTTTGGAAAATTCGGAACTTCAACTAGATGATGAAGCTGGTGGCGATGTTGATTTAGCTTATAATGAACAATTATTTTCGTTCAATATTCTATCAATTGATCCAAAACTAAATCCTTTGACTTTAACCGATGAACAACAATCTTTACTTCAATTATCTTTTCTTGCCAAATATCATCACGATCAAACATCAAACTTTAAAGTACCACCTCATTGTTTATCGCCCACCCAACCGACACTTTGTCTTTCATGTAAGACAAATTTAACAGTTGATAGATTAGGAAAACAAGTGTGCTATGAATGTGAAAGCAAACAATCAATTCTAAAAGACTTTAATCACTATCTGACAATACTCAAATTAAACAAAACTCAAGATTTATATCGTATTATATTTATGACCAATCTAACACTAGACGAGTTGTTAAAATCTTCGTTATCAGATAATAAATCGTCATCAAATGTTTTAAAATTATTATATGAAAAGTTTGTTGTTCCAATTAATGAAATTACAAGTTCAGAATTTTTGTTACCCATTGCTGAACAAGATGATGAAACTCCGAATGATTTAATATTAAGAAAAGTGCTTAAATGTGCATCTGATCATTCATCAATGTCGTTTACTGATTCAGCTATCGATCCCGAAGCTTTGAATTTGTCGGCGAATGAAGCTGTCACCCAAGGTACAATTGAATGCAAATTCTCTCAACTTTGTCTGAATTATGATATGAATACTGGTGATTTTGTTTTGTCATTCAGCCATTCTTACCACTTATAACAATATTAATTATAATGGTATTAATAATCAAAAATAATTCGAATAAATTATTGAATCTCCGATGACGGTTTTAACAATAGATTTACCAACTCATTGATTTACTTATACTCTGTATACTTATACTTAAACTTGTTTTTACTTTTTATCTGTTTTTGTTTTTATTTCAAATTAGGTTTTCTTTTTATATTTTTTTTCCATCCAGCTATTTACACTCCTTTATATAAAAAGAAAATAGAAAATTCCTTTTTTAATTAATTAACTATGTTTTTTAATATTTTGAATCTATTTAATTAACTACATAACTTTAAAAAGAAGATGGGCAGAACACCTTTTGAATAAGTTCACCTGTAATATTAATATTTATTTAAAATGTAAGCCCTCTGATTCCATTATTAACAATTGCATTTGGGCTTCCGTACCTAATTCTTAAACTTCTATTAGGAATTGCATCCCAGACAGCCATACTTTTAAGCTGGGCACCAATTTGATCATAACTAACACCTTTTTGTAATAAAATTGCTGCAACACCTGCGACAATTGGACTTGCCATTGAAGTTCCACTTAGTATTTGATCCAGATTCATGTTCTTTTGATTATTCAAACTATGGACTTCAACTCCTGGCGCAAAAAGATCAACACATGAGCCCCAATTCGAAAAATGTGCAATATGATCATTGGTAGCATCAATTGCACCAACAGTAATTGCATACGGTGAACCAGCCGGTGATGTACGACATGCATTAACATTGTTATTACCCGCAGCAACAACGACTAACAATCCTGCATCATAAGCAGCTTTTACAGCAGAATCTAGAATATTACTTTTTGATGCTCCCAATGATAAATTTGCAATACCACGAAGACCATTTTCATTTTTATGTTTAACAGCATACTCTAAACCAGAAATAACGGAGGATAACGAACCTTGACCATGTCTATCTAGAACTTTAACTGAATGAATTTTAACTTGCTTTGCTACACCAAACGTTTTAGAACCTAAAACTCCTGCAACATGTGTACCATGTCCAATATAATCAACATTTCGAAAGTCTGTAGAAAAGTTAGGACCCAACGTTGCTCTACCTTCAAATTGAGGATGATCAACAAAGATACCAGTATCAATAATGTAGACATTAACTTCGTCACTTTTATAATCAGACAAATAATAATAATTCATTTCCTGGTCTTCCTCAACAGAATTTTTCTGGGACAATCTGACTAAATGGAAAGGTGCATGTTCTTGTTTAGAAACTTCATCTGAAGCTTGAATACTGAAATCTGGTGTAATTTTTTCAACTAACGGGTTTGTTGCAATTTTTTCAATAACTTCTCTTGAAAATTCACCTACAAAACCTTCAAATTTCCCGAAAGAAAAAACCTTTTTGATTTCTTGACGGAAATGTGAGAAGGGTTTAAGTGAATCATATTGAGAACATAATGCATCAACAGAATCTGGTTTTTTGAGTTGAATTATATATCTTTCTTTTTTGTTAAATAGAGGAAATGAGGTTACGCAAGAGAATAAACAGATCAACAGAACCAAGTAGTAATTAGACCTCATAATAGAAAATTAAAAAAAAAATTGTTAACGTGTTTAGGTTTGTATTGTGACCAATTTTGTGTTGTATTTTGTTTTTTTTGTTTATTTTTTATTCAATGTGTGTCTACGCAAATATAGTTTACAATATACAGAAATTTCCAAAAGAATTAAATATAGAAATTACAAACAGAAAAAACGAATTTAAAGTTTCCTTGTTTTACTAGGGCAAATTGGAAAAAATGGTGGAGAAGTTTGAAAACTTGATAACTTAATTTCCCAATTAGGAAAACCTTAACATTGCCTTTTTCTCTTTTTTTTTTTGATGTTGAGCTGCTATTTAATTCAGATCGAACATCCTTTTTTTTTAATAAAATAATTAAAATATATATTGATTAAAAGACAAAGTACAAAAGTATAAACATAAAGGTTTTTATGTAGGAAAATGGAAGCTAAAAAATGGGGCCATTAATTAATTGAACACGTGAAAATAAATACTAAACAAACAAACAAACAAGAATTATCGACACGTTATGTTATTACTTAATGTCATCAAATTTATTTAAGCATTTTTAAGAGTTGTTCCTTTTCTTCGGATGGTAATAAAGTCATGATTTCTGCTAAACCCTTGGTGGTATTCTTAATATCATTCTTGAATAATTTGGCCAAGGTTTGCTTAACAGCATCACCCTTTAATTTCTTTAATTGTGAATCTAAATGTTTATGATTTTCTTCAATCCAAAGAGCAACATCCTTATCATTGTCAAGATCTAAAGTTGATGGGAAGAATGAATTTAATCTTGCATTCATTTCTAATCTGGTTGAAGTTGGGATTTGTTCGGAAATTCTCTTGATTAGGTATTCTTCATTTAATCTTCTTCTAACTCTCCAGAAGAAATATCTTCTTGATTCAGACCATTCTAATTCTTTTCTAATAACACCCTTAGCTAACATACGACCAGATCTATCATGAAGATCAGCAAATTGAACGGATATTTGTTGATAAATTGGCAATAATTTGTGATGTCTTGCGCTTAATTCTTTAGTTAATTTAGCCTTTTCTTCTTCAGTAGAAGCAGCATCAAGCTTAGATTTTAATTGCTTAGATGCATCATCTAATCTGTTCATAGTATCAATCAGCTTGTTTTCTCTATATTTAATACCAACCATACCTGCTGGCTCTAAAACACCGGCTCTGGATTCAACATCAGCATACATTTCCATCATATCTTTATTAATGGTTGGATCAACAACAACCCATGAACCACCTCTTAGTTCACCAGTTGGTGGGATATAAGTGAAAATTGGTTGTTTAAAATCAACTAATGCATCAACAATAAATGAACCATATTTAAGAACTTCATTGTACATATCACGTTGACCACCAGAAAAACCTCTCCAGTTTGCTAAAATCATTAAAGGTAATTGTTCACCATGATTGAAATCATTGATTGCTTGCGCAGTCTTGAAGGCAGAATTTGGATACCAAACTTGACCAGCTTCTTGAACCAAGAATTCGGTAGAATCTGGATTAGCTGGATCAGCAGGGTATAAGTTCTCAACAGTTCTAGTTTCAACACCAATAACACCCATTGGAATACCACCCAATCTAGCTCTACCAATAGTAACACCTCTAGCCCAACCAGATAATGTTTCTTGGAATGAATCTTTATCAAATAAACCATATTCAAAACCATTTTCTGTTTTTCTACCTTCAATCATCCATCTAACATCATATTGTTCATTCTTTGTTGGTTTGAAATCAACTGGTCTGTCCCAAGAATCAGTACCTTCTAAGATTGGAACTGGAACACCTCTCTTTGCTGGAACATAAGCTAACCATTTCATAATCTTTTCAACACCATCTAAGTCATCAGATGCAGTTAAATGAGAAACACCATTTTTGTACATGATTTGAGTACCACCCAATTGTAAATTAGAAGAATAAACTTCCCTACCCAATAATTTGTTGATAGCTGGTGCACCAGTCAAAATGATTGGTTGACCTTCAACTTGAATTGCTCTTTCACCTAATCTAACCAAGTATGCACCAATACCAACAGATCTACATGTAACCAAAGTAATAGTAAAAATATCCTTGTAAGCTCTTGAAGTTGCACCTGCAATTAAACCAGAACCCTTCAAACATTCCACACCTAAACCGTCTTCTGTACCAACAATAGTGTCAATAACGTATCTAGTTTCCCCTTCTTCGACAATCTTGGAAGTGATAACAGCAGATGCCTTACCAGTTTGTTCTAACGTGGACATGTCTTCTGGTGTTAAGTATAAGTAAGAGAAACCTTTTGATGGATCATTTGGATCATTCCAGTTGACCTTATAAAATGGTAACAGTTCTTCAGCAATACCAATTCTAGCACCCGAGTTTGCAGATAAGTAAATTCTTGGAATACCAAATCTTCTAGCATATTGGGTAACCTTATTGAAAAAATCATCTTCAGCAGGACCAAATGATCCAATCTTAAAAGTAATATCATTTGCAACAATAACAAATTGTCTACCCTTTGGATACTCTGGGGTCTTTGCAGTAACTAAGAAACCAACCATACCAATATTATTGGCACCTGGTTCTCTACCAACTGGTGTTACTTCACCTGAATCATCGGTAATTAATTCTTCATACGAAAAAAAAGAATCAGTAACTTTAACACTTGAATCAAATGATTTCCATGATGAAATCAGAGCTTGTTTAAATAACTCCGGGAAATCATAAACATATGTAGTACCTAACTGATGAGCTCTTTGTCTCTTTGGTTGTAACCATTCCTTAGTTGGATAAGGGGTTGAAATTGGTCTTAAATGCATTGAACCTGGAATACCAATAGACTTGAAAATCCAATCACCTTGTGCATTCTTTTCTTCAATATATAATTCAGATTTAACAACATAACCACTAATATTGTTAATAACAGCTCTTAATGGGAATGGAATACCTGAAGTTGAATCGGTACACATAATTCTAATTTCTGCACCAGTGACTCTCAATCTCCATAATCTTCTGCCGAATCTTTCTAAGAAACTTGCAAATGCATTTTCAACGTCTTCAGGAGTAATATTGAAAACAGCTGAGAAATTAATGAAAATATGATTTAAATCAGTGTTACTTGTATCAAGAATTTCAAGTTGATCTAAAATATCAGAAACTAATCTATGAGCTTCGGAAGTTAAATATTCAGATGCTGTAATATCACTCTTAATCGAACCGGTCCTAATAATACCTCTAGTAAAATATCTCTTATCAATACCAGAAGAATTCTTTGCAGATGCTTCATAAACATGAATATTTCTATTTTCGGTTGGAATAGACTTAATATTAAAATTTGATAATCTTCCTAATTCTAATTGATAAGCTAAAGCAGGTTCAACATGCCTAATCATTTGATCTTCAACATAAGCATCATGAGGTTTAGTAGTCTTAAAAGTAAAGTATTTTGGATAGCTACCTAATTGGTCACCAACAAAAAATGTAACTCTTCTGATACCAACATTACTCAGATCGGTTTTGTAATCATCAGTAATTTGTTTCATTTTAGTTAAAATTGCCGATTCACTGTCATAACCATCTGTTGAGTTAACAAACACATTACAGACATTAACTAATTCTGAAGTATCCTTAATATCCTTTGCTAAAGAATTTAGTCCTGATGATAATGCACTTTCTGCTTCATCTAAATGCTTTGCAGAAACTAAAACACCACTTCTAACAGGTTGAGAATCATTCTTGTTAATCATAAATGTTAAATCAGAAACAGAAACTGCTCTATTTAATGAATCTGGAACTGCATTAAAACTTGAAGTTGATAAACTAGGTAATTGAAATGACCATTTTAAAATTGAGGTATCAGCTGAACTTTCTGCAATTTCATGCTTAACACCTTGAACTGAATAAGCTCTGTAGGCTCTTCTTGCGTAGACTTCAGCAGCAGCAGCAGCAACCCAAGGATTACTTGAACATAAGAATGGAGTTAAAACATCAAATAATGTATATTTAGAGTCAATAATATCTTGAATAACATCCATCTTTGGAAGTGTATGTT
Source organism: Pichia scutulata (assembly GCA_030560845.1). Lineage (NCBI taxonomy): Eukaryota > Fungi > Ascomycota > Pichiomycetes > Pichiales > Pichiaceae > Pichia > Pichia scutulata. The sequence continues at coordinate 240,365 of JAKTWB010000082.1, forward strand.
CTGGAACACTTTCACCAAATTTAGAAGAAATAACGGAAGTTTTCAAGATATGTTCCAATTGACTAGATCTTTCAGCAATTGAAGGCATGGAACATTGAATTAAAATTTCTCTCGCCTTTAAAGTTGCCTTTGCGGTTGCTCTTGTATCCAAGTCAACAATTTTCTTTAGCGGGACCTTAAAACTTTCAACAGCAGTTGGTGTATTCTTTAAAACGGATTGATAATTGTTCAAAATTTCAATAATTAAATTGTTCTTGGACGCAATTCTTGAATGTGATAATGCAGTTTGAATAACGACTGATAAGTCTGCTTTATTTTCATCTCTTAATTTTAGAATAACATCCTCTTCTCTAACATTCTCACCTGCAAACAATGATTCAACTCTATAATATTCTTCCAGTAAACCTGAAAAAACATTAAATTCATGAACTTGTAAACCATGCTCATAACGTGATGCAATGGAAACTAATGGTGCAATAACTTGGTCAAATAAAAGATCACGTGATTCTTCCTTCTTAGTTTTTTCAAATAATTGTAAAATTTGTTTTGCTGGAAATTCACCATTTCTTTTATGTGTTCTCTCAAGTAAATCTGTTAACTGATCATCTAATTTAAATGGAATTCTTGAGTGTAAAGCAGAAATTTGATTATACCATTCAGAATATGGTAATTCAGGATTTCTTAAAACTTTAATTAATTGGCTAACGGTTGACTTCATAACAACTTGATTATCGAAACCTTGTAAGATGGATGTCAAAACCTTATATAGTCTTTCAAAAGTATGAACTGGTTTGGTACCAACAATCATTGGGGAGCCCAAATCCGGCAAAGTCTTGTCAAATGGCAATGCATGTTTAACCTTGGATGGGTCATCCAATGCTAAAATTGCTAAAATATCACCTGCATTAACAGTTGAACCTGGTTGTTTTAAAACTTGAACAGTACCATCTTCACCTGCAATCAATGGCATACACATTTTCATAACTTCAACTTCTGCATATGGTTGACCAGCTTGAATATGTTCACCATCGTCAACTAAATATTTAACTAATTTACCAGGTGATGGGGTTCTTAATTGAGTTGGATCATTTTCAACTTCCAATAAACAAGTTTTACCATCAACAGATAATCTAGTTGCAGAAACTTCTTCTTTCCAATAAACAGGATGAGATTTGCCACCTACTGCGACTAAAAGACCACCGTCAGATAATGATTTGACTTTTGTTAAAACTCTTGAACCATTGATGAATAAAGTGAAATCTTCTTCACTTGACTTTGCAACAGTAAATTTATATTTATTACCTTCATAAATATACTCAACATTAAAAATAGTTTTTAATAGTTCTTTTGACGGAACTTGACCCTTTTCTAATGATAAGACATATTCAGTTTTGCATCCATCAGCTTGTAAATAAGCTTTAGTAACTGCACCACAAATAACAGCTATATTTTGGTCTGGTCTTTCAGCAGTCAACTTTTTAGAAATTAATTCATCTAACCAACCAGTTGTTATCGTATTTTCTGAAAACGCTGGAGTTTCTAACAATTTAATTAAGTATTCAACAGTTGTTCTGAAATCACCTCTAATACTCAATTCTTTTAATGCAACTACCATATGTTTTCTTGATGCTTGTCTATTTTCACCAAAAGCGAAAATATGACCAAACTGGGAATCAGCAAATGAATGAATCGATGATTGATTGGCAACAGAGAAATAACCCCAAACATTTGATGATGATCTGAAATTTAACTCATGTAAAGTACCACCGGATGGTTTGAAACCTTCACTTGGATCTTCGGAAGTGATACGACAGGCAGTACAATGACCCTTTGGAGTTGGTCTTCTTTGTAGTTGTAAACTTTCAGGCTTTTTGAATGAAAAATCAATTTCAGTAGTTGTATGAGGATCAACACCATATAATAATCTGATATCATTAATTCTATGCATTGGAATACCCATAGCAATTTGTAACTGAGCAGCAGGTAAATTGACACCTGAAACCATTTCGGTTGTTGGATGTTCAACTTGTAATCTTGGATTTAATTCTAAGAAATAAAACTTATCATCAGCAAATGAATATAAGTATTCAACAGTACCTGCAGACACATAACCGACTAATTCACCTAATCTGACAGCAGCAGCTTCCATTTCTCTAAAAGTTTCAGGCTTTGCAATTGTGACTGGCGCTTCTTCAATAATTTTTTGATGTCTTCTTTGAACTGAACAATCTCTACCAAATAATGAAATATTAGTACCATATTGATCAGCTAATAATTGAACTTCTAAATGTCTTGCAGCACCTGCTAACTTCATGATGAATATTGGTGAACCAGGAATTTCATTTGCAGCTTGATCATACAATCTCATAAAATCTTTTTCATCATCAACTTTTCTAATACCTTTACCACCACCACCTTCAGAAGCTTTAATCATAACTGGGAAACCAATGTGCTTGGCTTTAGCTAAACCATCAGCAGGTCCAGTACAACAACCTTTTGCATATGTTTCCTCATCAACAGAAACTAAATTAGATTCTTTATCAACAATAACTTTATCAACGCCTGTACCAGACCATGGAATACAAGGAACTTTGGCATGTTGAGCAACAATTGTTGAAGAAATTTTATCACCTAAGGATCTCATTGCAGAACCTGGAGGACCAATAAAAATGATTTTTCTTGGGGAGCTTGCTAATTTTTCAGGTAAATCAGGGTTTTCAGAAGCATGACCCCAACCTGCCCAAACAGCATCAACCTTTGTTCTTTCTGCAATTTCAACAATCAGATCGACGTTTGCATAATTATTATTATTTGTTCCACCTGGAACCTCAACATATTGATCAGCCATTCTAATATATTCAGCGTTTGCTTCTAAATCTTCTGGAGTTGCCATTGCAACGAATTGAATGGTTTTTTCATCACCAAAAGTATCATAAGCCCACTTTCTTATTGATCTAATTTCTTTAACAGCTGCAATACCATTATTTGAAATTAAAATTTTCTTAATCACTGTATGACCTTCATGTTTAACAACAAAATCTTTTAAAGCAGAAGGTTCTGCCATTTCAATTGTATTAATACCTATAAAGTTTTTAGTTAAAGAATGATGTTTGTTTGATAATAATGATGTCATTTTTCTGTAGTTTGAATAATATAAATTATGAGTTGAAATAAATGAATTTCTTGATAAGCTTTTAAAAGAAAAGGTTCTACAATTATAATAATGTGATAAAAGAGATGTTAGTGATTTCATTCATAAAGAAAGATATTTGATTTTAAGTCAGCTTAATAATAATGGTATCATTCAAAGTTTCTTTTTTTTTTGTAGAATTGACTAATTTAAATAGGGTTTTCCGGTGACTATGGTATCTCCACTTGCAAGTTGATCTTTTGAAAATGAATTTCTTGTCTAATCGGAATTTCTGTCAAAAATCTGTTGATAAAATTGTATCGTTCGCGGTGAAACTTTGATGTTTTTGGTAATGTGTCTCGTTGAATAAATTTGTTGGAACACGAAAATGAAGAAAAAAAAATTAGCAGAATGAAAAATAAACATTGAAAAGAGATTTATTGAAATACGAACGGATTGAAATTTTTGTAATGAAATAAGATGAAACTGACTAAGTTATGATGCTAGAGCTAGTATACGTACCTTAAAAACACTGTGATTATTCACAAGTAAATAACTGTAAAATAAATAAATTAATAGATAGATATTAACTGTTGTAAATCTAAATCTAAATCTAAATCTAAATAGTGTGGAATAATATATGGAATATAAATCAATCGAATTGGGATTGTATAATCAATTGAGAATATTAATCGTAAACAAGAAAACTAAAATCAAACAGATATAATAAATATGATTTTAGAATCAAACTAATTGTAAATATAAATATTCTAATAGTTCAGATATTAATCAATCAAGCAATAGAAATTAATATTGTATGAAATATAAGTAATTGAGTATTAAAAGTGAAGAACAAAATAAATAATAGACAATTAATATATAGTAAATAAACAAATTTTAGGATATAAGAATGTAAATGAAAACTTGATATAATAAAACTTGAATAAAAGGGGAAGTGTTTTGTTTGTTTGTTTGTTTGTTTGTTTGAAGTGTTGATTGACCGATCAGAGATGGATTAACCTTGACAAAAGACAGAAAAAATAAAGATTATCCAAGAACCAGCTGAGCATCTAAAGTGGACAGAGCAACGGCTATATAGCGAACCCGACAAAACAAAAAGACCAACAACTTTTGTTGAGGGTATGGGAAATACGGCTCATCATTTTCGTGCTTCTTCGTTACATCAGTTAGTAATGTCCCCTGCAGGCTTGATGGAGGATTGACATTTTCTGCTAGACAGAAACTACCGTATACTATGTTGCAAACAAATTGGCCCAATTGCAAGCACACGATGAAAACAAACAGACATCATGCAGATTGATTCTAGTGAGCTTCCCACCAACTGCCCACAAACTGGCCAGAAACCTCCAGAAACCGCCCCCAGACCTCCACTACACGCCCACCAACTGGTGCGCCCACCAACTTGTCCGACCGCAACAAGTCCCCGTTGAAAAAATAGCCGCTGCATGCTTCTGACGTCAACTGGAGGGAGGCCAACAAAAAATTGACCTCCGTCCGCGTCGGTCGTCTGCAACATGAATTTCACCCTCTACTGCGTCTACTTAACTCTATCTTGTACATGCAACTCTTTCTTTGTCAAACAATAATGTCAGCGCCCGATGAAGCTGTACGTCTGACGGACTTTGATGCATTGTCGTCCAGACTCTCCTGTTTCCTTAAAGGTTACAATCCTAATGATACTTATTTGATTGATCTGATCCCATTGGTTCTTTATTATCAACTAATATCTATCTCTTCCGAATTCAAACGGTTTGCAATTTCAAGAAAGTTGAAAAGTCAATTTTTTAATCTATTCAATATATCTCATGTGAAAGCTCAGCAATTGCTTTCTATCAAAATACCACCAATAAATAGATTCACACCCTTAAAATCTCCGATGATCAATCGTGGGACGTATCTTAGGACATCAACAATATCTTCCAATATAGATACTTTCCTATCATCATATCCGTCAGATCAATCACTACAGATTATATCTTTAGGTGCTGGAAATGATACCCGGTGCTTTAATTTATTGCCAAATCATTCAAATTTATCATACATCGAAATCGATGTTGAACAAACAGTGAAGGTCAAAAAGTTAGCAATTCTGTCATCGCCAAAACTATCTTCAATTGTGAATTCAAACACAATAACTTCATATCCTTTGACATCAGATGAAGTTTCTAAAGTTGATCCAAGCTTACACACTGATAGATATCATCTTATATCGTATGATCTAAGAAATTTATCATCACATGATATTTCAACAATACCCGAGTTTTCTTCAATAAATACTTCGATACCAACCTTAATAATAAGTGAATGTTGTATATGTTATTTATCCAAAACTGATTCTGACAATGTAATAAGTTTTTGGAAAGAAAGTCTAAATACGGGTGTTTTTCTAATTTATGAACCTTTAGGTGGGACACCTGATTCATCAAATAATTATGGTGATGTAATGATTAAAAACTTAATTTGCAGGGGTATTGAAATGCCAACATTAATGGAATATGGTACCGTTGATTCACAATTGAAAAGATTCAATAAATTAGTAGGTAGAGATGTGGAATGTGTCAACATGAAGTGGATTTATGACAACAAAATTGACATTGAAGAGAAAGATCGATTAAGTAGATTGGAGATGTTAGATGAATTGGAAGAACTCAACCTAATTAATTCCCATTATTGCCTAATTTTAGCAAAATGGGGTTGATGATCCAAAGTCTTTACACGCTGTTTTTGAACCCTTTTGTCTTTCAAAAAAAAATATTAACAAGAATTTATACACAGGTACATATATAAAAAAATAACGTATAATTAACAATCATAATCTAAACTAATCAGTTGAGTTAATTAACTAATTAATCTCTTGAATCCACACCATGATGCAGCAGCTAATGTCATTATACCAGTACTATAACTCATTGCCTTTAATCCAGAAGTACTCTTAAAAATTGCACCAGTTAAAGCCCCTGAAACAATAGAATTAGTATCATCATGTCTACCTCTATATGCATCTAAACTTGAATCAATTATATTATATAATAAACCTAAAGTACCGGCGGAATTACCTAAATGTGGACCATGTTTAGTAACTTGATTTAAAACAGTATTTAACTTTAACTTGAAAGGAGCAGATTTAACAATTCCGGTAACTGGATCAGCAGTACCTCTTGGTAAATTTTTTAAACCTTCATTAAAACCAAATAATCCACCTAATCCTAAACCACCTAAATATAATGTACCAGTACCATAACATAAATCATCGGACCAACCACGAGATGGTAGAATACCATTACCGGTACCTTCAATAGAACTTAATTTTTCATCATCTAAGTCTAAATATTCCAAGTCTTTATCTAATCCGGCTAATGGATGTAATTTTGATGCATCAAATGATGGAATTTCAAATTTTGGTGCCGTTATTATTGATGCTGGTTCTTCTTGAAACTCAGATGAAACTGGTGCAACTGTTTCTGGTTCTTGTTTCTTTTGACTGGATCCTCCAAATAGCCACATGATTGATTGAATGTATGTTGATAAACGAGATTTTATTTGCCTTTGCCTGTTCAAGCACTCTCAATACAGTTAGTATGAAATTTCAGTCTCCGTTTAAATTTTTCGACGAAAGGGAAAATTGTGAAATTTTTCTGAAAAGTTGCCGTCGGTCGTCGTTTTTTTTTTTTTTCGAAAAAAGAGAAACGGAGTCAATTTTAAAATAAAATCTAAAATCTTAAAGCCAGAATGATCGTTTGATTGATAATGAAATTCTTTAGATAAAGCCAAAACCACACTTTTTTTTTATTTTTGACAAAATTCTAGATTTTATTACACCATGTCATTCATTAACATACACCATTCCAGTCAGCGATCTAGAGAGTGGTCTCTTGGTTTATTTTTTCTTTGTTGTGTTGTCGTTCTTTGGGTACTATCATCATTTTTATTGAACAATTTGTTCGAACAAGGTACATATTCAAAACCATTTTTAATTACGTGGTTTAATACTGCATCATTCTCACTTTATTTAATACCATATTACTTCACACATTATAAAACCACAATTAAATCAAACTCAATTGAATCATCAAATTTAGTTATACCCACTACTGAGTATTTTATTGAAAATGATGAATCATTAACATCAGTTACGAAACTTCACCCATTGACTTTCCGTGAAACCTTAAAACTATCTTTTTTTTTTTGTCTACTTTGGTTTCTATCTAATTTTTTTAATAATGCTTCGTTACTGTTCACATCCGTTTCATCACAAACAATCTTATCATCAACTTCGTCATTTTTTACAATGTTAGTTGGATATTTATGCAACCAAGAATCTTTCAATAAAACTAAAATCATGTCACTTATTGGTTTGTTAATAGGCGTTGTTTGTGTTACTTTAAATGATAATCCACAAACGTCAAGCTCTGCTCCTTTTCAAACAGTTTTGAGCGGTGATTTGCTTGCATTATTAGGTGCATTTTGTTATGGTATTTATTCAATTTTGCTCAAATTAAAAGTTAAAGATGATTCAAGAATGGATATGAAATTATTTTTTGGTTTTGTTGGTATTTTTAATACAATTTTATTATGGCCAACACTGATAATTGTTCATTATGCAAATGTGGAAAGATTTGAATTGCCATCGACAGGTTCAGTTTGGTTTGTTCTTTTGTTCAATTGTGCAATTTCGTTTCTTGCTGATTTCCTATGGGCACGAGCAATGCTATTAACATCCCCTTTAACTGTTACTGTTGGTTTATGCCTAACTATCCCGTTAGCACTAATTTGTGATGTTGTTTTCAAATTTAAAATAAATTCTCCAATTTATTTCTTTGGTGCTTTCTTAGTTTGTTTATCATTTTATTGGATTAATAAACATGAAATGGATGATTCAAATCATATTGATTATGAAAATGAGGTTTAATCGAATTTATATATATTCCTAAAGAGAACTTTATTCAAATTATTTACTAAATAACTTAAAGTTGTGATTTATACATGTAGTTTGTATTGTTTCTTTAAAACAAATGCCCATAATTGAAAGGATATACTGGACTTTTCAAATGATATATGTCTGCACCTAATAAGAGTAATCCAAATAGTGATAGACCACAAAGAGTTACCACTAGATGTTTAATGGTTGGACTAAATGAATTGACACCTTGAAATAATATGAACAAAACCAAGGTAAAACATGTTTGTAATCCAATACTTATAATAACTTCTGCACCAAATTGCGTGTTGCTTGCAGGTGCAATCCATAAAATTTTACCGTCTTTCTGGGAAACAAATGGTGCTGATCTTTGTATTGTAAAATTAAATCCTGACAAATTTATAATTATGAGCACAATTGATAAATATACATACAGTCTTTTATCAGTTAAAAAAAAATCACCCGCTTGATCCTTTGATCTTATTCCTTCAACAATTTTGTACAAAATAATGCCTAAAGATAATAATTTAACGACATTCGTTATGGAGAATGCATTTGACGAGGTTTCGGGTCTAATTGCTGGAATTAAATCAATATTCGTAGTCATTCCTAAGAAATCAGCTAATTTATTAATGACAGTGTCCCACTGATCACCTTGGGAGAGTTGAAAAACATAATGTTCTAAACCGACCTTGTCTAAATCATACCAATCTGGACTTTCAAAAACTTCACCTTTGGAATTTGCAATATTTTTCAACTTCAATAACTTAACGATCTTTTCATAATTGTCACCTAGCACCCTGTCACTTTCAGGAAACCCCCAAATTTGTGGGACTGCAGATATACCCAATGCTTTTAAATTCTCCAAATGAGCCGATGCTTCAACACGTGCAAAAATTATCTTATTCTTATACGATGATGATTTTTTATAGATATTTTTTACAATTTCTTTGAAAATTGGATCAAATTGTTCACACATTGCACATTGATACTTGGGATCTAATGTCGTGACTAACATAATTAGATTGTAGTCTCTCAAACCACTGAGTAACTCTTCAAATTTTCCTTCGGGAACATGATAAATTGGATTGTCCAATGCAATATGCGACTTTAATTCCTTAATACCCGTTGCTGCTTCGGTAAATTGTGGAATTGAACATACAAATATTATTGAAAGCACATTGAACAATATTTTAATCGGATTCATTGTGATTATTTAATTAATGTTAGTTAAGAAAGCATCAACATGAATCTCTGGACAAATTGCATTTTATTTTATCTCATGAACGCGTACGATAATAAAACTGGATTTTTAGGTCTATTAAAATATACAAATAAAATGATACAAAGTTAATATAGTTTATAGAAATAGTAATACAATAATATAATATACAATGAAGTATCTGTTTGAACAGTTATAACTTCCAATTTGCTTTTAGTGAAATGAGATATTTTTCAAAACAAACGTACTCCCATCACCTCTATCCAACACATTTTCTTCATCTAATTCTTCAGTGATATTCAAGGAATGATAAAATTTTGATTTATCTGGATGATTTAAAAATTTTTTAGTTTGTGATAAGATATCCATTGACTGTTTTAATGTGAACAAAGATTTTTCATAATTTCGATCCTTATTTTTCATTGACAATTCTAGTTCATTGATCTTATTCTCTAATTTATGTACAAGCTCTTTATATTGATCAATTTGTGAATCTGCTGTTAACGCCAATGATGCTTGTTCGGGTGGAGTTTGAAAAACCGAATTTAGTGACTTGACATTTAGTTGCTCTTTTTCTTTCAATTCCAAATCGTTTTTGAACTTTTCTTGTAACTTCGAGATTATTGTGGAATTATCATTATACATTTGATGAACTTTTTCAATTTCATCCCGTAATCTTTTATTTTCGATTGATATAACATCTTTTTCATGAACCAATCTTGATATTTTTTCAGCATCATGTGTACGATCCTTTAGTTTATTCTTCATTGCGTCTTCTTGAATTTGCTTGAATTGCTTCTTTTCAGAATTTGCTTCTTCTAATTGTATCGTAAAGTTTTCCAGTAATTCTTTTTGTTGTTGAACTTGATCCTCTAACATTTTATTTCTTAATGTTAAATCCTCAACTTTATCATAAGCTTTGGAAGCTGTTAAACTCACTTCTTTTAATTGCAGTTCCAGCAGGCCCGTTCTTTTTTGTTCACCTCGTAAGGATGCATCAGTTAAGGTCGGTGTGTTGGGAGGTTTAAGAGAAAAGCCACCTATTTTCATTTTGGGTGTTGCTGGGACCATGTTCGGGGATTCAACATTGATCTCTGGGACTACTTCTTTCTTCTGGAACAATTTGAACTGCATGTTATCTGTATGAGGTTAAAGTAATAAATATACAAAGACCACTGGTTTTTAACAAAGAATCGGTAATCGCGTTATGTTGTTGAGGTTCCTTTTATGCCTTTTTAAGAAACAAAAAATAAAGTTTATATTTGGATTTTCATTTCAAATCTGCTTGAATGAAATTTGAGCATGAAGTAAGATAATACGGAATTATATTGGATAAATTACAAACAGTTTATGTAAGCACTACAAATTGACCATGTTTTATAAAGCTTCCTTTAGACGGTTTTCATAAAGCAACGCTCTATTAAAGTAATCATTTGGATGAGATATTGGCGTTTCCATCACATTAAGGCCCTTACTAACATTTTCTTGAACATTGTCATGATTCAGTATTTCAAAAACTTTAGTACATGCAAGTTGATATTCTCGTTGGTCACTTAATTCAATAACTTTTTGTAGATTACCATCATCTTTTAGACCCATTCTTTTCAGCAATGACGTTAGATTATCTGTTTGTAAATCTCTATACGGACAACCATGATATTCCTGTTTGTTTGGTTTTGGTTTTGACATAATTAATGAACACCCCCAAGGTTTATAATTAACACGCCCACCTTCCAACCCATAACTATGCCTGATATTATACTTATATTCTTTATTAAACTTATCAATTGCCATTGCACCTGGACCTGAAGTAAACATTTTTTGCCAGAATTTTAAAGCTTCAGTTGGCCCTAATCCAATACCTTTCAAAAACAATGAAAATTGTTGTCTACCCGTATATCTTAAATGGTGATTTAATTCTAATCCGTCCATCAGTCTATGAGCACAGGCAGGGAAATACTTTTCAAATTGTTTAACATTATTTGCATGAACTTCTGTTTCACCTTCAAATGAATCTTCATAACCTTGGAATTCACTACTCACGTAACCCTTTGATAAGTTATCTAATATAGGAATCAACCTTTCATCTTCATCTAAGCCTGGCAGTAATTTTAAAGTTGATAACAGTTGCTCATCTAAACATTTTGAAAACTCATTTGCAAGCAAATTCATCTGTAAAAATTCGGGAACATATGCATAACCTTTATAAATTACTACTTTCCTTTGAGAAACTAAATCAGGAACGTCATTCCATGGCAGTTTATTTAATTTTTCATGTTTAAGACACTCCCAAACCATATCCTCATTAATCATTTTACCAGAAATATATCCATTTAAACCTAGCGTACCCTGTTTTAAACCAATTACAATGTCATTAAAATGTGTAGGTATTAATTTATTTTTTAATTCTTCCTTCTCAGTATCAGAAACTTCACCCCAAATAAAATCCAACTTCGAAATAAATTGCTGTTTTTCTACTTTTGATAGCTGTGAATATCTTAACTTAAATAAAAAGGTTTCAGAACTAACAAATTTCTTTCGTAATTCTTCACTTCTACAAAATGCTAAACGCAAAATAAAGTGTGAATAATGATCTTTCCTTCTTTCTTCCAATAATAATTCAGGTTCAATGGTATTGAAAGTATGTAAAGGCATTAACAATTTAACTCTTTCATTCATTAGCTTCATCAGATCAACATAATTTGTACCTTGACTTTGCAAATTATTAATTTCAATTAAAATTTTTAATCTATCAATTGCATAAGTTTCAAATTGATCTAATGTAACTTCTGTTGTTGGTGGTAATTTATAAAATGATATACGATCTGGATACTCTTTTAAAATGGTTTCATCTGCTGTTCCTAGTAACTGCGTAGCTGGGCCTTCAAAATTACGACGGCCATGTGTTCTTCTTTTGATCTTTTTAAACATTCTGGTTGGTTATGATGTCAATACAAAAACTAAACCAAAAGCATCAAGGTCTACAAAACATGTTTAAAAAAAAACCTCACGCGTGGAGTAAAAACGCGTGTTCGTTCCACATTTCCCAATGATTTTATTAATGTATGTGATATATAAAATCATACACAAATTTAACTATCTTTTCGTTGCAACCGGAAAGTATATTTTTGTTTTTTTGTCGTCATCATCGTCATCCGACCATTTGTAGCATGATCCATACCAGGTGTATTTCAAACATTTTCTTGCTTTAGATGTAGTAGATGAGGATGTTGAGGAAGTACTTGATGATGATGATGATGATTTTTTTGTAGTTGATGGTATTCGTCTTTTGTTTTCTGTATGGTCAACAAAAGTCCAATCGTAGCAATCAATGCACGGCGGTGGTCTCACACATTCGGCTGTTTGGTTTGATCCAGTTAATAAATTATCAATAACATTCTTCAAACGATGATTTAAAATATTAACATGCCATCCCTTTTCTGTAACGGTGTCATAAATGCATGTTAATCCCGAGTGACACATGGTTTCCATCGCGTAGCCCCCAATACTACAACTTGACGAGGGACCATTACAAACACCCATGAATATTGGATCTGCATTATTACCAAAATGCCAAACATGTTCAAAATTTACTGGTATACCTGGTGGCATTGGTAAATGTAATCTTTTAGTTGCTAACATTTCACCAGGCGCTTCAAAAGTAACAACAGGTAAACCATATGTTCTGCCCAATAACGAACTTAATGAGCCACCTAATGAATGACCCGTAACCCACACCTCACTATTTGGGTATAGTGTATTAACGTCTCTATAAATATCCAAAACTGCCTTATAATATCTGTCAGGGTGTCTCAATGATTTTTCTAAACAGTTTTGATTACATGTATATGCCTTTTCATAACAATCACATACAGTGTTCCATAATGAAGAAACTCTTGCACAACAACATGAAAATAGAAGATTATCATTGAATTTATCCATTTCAATAGTTTTACCATCATCACCCGTTGTACCGCCTTCACCATCACTACCACCATTGCCACCCCCTAACCCTGCAGCTGTCGTACCTTTAATAGCAATTATAATTAATGGAGCTCTATTTAAGCCTTCATGTTTAATATTTTCAACGAAAACATGACCACGAATGCCACTTTCTTTCCAACCAAAACTATCACTAACATTGAAGCCTATCCCCAAATTAGAGTTCGGATCACTGACGTCTCTCCAAGATGGATCTGTTGGTAATCTTGCATAAGCATTTGAAGCAAGTTTTGCTAATTGTAAAATTGTTCCAGGATCAGTGATATTTGGAATCAGAACATCATCAACTGACCATTCAATGGATTCCTGGGTATTTATTTGCGGATTTTCAAGAGAATGATAAATAAAAGATTCAACCATTTCTGGTGATCTATATTTCATTCTTTGAATTTTTGACAGTTGTGCCTTAATTTGAAATGATGTGTTTATTCCATTACTATCAAGTACTGAATAAAACTCTTCACCAAACATTTCATCAACATCAAGCCTTGCAGATGAAACGGTTGGTAAATTGTTATAAACATGTTTTAATTTAAAACCGATATCAACTTGTTTGTAATTTGAGCTGTTTTCAATATTCACAGATTTAGAATTTCGAAATGTAAACCACAACACTATAAAGGAAAGCACCAGTATAACAGATGACAGATACCTTGACATCATGGTGAATTGTACGTGTTTTGTAGTACTAACATCATTAAAAAAAAAGTACGTTATCAAACTTGATAGACAGATAAAAAAATGGTATGCGCCACCCAACAGTTTCATACAGTTCACTTACACTTGGTTTGCAATCTCAGTTGACTAGGTTACAATTTTACTTTCCTTTTCAATGCTTTTTTGTTTTGTTTTATAAAGGTTTATAAAGGTTTATAAAGGTTTCTAAACAATAGTCTTAAGGGTGTTACCAATTATGTTTAAACTGCAGCACTGTAGGATGCTTCGACTGGCTTATCCATAACGGCTGCATGTGAAAAAACAATCATTCCACTAAAGATAGATAACCAGAAAACAGAAGATAATGGACTCCAAAGAAAAAATACTGGAACATTAACAACTAGTAAAATAGTGTACCATATGTTTCTGTGTAATGTAAAAAGTTTCAAATCAAATTCATCAGTATGACCATAATATTTTTGAACAAAATAAACACAAGCAAGTTCTGCAAATAAGAACAAAAAAAATGGAATGTTTGTCATAATACAATATAAGAAGAACAAACCAACAATTGCAATATAATTTGATGCAAAATATGAAATGTTAAAGCTAACTCTTTGTTGCATTTCAAGAATACCGGACGGCTTATTCATTCTTGAAATATCAAAAAAGTCGTCCGGCCTTTTCATATTTTTTAAATTGCTAACGATGTTAGATGAAGAGTCATTCTTTAAAAAAAAATTATCGAAACGTAATATCATGTTAGTATTCTGTTGAAAATATGATATGTTTAACTTTATTGTTGTCGTTGTTGTTGTTATTGTCCTAGGAGTAAAAACAGATAGTCTGTACATACATTGAGCATATTTAGATCAAAATTGTTGGTTAGAGAGTTAAACTGCGTTGGAACAAAAGACATAAATGTTTGTTGTATACCCTGATGTTAATGGTTTATGAAATAAGAGTAATATCAAAACTTAATTAAAAAATGTTTTAACTACCAATAATAATTATCACAATCGAAATCTTAAAATTTGGCGCACGCGTTAAGAAGGTATTAATTATACAGTAAAAAATATTTAACTCAACATCATAATCTATAGCTATCAACCCAAATTTCCCATATTATTACCACTTCCCTTTTTATTAACATCAGTAAATGCATCCCAATCTCTTAATCTATAAGTTTCTTTATCTTGCCATTTATAATCATCTTCGTCTACTTCAGGTTCAGGTTCAGATGGTTTAACCATACCCCCATTGGCTAGTTCATAATCAACTATTTCTTCAACTGTCATCGTTGGTAATTCTTGACCTGTACCAAACACCTTATTTTGTAAGTTTTTCCTTTTTTGATCACCACTTACAATTGTGAAAGGTCTCAAGATTTTACCTTCTTTGCTAATTAATTTATCTTTTGAAGTTAACGATTCTAATTTATCTGTGTATCCAATATCAAACTTAGATTTTTTATCGTTTTTATTTCTCAAATCTGAACCTTCGTCTCTATCGTTTGTTAATTTCAATCCATCAATCTCAAACTCTAAATCTGTTGAATTGTCAACAACATTTGAAATCATTTCTCTTTCCATTGCAAAATTTTCCAACAATCCAATACTCTCAGTAACTGCCAATAAAACCTGATCAATTCTAATTTTTCTCACAATCTCATCATCTAACTTTTCTATATTATCATCATCATTATTGTTATCATTTTCATCTAAAATTTTAATTTTGTGATTTAATTCTTTTTCTAACTTCCATTTTCCAATTTTCATTTCACGTCTACCCATTGGTCCAGCATCTTTAAAATTTTTTTGCTCCAATTCATTTAACTTAACATAACCTTTATTACCATTATTAGAAACCTCGATTGATCTTAATTCACCATATAATGTAATCCAATTATATAGCTGTTTATAGATTTGATCATCCAAACCAACTGATTTAAGATATTCAAATAATTTCAAATCAAGAATAGTTAAAGATACAAACTTCCAAAGCATACTTTCAACAATTTGTAGTATGACTAACCTTAGTTTATTTCTCTTTATTGGATCAACATTTTGTACACCTAATTGTGAACTAATTGCATTTGCATCAATGAATTTAACATGTTGATAACTAACTAACAAAAATTTGATGGACGATGTTGGAAGTTCGTTGAATTCTTCATTTTCGGAATATAAATCAGCCTGCTCAATTAACGTTGATAGTTTGATGAATTCTTTATGAATTTTTTGGAATTCTTCAAATGTTAACTTGCTTTTGATTTGCTTGATCTCCTTTTGAACTTTTGTATATAATGAAGAAATTGTTTCTGTTTTTTCCATGTTTGTGAAAATCTGATTTGGTTTGGTGCTAAAGTTTCAGGAAGACAAATATCTTAATGTGTGGCAAACATTTCCATGGGAATCAAATTTAGGTAATTTGTTGATTTCGAGATTTGAAAAAGGCTATTTTTTAACTTTTGTTGTTCTTCAACCATCTTCAGTTTTCGACTTTTTAATTCTAATTTTAATTTTAAAATTTAATCCGGATCATTATTTGGTACGTCAGATATAGGAACGGAAAGTAATAAAAAGAAAACAAATAAAAATATAGTATGAAACAAAATTATACATAAACAATTAAGAAAACTAATAGTGTACACAAATAACACAAATAACTAAAAAAATTAAAAACATAATCACTAGTATGATTAGTTTTCAACTTTAATCCTCTTTTCAATCAAATTATCATCGCCACTGGCTGATTGACGTTTTTCACCAACGGAATAATTATTGAATTTTGACGAATCTTCTTCAATTTTAACTTTTGTTTGAGTTTGCTTATACATATTTACAATTCCTTCAAGTTCTTTGATTTTATTAACGGTTTTTTTATCATTTAATTCGAGTTCATTAATTCTTGTTTTGTATAAATCATTAACTAATTCAAGTTCGCTTATCCTTGTACGCAGCTTTTCGTTTTCCTCGTTTAAATTAGACGAAATGTTGTTGCCTATACTTAATATGCTAACATCATTATTTGCATTCATGCTTTGACTTCTTACTTCGTCATGACTATTTCCATTACTATACATAACATTTGAAATTCCAGGCACATATTTTAATGATGGTAATTGTGTGTGAGGAATAAAAGAGGGAGGACTTTGGGTTGACTGCTTTGGCAGTTGATGTTGTAATTGTGGAGATTGTAACATTTGTTTTTGTTGATGCTGTTGTTGTTGATGATGTAAAATACTTTCTTGTTGTGGTGAGGTGTGCGTTAATGATGTAATAGGTGGTAAAGAAGTTGGTTCTGACATGTTTCGTGAAATTATTGGTGGTGAAGTCAACATACTATTTGAATTTTGCTTTGATTCATTGTTGAATTGTGGTGACAAGATATTATGTAAATGGGTTGGTTCGTTATTATTACTGATATTTGTATTTGAATTAACTTCTTTTTCATTTGAAGTTAGTAAGCTAATAGGTGGTAATTTATCAACCATTTGATGATTTATCTTTGATAAATGAGGAGAGTTCAATCTCATACCAGGAATAAAGTCAGGTTGGTTTGAATTATTTGATGAAGATGATGATGCTTGCTGACTCAAAATTTCTAAAGCACCAGCAGCATTCAAAACTGCATCCCTGTTTAAATTCGAATTATTATTCGAATTATTTACACCATTAACAGATGACGACCTTTCAGAAGATTGTGATTGTGATGGAGTTGGATTTAATTTTGGTGGAGCTGCTGTTGTTGACAATAATAATGGTGAAGTGATTCTGTTCAAATCTGAAACAAAATGGGTTGGTGTCGACGATGGATAATGAAGTGATTGTATATGTGTACCTTGATTTTTATTTAGCCATGTATTTGTTGAAGCATAAGTATAAGGTGTTCCTGGAGGTAAATTTTGAGATATCTGTCCTCTAGGTAATAAAGGTAATAAATTTGGTGAAGTAAGTGAATTTAATGATTGATTTGAGTCAAATGAGGTTGAGTTTTCAAGTTTAGGATTTGAAGAAGATTGCGGTAATTTCAGTACTTTGTTCTGATCTTTTAATAATGAGTTATCCAACTTATTATTTGGCTGTTGCTGTTGTTTCTTTGACTTTGCCTTTGAGTTTGGTTTATATTGTTTTGGTAAAAACTTAGTTGAAATTTTCAAATTGTTTGCGTTTGCACCAGATTGACCATTACTTAAACCATGTTGATTTATATTATTACCATTACCATTTACAGAGGATTGTTTTGCAGATTGATTTATTTGATGACTGGAGTTGTTGTTGTTATTATTGTTGTTGTTACTTATTGAATCTTTGGCCTTTAATTCGGGAGTATTTGGAGATGACTTATTATTATGTTTAACTCTATTCCTTGATTTGATAACATCACTCTTAAGTGAAATTGGTCTTGGACGTCCGTGCAGTTTCAGGAATAAACCACAAGCGTTACATAGAACCTGACCAGTTTCATCTCTTCTCCATAAGGGGGTTGTTTGAGTTTTGCAATTTTTACAAGTTGGAGTGGTCATATTTTGTTTTGTGGTTGTTGAACCGTTTGATTGCATAGTGGTGGTTGTTTTTGCATTCGGGACAATGTGATCCAAATCTTTCTTTGAATTATCATTATCATGAAAATTATTATAAGTATTATTGACGCTATTATTATTGTTTGCATTATCAGTACCTTGATGATTTTGATTCTGAAGCATGGTGTGAGTAATTGAGTTTGTAACTGCAGATAAAGAAGGGAGTTTTTGGGATTGAGAAATATTTGAAGGGTTCTCTAAACTTCTTATACTTGCATCACCATTAGTAACAACATTATTATTAGTAATGGTGCTAGATTCAGTAGGAGACATTGCCAAAGTAGACGAGATAGCTGACATGTTAGGGTTGATGTTTGCTTGAGGATGTTGCATTCTTGAGTGTAATCCAAGTTGATTGATTAGAGTGAAATTTATCTGATAGGTTTGAGAATTTCCTTTTTCGACTTGAAAATTTTTTTCTCTCTCCTTAATTTATTTTGAAAAAATCAAAAAAAAATTAAAACAAAAATGAGAAATTCAAAAAAAAAATTGAAAAATTTCCATAAAAAAGTATCAAGTATGAGAGTGAAGACGATACCTGAAAAATTAACGTTCTTGATAAGAATTGTAAATTTTAAGATATGTGTTTATAAGTGATATATATCTAGTAATATGTATATATATATATGTACTAATGAAATCAAGTTTTCTAAATATAAATAGATTTGAAAATATGAAAAATGAAACAAATATTTAAAATATAATGTAAAATATAATTCTCTGATATGATGTGAGCGTTGTAAATGTACGACTAGATAAGCACAGACGGGGGATTATAAGAATGAATAATTTAAAGAAGACAGCAGAGAACTCAATGAATGACTGTAAAGTATATTTACAATGTAAGTTCAGGTGGATGATTATGATTAAGTTGTTGATGGAGGAAAATAGCGGATGCGATTGCAAAGAAAACAGTGCTGCTGACTTAAATCTGTGTGTATCGATCGATCGATCGAGTCCTTGATAGAAAAGAAAATTGCGGGATAGAGTACTAATTTTTGATTTTCTCAGTTACAAAAGTTATTTCCGAATCGCGAAAAAGACAGCCCGGTGAGCGAGAATTGCGCGCGGTGGTGGATTAGATAACGGCCAGTGTGTTTGATAAGAATGGGTTTCTGAAAGGGTCTGAGATAGGACTGATATACACATTGCAGCATATGGGATACAATACAAACAATACAAAGATTATCAAGAAAGTGCAAAAGCTCACAAAGTGCATAAAACCCCTAGAAGTCAATCCGACTATCACCCATTATCATCTTCCGAACCAAGGCGCGCATCAGAAACGTGAAATGACAAATGTCAAATGTGAAATGTGAAATACGAAATGCACGTATAATATTTTTTACTGATAGAAGATGAAAAATGAGAAAATGAGAAAATGAGAAATTGAGAAATTGAGCAATGAGAAGTTTGCCCAAAACGTGCCGATCGCTACACTACAGTTTTGAGCAACGTCACAAGAGCAGTGTGGAAGTGAAAAGATTGGTGCCAGTGGTGGTTACGGTTTTGAAAATGTAGATGAATACAGCGGTATCAATCTAGGTGACAAGTTCACAAGATGATGCCACACAGTGTGGCACAGCACATCTTTACAGCAACCTTGGCCCTCTCTTATCAAAGAGATGAACTTAGAACGGAGTCAGGACAATTCATCACGATTTGACACATTTTTACACGATAAACAAAACAGGAAGAGGGAAAACTCGGGTAGACGTGAAAAGTGGAAACAATCTACAATTTGCAATTTAAAATCGACTGAAGCCGAAGAAAAAGCAAAAAATTAAAAAAACAAATTGAGAATTGGAAATTGGAAATTGAAAGTTGGAAATTAAAAAGTGGAAAGTGGAAAGTGGAAAAGAAAACTTGCCGCTTTCCAAGTTAAAATCCAACGCGCTGATTGGCGGACTGGACGTTTTGCCTAAAAAGGCAACAGGGCAATTTGCAGCATGGATATTTTGTTTCTCGTCCAAATTGGGACACTTTTTGCCTCCCACCTGCCCAAAGAGGAAATACTGAATGTGCTGCCCCATCCATGCTCCGAAATATATAACAACTGACCCATTTCCTCTTTTTTGCTTTCTGTAAGCAACACTAACACTCCTCCTTTTTCTTGTGCTTGTTTTCTTTGACCATCACAAGCCTTTGCTATATTTGTGAATTTAATCCATATTATCGTACGTATACTCTAAAAATGGTTGCTATTCAACAAATCGTCTTATCATCTTTATTATCTTCTGTTGTTTTAGCTGATGAAGCCCCAATCAACACTGATTCTTCCAAAAGAGCTGTTGCAAGAGCACATCTTGATCAAGGTTTAGTTAAAGGTCTGATTGAATTTACTTCAAATAAAGAAGGTGTTGTTAATGTTCATTTGGATGTCACTGGTTTACCTCCAAACGCTGGTCCTTTCCAATATCAAATTCATGAAAATAAAGTTTCTTCAAAAAATTACTGTGAAGACGCTGGTAAACTTTTTAATCCTTATTATGCAAATGATGATGTTCCTTGTGATGATCTTGATAATAATTCTTTATGTGCTGTTGGTGATTTATCTGGTAAGCATGGTTTCATTAATACCACATGTTTTGAAACTGAATATATTGATTACTACTTATCATTAAACTCTCATAATGATGCATTCGTTGGTCGTAGATCTTTGGTTATTACTGATCATCATAATAATATTATTTCTTGTGGTGCTATAAAAACTAAGAGAAGTAGAAAATTTAAAAGAGGTTTAGATTCTATGGATGAAGAAGAAGGTACTTTAAATACTGAATTAGTTCCAAATCCTGTTATTAAAAATCAAACTACTAATTCAACCATGTATGGTGATTCTTCAGATGATACAACTTATGATTCAGGTTCCAATCTGTTAATTGCATCTAGTTTAGTTGCTGCTTTGGCAGGTGGTTTTGCTGCTTTAATTTAAATTTACTTGATTTAGTCTAATACAACAGTAACCTATATCCCTTCATTATAAATACACTGTATAAAAATCTATAAAAATCTGTAGACTAGTCTAATTTGTGGGAATTGATTCGTCAAAAAAAAAAAAAAAAAAAAAAAAACACAAAAAAAAAAAAAAATTGCCCCCCTCGAAAAATTTAACCCACCGGCCCATTTTTTTT